>LPNX011028166.1:66053-83714 GCA_001517045.1 Pseudotsuga menziesii
TCACATAAAGGCGATATCGCACCGGCAGAGGAGCTGCGGTGCACGATACTGCGAGCTGAGGGCTTAGCGTTGAGGAGAGGTTGGGTGTTCCGCGGTGCGCAGAGATGCGATAAGGTGGGAAATATTGTGAGTAAGTGGAAGTTGTGTGACGCGGGAAGAAATCGTGCGACTTGCGCGTGGGTAGGAATCGCACGGGTAAAAGTGCTGCGAGTAGAAGGGGATGTGCGATGCGCCGATATAGTTGATCTTGTGACTCGCAGAAGAAAGAGAAAAGAAGTAGGATGCGCAGAACCTAGTCCAAGACACTTGATTCTTGGCCAACCCATTAGATTCACTTCGGGTGAGACTTCAGATCACTTCGCGGTCTGTTGCCGAAAGGGCCAGTGAGTTAGGGGTGGTGTTGATTAATTATAGTAAACTCGGGTCTGCCCATGCAATCAACAAATGGTTCTGTTGCCAGTTTGAACGACTGGGAGTCAATGTTCTGTTGGCATCCTACGAGAGAAGAGTTTCACCAGTGGCTGGATTCAGACTTAAGTGCATTTTCCAAGAAAGAAAACCGAAGTCCAAGACTGAGCACAGAGGCCTGGTTAGTAAAGCATATTGCTTCAGACATACACGCTATATTCTTTACAACCTACGGAAACAAGCTTTTCGACTGGTTATCCAAGTTGACAGATAGGAACACATTCAAGAAGAAAAGAAACATCGTCTGGACACCGGAGCTGATTCAGACCGTACAGAACCNATGCATTACAGAGCTTAAGGATATTAAACAGCTACCATCAGAGTCAGTATGGGACTTTGACCAGAAATTTAAAGCTCTTATAGACCAAGTAAGTTTTGAGTTTGCGCCGGAGCAGCATAAGGAATGGTTTATTGCAGCACTGCTCCCTCATATCAGAATGCCACTAATGCAGCAGAAACTCACTACTCAAGATGAAGCACTGGAGATGGCAATGAAACTAGAGGCTTCACCTTTAGCAGAAACCAGTACAGGAATGACAACTCTACAGACCCAGTTGGCCAACCTCACGTTACAAATACACGAACTTAAAAAAGGGAAAGAGGTTATGCAAGACATATGGTGCATAAAGTGCAGAGCACAGGGCCACAGTAAAGACAACTATCCAGTCTTTACAGAATATTTAGCATCAGGGGCTGCTAACCCCTTACCACGAACACAAGGGCCATGGTGTGAAATATGTAGAACACAAGGACATCCGCCTCAGCAATGCCCCTTGCTCCAGAAGTATGTACAAACACCTAAAAACCTATATTGCATCTTCTATAAATCCGTCGGGTGCGATCAACAGGACTGCCGAGCTTATGATCTCATGTCAGAGAGGAAACATGATGTGTACAGAGTCCAAGCAGACACACAGGGTCCAGCAACAGGACCACAGCCGGATTAGGCTTACGGAGGCCGTACAGGAGGATTTAGAGGACGAGGCCATGGAGGAGGCTTCGCACGCGGAGAAGGCTTTGGCCGAGGAGGAGGTTTTGGCCAAGGTCATGGACTAGTCACTTGTTATAATTGTGGAATTGTAGGACACTATGCTAGGGACTGCCAGAACGCCACTACTACTTGTAACTACTGCAAATCTTATGATCATACTATAGAAGAGTGTCCCATCTTGATAGCTAAGATCAGAGACCCTAAACCAGCCGCACACCAGAACATCCAACTTATCGTTGCTGAGCAGGCAGAACCAGAACCAAGAGTCAACATTGTGACTTGGAGCGGTGCTTCCACCAATGGCACATCGCAGGAGACCGGAAAGAACACAAGTCAGGAGTGGGTGCGCAGAGCTCCTACTAAAGCAACAGCACTCGACCTACAGAAGAATAAAGAGACCTTTCATGAAGCTAAGGCTTCCTTTGATGAACTTACACTATCAGGACTGCAGGTACCGCCATCTAGGGGTGTACCACAGCAAGCACCTTGCAGCGATATCCCTGAGCAGGCACAGCAGGCTACCACATCGGGCAGATGTGATGAGGATGAATCGACAGGAAGTGTACAAGCCTTCCTGCACAGCTGCTTGAAACTCCTGAGAAATGACAAAGCTGTTGGTGAGCTACAGCGTATGATAGATTAGTTTCAGCAACCCTCTCTCTCGGGCAGTGCACACCGCGCTGTCCATAATATTACAAGACATGCAAGGACAGGAAGAGAGATGAAATTCACAGCCCAAATCGGTGAGTTTGAAATGGATGAGGTTGTCTTAGACCTGGGATCAGAGGTGAATGTGCTAACCAAGCAGACATGGGAACATATGGGTAGTCCTCAGTTAGCCCTATCACCTATCCACCTGAGATTAGCTAATCAACAGCGAGTATCACCATTGGGTCGACTATCACAGGTGCTAGTTGATATTGACGGAGTTCGTACTTTTGTGGACTTCGAGGTTATAGAAATCATTGGTGACAGTCGACCATATCCAGCACTATTAAGTATTGATTGGGCAATTGACAGCAAAGCTGTCATTGACCTAAAGAAAAGACAAATGACCTTTGAGGATGTGCAGATCCGGGTCATCGCACCGCTGGATCCTTACCAAGGACCTAGATATATCGAACCTATCCGAGCAGAGGAAGAGGCACATAATATGGAGAGTCTCTACCAGAATGACTATATCAATCCAACTGTAGAAGGGCACATTAGCTGGCAATGCGACAGCTCATGCGCATCGGATTCGGATGTTGGTCTAGAAAACTGGCAGAACAGACTTTACGAAGTCCCATCGCGCAGATGTGCGTTTATAAGTAAGTCACTGCGATGGATTGGCGCCGAGATCGCTGAGACCCCGTCATATCATGGTCTGACAGACATCCAAGATTTTCTTGAACAATTTGAGCAACAAATTCCTCCTAAGCAGAGGATCGCAGCTATGGACCTTGCAGTTCGAGCCACACCTGCAAGATGGTGGTATGCGCATAAAGAAAATATCGCATCATGGGATAATATAAAAAGACTGATGGCGATCAGATTTTCTCATGACAGAGAGTATGTCCAGCAGAAGTACATAGGAGAAACTGACCCCAGGATACACATTCAGATATGTGAACAGAACTGGTCAGATATTCCAGAGGATGAATGGGTTCACAGATTCATTCACACATTGGACACAATTCCAAGGAATTGGTATACCGAGACCGAGCTGCGCAAGGGAACAATCACATGGCCACTTATGACAGACAGCTTCCTACTCACCTTTGCATTTGAGTCAGAACATCCAAGTGTTGCTCAGGCCCTAGACATCATCAAGACAAAGATTTTTGAGGATCGCACCATCTCAGTACCAGTCCAACCTGAGTGGACTATCCAGCTAGAAGAGGCGTTGGAATGCTATAATTTTACATCAGAATCAGAGGAGGCGGATGAGGATCCTCGCAATACCAACATTCCAGAATCAGAAGGCACTCACGAAGTGGAGGGACCACAGTTAGAGATTCCAGCGATCACCGAGCCCATCAAGATTAAAAAGATAAATATTGGCATAGACGAAGAACCTAAGTTTGCCTCTATTGGAGACTACTGGAATGATGAAATAGTTGGACAGATTGCAGATCTGCTACATGATTATCAAGACCTATTTCCCACCAAGTTCACAGAGATGAAGGGAATAGTTGGAGACCTGGGAGTCATGAGGATACCATTAAAGGAGGATGCTAGACCAGTTAAGCAGCGCCCATACAGATTGAATCCGCGCTACAAAGAAAAAGTAAAGGACGAAATTGATAAAATGCTAATAGCAGGCATCATTGAACCAGTAGAGGAAAGCGAATGGGTTAGCCCTATGGTAGTGCAAGAGAAGAAAACAAAAGGGGACATCAGGATCTGTGTTGATCTGCGAAAGCTCAACGATGCATCACTTCATGATCCATTTCCAACACCGTTCACTGATGAAGTATTAGACAACGTGGGAGGACAAGAGGTCTACTCATTCATCGACGGGTTTTTAGGCTACCACCAGATCAGAATACATCCAGAAGATCGGTCCAAGACCACCTTTGCAACAGAATGGGGCTCATTCCAGTATACGGTAATGCCCTTTGGTCTTAAGAATGCACCAGCTATATTCTCTAGAGTAGTAGTTGCTGTCTTTAAAGAATACATTCATAAATTCTTGGAAGTATATTTTGATGATTGGACTATAATTGGGCTAATTGATAAGCACATAGGAGATCTAAGACTGATGTTAGAAAAATGTAGGCAGTACCAAATTTCTCTAAACTTGAAAAAATGTATATTCTGTGCTCCATTTGGTATCTTGTTGGGTCATATTGTTTGCAGACAAGGCTTGATGGTAGACCCCGCCAAGATCGCTATCATTGTAAACCTTCCAACACCTAACTCAGTCAAGCAACTGAGGACAGTACTTGGTCATACCGGGTACTACAGAAATTTCATCAAGGGCTATGCAAAGATTACAGCACCGATGGAGAAATTGCTCAAGAAGGATGTAAAATTCCTATGGAATGAAGAATGCCAGCAGAGTCTAGACATACTTAAGGAGAAGATGGTTACAGCACCCATCCTAGTATTTCCGGACTGGACTAAGCCTTTCCATGTACATGTGGATGCATCTGGCATCGCATTAGGAGTCGTCTTGACCCAACCAGGAGAAGGGGATCTTGACCATCCCATCGCATATTCCAGCAAAAAGCTATCCACAGCGGAAAAGAACTACACTACAACAGAAAGGGAGGGCTTAGCTATGGTATATGCGCTGCAGAAGTTTAGGAACTATCTATTGGGCGCCTCGTTTAAAATGTTTACTGATCATTCCGCATTAAAGTACCTAGTCAATAAACCAGTGTTAGGGGGGAGAATCTGCAGATGGTTACTCCTCTTCCAGGAGTATGACTTTGAAATCATTGTGAAACCAGGAAGACTGAATGCAGGACCGGATGATTTGTCGTGGTTAGACTCAGGAGAAGAGCCCGGTAACCTAGAAGACAATCTGCCAGATGCACCGTTGTTTTCCATACAGATTGCAGATGAGTACTATGCCGACATTATTCAATTCCTCACCACAGGAGTAGCACCTGACGAGTTTACTAAGCAGCAAAAGAAGCAGTTGGTTGTTAAGGCAGCAGAATTCACCCTCATTGCAGGATACCTATACAAGTTAGGTCCGAATGAAGTTCTGCGCAGATGCGTGATGCCGCACGAGAAAGACACTATTATCAAAGAGGCTCATTCAGGAACCGCAGGAGGACATTTCGCAGGAAAACTGACTGCGCAGAAAATCTTAGAGGCAGGCTTGTGGTGGCCTACACTGCACAAAGACACTAAGGACTTTTGCAAATGCTGCGATATCTGCCAAAGGGTAGGAAAACCCTCGCGACGTGATGAAATGCCGCTGCGACCGCAGGTCACGCTACGCGCATTCGACAAATGGGCTATAGATTTCGTGGGTCCTATCAACCCACCAGGAAAGCGCACTGGTGCGAGATACATTATCACTGGAACAGAATACCTCACCAGATGGGCAGAGGCCAAGGCAGTAAGAAATTGTGATGCTGCTACAGCTGCACAGTTCCTTTTTGAAAACATCATCAGCAGGTTTGGATGCCCAGTAATTTTGATGAGTGACCAAGGTACACATTTCTTGAACAGCACTATTGAGGCATTAACAGAAGAATTCCAGATCCAGCACCATAAGAGCACTCCCTACCACCCGCAGGCTAATGGTACAGTGGAGGCCTTCAATAAGATTTTAGAAAATGCTCTCACTAAGATCTGTAATAGCCATAGGAATGACTGGGACTTCAGAGTTAACGCTGTCTTATGGGCATATAGAACCACATGCAAGAAACTTACGGGACACACACCTTTCAGCTTAGTATATGGATAGGAGGCTGTTATTCCTATGGAGTATATTCTTCCCAGCTTAAGAATCACTCAGATTACCGAGATGACTGATACAGACACAGTCGAAGCAAGGCTAGCACAGCTGCTTGCCTTAGAAGAAGACAGGTTCATCGCCGGATTCCATCAGAAAGTCCAGAAGGCCCGAGAAAAAGCTTGGCATGACAGACACATTAAGAATAAGACTTTCCAGATCGGAGACCTGGTGCTCCTCTATGACAGCAAATTCATCAAGTTCCCAGGGAAGTTCAAGACACATTGGCTAGGGCCATATCAGATCCAACAAGTCACAGAGGGAGGTGCCGTTCAGCTCAGCCAGCTAAACGGGGAGCTCTTGCCCACATGGATTAACGGCAGTGGGATTAAGCTCTATAGTGATAGCCACCTCGCCTCTCAGCCCTAGCTTAAACCATCCGCGCCGGTGCAGATGTCTAGTGTAGTTGAAAGGAGGCATCGCACCGGGAATGAGTCTACACCCAAAAAAAAAAAAAAATAAATAAAATAAAAAATAAAAATTTTTAACACTATTTGTTTGCGCAGGTGATGCGGAGTTGCATCGCAGCAGTAAGATGTTTCCGCCTGCCACGTACTCAATTTGCAACCGACGGTGGGCTAGTCAAGTCACTATCTCACAGGTAGTTAATGAAGAAATGACCGGTATCCCCTACCGTAGATTTGGCAGCAGTTTAATAAATTTCTCCAGATTTGGCAAATCTCTGACGAGACCGGCACCCGTACACACGCTTCGAGGGAAATTTGATCAGATTTTAGCATTTATTGAGGATTAAAGGACGGGTGTGGTCTTATCCATCCAATTAATATGACTGGCACACCCAGTCTAGACGACCGTTATATTCGGGATTTTCGTATTTGACATAAAAGCAGAAAGTATTCAATTGGGACGGTTACGCTTGCAGAAAAATCGAGCGCTGGAGAGTAAGTGTTAAGCATTCCCTGTGTCGAGCTAAGTTGTTACAGAGTGCTGTGATTCTCAGAAGTTGCAACCATTGCACGTCCGCCATTTTATGCTAAGTGGGTCCTATCTGAGGACGAGCCGTTGGAAAACATTTTGAGAAGATTTCAGCATCACGGCCTTGCAGGAGCTATGGCGTCGCCATCTACAGCTAACCCACCGAGCTCGTCCCGAACCAGAGAACCACCAAAGACGAGAAGTCATTCCCAGCTTATGGAGGAATCTGGTTCCGAGAAGGAAGATGAAGTCCGTAGTTCAATGGACTACCTCATACCACGAGTCGAAGGCGCTCCAGACATCAAACTTTCCAAGAGCGGTAAGCTTCCTGTGCCCATACCGCCAATAGATTCTCGAGTAAAAGAAAATGGCGATTTAATAGGATATGCTACTGTTGTCAAATTTATTGATTACAACCTGGCGGATGGTAAGACATACCCTCACTTCAAGCCAGATTCGTATCTTGTGCTCGAGAAGAACCCAAGGACAGGTAGACAAGAATTCGTCCCCCTGCCGCATGTCCAGATTCTTGAGCGGTCAGGTCTGCTCAACGTGTTGAGACTACCCCATTTTGGGCGTAGCGCAGAGGTTAATGTTGTGGTGCGTGTCCTCCTCTCGTGTGTACATGGAGGCTATCTCTGGCTAGGTCACAAAATCGACCTCAATGTCGACTTGATACACCGTGTTACTGGCCTGTCTAAAACTGGTAAATACCCCGAAATACAGGTATCAGGAAAGACCAAGGATTCCAAGCTGCCAACAGCGCTTGTTAAAAAGTATCAGTTACAGCGAGGAGGCAGGGCTTATGATGTCACGAGTTTACAGAATGAGACACTCAGATTTACAGCTAGTCTGCTTGCAGGCAGACTGCTTACCAAGGTCCGACCAAAGGAAGTTACAGGATCGGTGATCAATCTGGCCATACAAGTTACCGAAGGAGAGCAGTTCAATTGGTCGTTATTTTTATTAAACATGTTTCAGGAAGATTGTTTGGCAGCCGAAGATCAATCCAACCACCCTTTCCACTTCTCGTGGCTGCTCATACTGTGTGCATTCGTCGCATGGAAGGAACCGCCCAACAGCCAGTTTTCGCAGATCCTAGGAGGAACACCCAGGGGTGTGCGCTATGCCAGTTTATGGGACACCAGCAGTCCAGCAAGGAAACAAGTTAACGCAATAGTATTTTATGAATATTATTTGATGTTGCAGAACCTTATCCAGCAATCCCCAAGGATCAACACAGAGACTGTGGATGCATATGATAACTGGCTTAATTTTATGGCGGACAGCCATAGAATATACCTAAGGCCTAAAAGGACTAAAAGGGACGACTGGGCTCCCGGCTGGTTCAGAATGACAATGCAGGACGTCGAGAATGTCATCAAGGGTTTTGATGACCAATGGCGAAATGAATACGAAGACACCACACCACTGCCAATGGAGACCGACCAGACAGGCCCACCAGAAAAAGGCAAAGACAAACTAGACACCTAGGCACACCAAACAACATAAGTACCACCACAAGGCAAGAAGAAAAGAGATGTGCCGGAAGAATCAGCAACAACGCCCACTACAAGGGATGGAAGCCAGGAGACCACAACGACGCAGGGGAGGAAGAAACAGAAAACTTCAAAACCGACTCTGAAGACGGCACTAACCAAAGATGATTACGAACTCATCGCAACAAGGACATGTGATACACTCAAGGATTCATTTGATGAGGTGAAGCAATCACAGGAAAAGATTAAGAGCGTCGTAGAAAAGCAACTCATAGACATACGAACAATTACAGAGAAGGCTGCCACGACACATGCTCCACCAGTAAAGGTGCCCACTGGAGAAGCTTCAGCATCGGCGGTACCCCGCGAGGAAAGCTTGGCAAAAGATCGCCTCAACATTGTGTTGATCCCATCGGGCAGTATCAGACTCTCGGCGACAACGACGGACCCACCAGTCCAATTTAAGCAACCCCTTGAGGTTAACCTCGCCGAGGTTCACATTGATCAGTTGCACAGAATCCAGCAGCAGCTAAGCGCAGAGCTCAGGAGTAGAGAGCTTGCGACTTACCAGCAGAATGCACAGTTAAAGCAAAAGAATGCGGCACTCGCAACTAGCTATCAGAAAACGGTAGATGAGTTAACAACATATCAGAACAGGGACCAGGAACTCTCCCAGGTACTATAGAATATTGCACTAGAACTCCCTCACTATAACATCGAGTTCGCACTGCCTACCCCGGAGAAGCTACAAAGAGTTGCAGAAAGAGCAAAGGTTCTCGAAGAAACTGTAGCTAAGATGGATGAGAAAGTAGCTAGGATAAAAGCAGACCATGAGATGCAGCTCGCTGAGCTCGAGGCACGTCTACGAGACACCTCCCTAGCAGACCAAAAAGCGCGAGTGGAAGCTTTTCGACTCACCTCTGCGCAGATACAATCATGCATTGACGAAGCCCGGGTACTACTAACAAATGCGATGAACACATGGGCCGAGTTAGATGAGCCACCATAGAAGGTCGAGATCCAGCAGAGTATACAACGAGTAGAGAACACTGCGGTGGCCATGAAAGAAGAAATCAAGAGCCTAGCAGCTCTTGAGAAGATGAGGAAAACGAAGGAGATGAACCAACTACAGCAAGAGGTGCAGCAGTTAAGAACAAAGGAGCTGCACATCACTGACCTGCTTCAACCTTTTCAGGAGCAAATCACAGAATTAGTTGACATGGTTGAGCAGAAGGTGAAAGAATTCACGACTGCCAGAGAGAAAATTGAAGGAACAGAGGACTCCAAGATTGATCAAGCATTGCTTGATTCGGCGAAACAGTGTGCCGAGGAGATGAAGAATGAAGTCGCAGAACTTCAAGGCAGGTTACAGTGCACTTCGCAGGAGGCGAAGGATAAGTTGCAGCAGGAGAAGCCTGTTGCAGGTGGTTCGAGGACGAGCCACAAGTAAGTGTTAGGGGACTGTTGGAGCAGGGTCCCGTAGCTACAGAAGAAGCTGCTAGTTTTGGTGGAAAGATATAAGTTTTGGCGGAAAGAAGACAAGGTAGAGCTACGACGCCGTAGCACGTTTCCAGCTGGAGAGAAGAGCCGGAAACCATGACTTTTGAGATAGAAAAGTCAAGAAGGCAACGGTACCCGAGCGGCCGAGAGAAGAAAGCTCAACCACTGCATTGAAGGCAGCGGCGGAAGACAGGAGGGCTCAGCGACCCTCATAAAGAAGAAGGAGCAACGAGGCTCAAGCATTGAAGGCGAAGGACAGAAAGAGAAGCGGTGCATAGTACCCATGGTCAGTGCCGGGAAGCATGGAAGACTGCAGAGAGCTGTGGTGTGACGGGAAGCGGCTACCTCAAGGATAGAGAGGACCGACTGTCACTAATTAGGGTTTGGGTTACTGTTGGGACAGGCCCACAGTGTTGTAATGGCGAGACCTTCGGGTCGCCTATAAAAGCTTGTATTTTGTATTGTAAAGGGTTGGTGGGTTGGTTGGTTGATTCATAGGATTGAGTCGTTAGTTGGTCAATTGATTATTTTTGTAGACTCAAGAGTCAGTCAGACAGACTGTGTTGTAACGATCCAGACACCTAGCTTGTCTGTGAGTCATTTGAGTCTGTATGTAACCATCCACAGAGAGAGCAGAGAGGGAAGGATATATTGAAAGAAGGAAATATAGAGATAGAAATAGGCCAGAGATCTGGAAGAGATCTCACGCTGCATATGCAGTGCAACAGACTGTGCTAACTTCCCTCAAGATATATAATAGAAGCACAGTTTGGTGGACGTAGCTCCCATCCAGGGGGTGAACCACGTTAAATCTGCGTGTTATGTGTTGCATGAATGTGTTTGTACTTGCTTATCTTTACTGGTTATTATGCACGTAATGTTAGTTGCAGTAAGTGAATGTATGTATTGTTCAGTTCACGGTAATGCAGGAAGGTAGAGATAAGTTGAAGTATTTTAGTAAGCTGCTTAAAAGACTCCTTTACGTCTGTTTCTAATGACCATTTAATCACAATATAACTTCTGGGAAGTAGAGTTTCGCACATCGGCACAGTCAACGCTAAGAGCGCAAAGTCCTAGTGGTAAGATATCGCAGAGAGGCGATATCGCACCGGCAGAGGAGCTGCGGTGCGCGATACTGCGAGCTGAGGGCTTAGCGTTGAGGAGAGGTTGGGTGTTCCGCGGTGCGCAGAGATGCGATAAGGTGGGAAATATTGTGAGTAAGTGGAAGTTGTGCGACGCGGGAAGAAATCGTGCGACTTGCGCGTGGGTAGGAATCGCACGGGTAAAAGTGCTGCGGGTAGAAGGGGATGTGCGATGCGTCGATATAGTTGATCTTGTGACTCGCAGGAGAAAGAGAAAAGAAGTAGGATGCGCAGAACCTGGTCCAAGACATTTGAGTCTTGGCCAACCCATTAGATTCACTTCGGGTGAGACTTCAGATCGCTTCGCGGTCTGTTGCTGAAAGGGCCAGTGAGTTAGGGGTGTTGTTGATTAATTATAGTAAACCCGGGTCTTCCCATGCAATCAACAGTTACGATTGTGGATGTATAAGTACTGGGAATCATTTATAGCCAAGGGTTGGACAATATCAGATCTTACTATGCGAGCTATAATGGAGACTGTACTTTCATTCCACCATTTTCATATAAGGAGCGGGATTCTTTAGATCTTTGTGCTTTAACTTGTGTTAGTTTCAACGTCTCTGTTCAAAGGCTAGGCCTGCCATTAGATGTTTTGTTAATTGTTTGTGTGGTGTGGAAGTTACATTAGAAGCATTTGTTTCAGTAGATGCAACAATAATGTTCAATCATTGTGTTTCCTTGAATATTCAATACTTGCATTTCCTTTAAGCTGCAGCAGTGTGGTGTGATAGTCGACTATGTAGGTTAATTTCCTTTATGCATGTGTGTGATAGCTGCAACAATTAAGCTATTCCTCAGTTCCTTTCAATTACTTGTCCTTTTCATTTTTGCTAATTCAGGTAGACTATAGCTTAGAGTTGTGTGATTCAATTCCTGTTATTTCTTATTCTGAGATTGAAGTTGGATTAAACTAGTCACAAAGAATTTGCATATGGTCTAGTAAATTAGGATTTAACTTTCTGCAAAAGTAAGACTAGATATTTATTTCATGAATCATTCATTGTTGGATTGAAGCTTGTAGGAGGTGATTGCAATTCTTAATTCTTAGATAGGTAGTTTAGATTAGTTTAATTATGGGAGGAGTTTGACTAAATAGATAAGTAGGATAGTTTATTCATTTCATCAACTACTTAGTGTTTAAGCACAGACAATGTGAATTATCTTTGAAATAAAAATACTTCCCTTGGTTGACAATTTATATTGAGAATTCTGCATGATGGTTTTAATTAACTAGCATATAGAGTGACCAACATATTTCATGTTTCATGTCTAAAAATTTTTATAGGGAGGCGTATTTCAGTTTCAGGAAAAGTTACCCCCCTTAAATGATGAAGGACAACTCATTCTCATTTTAGAAAGAATAAGGAAGACAAGAGAAAGGATGCTAAGGAGAAAAATTATAAAGGAATACTTGGTACAATAGAAGGATTTGCCTAGTGAGGAAGCCACTTGGGAAGATGAACAAATTTTGCAGCATCCAAACTTGGCATTGCTTGAGGACAAGAAATATTTGTTGGGGAGGACTGTCCTGTCCCCATCCAAATAAGACTACTAGCAAACAATGTTTCACCAACCTACTAGTTCCTTAGGTTGAGGTGGAGACATAAAATTTTGTAATAAGGGAGCTATGAGACCCAAAACGACCTTAGTTTACCATATTCACATTAAATTGGGTTACATAAATAATAAATGTTAAGAAAATAAGGTTGCATTGATTCACGGAGACACTTGGAGCCTCATAGAGTCCTTGGGAAACTAGATTCTCCCACACACTTGGCATGACCTTCATCCAAATTCGAAAACATGGGTGTTATCATGTAAAATGACACTTCTCCATTCGAGTATTGACACTCAATGTGTCAGTACACAAAATGACAAAATGGATTGAAGTAGCCAAAACACTATAAATGGGCATGACCTTTGATGCATCATTCCCTTACTAGCTTGACATATTTTTGTATGGCCATTAAGGTGAATACATGACTATTACCATTGCAACCCATGTATCATACGCGAGTATTGTCATTGCAACTCACGTATACATGATTAGGGTTAAAACCTGCGGGTTTCTCTTAAGAAATTCGCGTATCATACGCGACCTGCAATTATTGATAGATGTGTATGCCTTAATCCAAAATTAAAAAATATAAACACAATTAGTCGAGGACAGTTGGGTCCTTAGTCATAACTATCTCAACTTCCCCAACCATCTCAATCTTCATAACCTCTCTCTTTCCTCGTGTATAAATAGAGGGTAGAAGTTGAGGCTAATCATGATGAATTTAGAGCAAAGTTATGCAGGTGGTTTGCCTTTAGATATCTTGGAGCACCAAAACTCAGTGTCCTTGGCTAGCAGAGGAGCACTTGTTTCAGATGTTGGGTTGTAATCTCACCTCACTTATTTATTAATAAAGAGAGTCTTTCTTCTAATATTGTGTCTTTGTACTCTTATGTATTATTATTTATGAACTGCCTTGTTATTTCATTGTAAGCATGTTATTTCATTGATCATCTATATAATATATAATATATTGCAGGAAAGGTCTTGCTCTTTGCAGGTGTTGGAGATTCCCTGGAAGCTGTGGAAACTGTGGAAGCAATTTGAAGTGAAGAACAAAGCTAGGATCGACCATCATAAATAAGGTATGCCTAATTTATTCCTATTTCTATTTCAAATTCTGAAATGGTTGATTGTCTTCAAGTTTATATAGTATGCTGCTAACCCTAGAGACCCTAGGTTATAAGGTTGTATTCTACTAAACAACAGAACTGGAAACTCTGCTAGGGAGTCCAACCTGTTGTGGGTCCTTTCTTTTTGGCTTCCTGACCAGTTTTTACTCTGTCTAATTCTGTGAGTGATTTATTTTGATTTTACCTTTTATTTCTGGTATTTCATGTTCAAGACCTTTCTGTTAGTTATTTTTCCTTCGATTTTTTTTTGAAGCATACGCGGGTTGCTTCAGTGACGGCCACGTATTGGATAATGTATACCCGAGTTACTTTGGTAATAGTCGCGTATGGTACGGACCTGCCTTGTTGATAGTCGCGTATTTCCTATAGGTGTCTGTGAGTCCATAAGGTTTTTGCTTGTCCTTATTTTTATGATTCTTCAGATGCTTGTGAAGGTTCTTTTTTGGCATGATACTGTGGTTTTAGGGGTGTACATTTCACTAGTTGCTTGATCAGTCAATTCTTTGAGTGTTTTTGGTTTGACTTATTCATTGGTAAATGTCCTCTTGCTTGGCCTTTGGTCTGAGTGCTTGTGTTTTTGGGTTATTGATCAGTCATTCGAAACACTGCTATACTTAGCACTACTTTTCTGGTAGTCTAAGTCAGTCATTCTTTCATTCTTTTGGATCTGTTAGTCCTTGGGAATTGATAGTTCCACCAAGTCTAGGTTTTGAGTTGTTTCTACCTATTTGGGTGAAGTGTGTTACTATAGGGTCTGCCTGTAATCATTTACTGTTATATGATCAGATTGTTTAAACTCACTCAATTTGCATTTATTTGCACATAGCTTTTGAATTTTTTGAAAAAGGAAAGACAAGATTGGGTATATGATGTTTGGCTCTGGAATCTTATGTCCATATGAGCTGTAAGTCAAAATATCAGAAATACATGTGTAAAAAGGCTCACATTCCCGTGCTCTTGAATAACTAGTTTTCATGTAATTGGATTCCATTTTTAAAGAGTTTTATATCAAATATGTATTAAGGAATTTATATGATGTTTAATGTTGTTGGGTTAGTTATTGTTGGAATATATTAAACCCACTCACAACTTAGGATAAAATAATTAATCATTATTTGATTAATTATTCACCCACTAGCTTAATTAGTTGGCATCCACTTGCATCTTAAAGTCAATACATGCCATCTATATCCTAGGAATGATTTATTTCCAATTTTGGTTTGATCTTGACCACCTTTTGACCATCCAGAATTAGTATACAGGACTTTACAGCAAATTCTGCTTTATTCTGTTTTTTCTGCTTTTCCTACTTTTCTATGGATAAGATAAAAGCTAGTCAACTAGGAAACTGAGAGCTTTTGTTTCCAACCCATCCTCCATTATTTTTTCTCCATTTTCTAGGATTATCATGTTATTTCCATCTCCTTGACAACTCACTCATGCTTTTGCCAACTCGTGAGGTCCTTGATAGATTTGGTAAGTGCTTTAGCCACCTATCGGGGTTTGCTATATTTTGGTAAGTTAGCATTTTTGAGCTTTATGAGTTGTTTCCATACAATTCGATTTTCCAATGAGGGATGTACTATTTATGTACACTATTATTCATAATTATTTAATGGAAGGATACACACCAATATTCATCTCTTCATTCATGTGATTCAGTCTCTTTTCTTCTCTCTATTTTTCCTATGTATGCTTGTGAGAATTCTTAGTAGCAAGATCTATTTCCTGTGCTTCTTCTTAGCATCATTGCACATGGCATTGATCTATTATTTCTACATGGTATCAGAGCTACAAGGTTGATCAAGTTCTACAGAGTTGAGGAGCGCTTCCAATCTCCTATCCCTCTCTGAAGAAGAGCTTGTCTAGCTTACAAGATTTTCTCCTAGTTTTTTTTGCAGGTTGTAGAGAGTGTCTCTTAGAGCATATCAACAACTTCAATATGGATTCAAAAGTGCCTCTACTATCTCCTTTCAACTATGCTGATTGGAAGCCAAAGATGAGTGCATACTTGAAGAGGCAATGTCTCTTTGATGTCTCCATTGGTGCATTAAGTGAACCTGAGTCTTATGAAGAGAAGATTGACTGGATAAATAATTGTGATAGAGCTTATGGAATTATGTGTTTGGGAATGTCTCCAAATATATATCATCTTATAGATTCTGGTGAATTTCCATTTGAGCTTTGGAAAATTTTGGACAAAGCTTTTGGTTTGCAGGAAATTGAAGATGAAGCATGGAGCGAACCTATCATCTCCTCTTGTTCTCTCTCTCAAAATTTCTTGGCCTCTACATTCTCTGATGAAGTTGATCATGATGAAGAAGTTTCTCATATAGTTCATATTGTTGCTGCCCTCTTTGATTCGAATGCTTCCTCCTTCAATCAAGTAGCAAATATTGAAGAGCCATCTTTTTTTGTGTCTCTTGAAGGTGATTTTTCTTCTTGTGATACCATTGATGAAAAAGAAGAAACATATGGAGCTGCTGCTGATATTGATTATGATCCTATAACCCATTCATTATTCTCTAAATCTCCTATCTTAGATTCTGAGATCTATGTGCCATATTCTTCACACCTTTTGCATACCTCTCTCATTGATGGTGCGCAACCCAGTGACTTCCAGGATGTTTGCTTAGCGACATCAAGCCTTCTTTGTGTCATACCACTTACCTTACTTGATCTCATGTGCTTTAGCATATCCTCCTTTGTTCTTGGCATCAATACTCAGAGCCTTCTTGAAGATTTTGAACATCTCCTTAATTCCTCCTTTCATATAGAGGATTCATTACCAGTGTATTCCCATGAGTCTATTGATATGCTTATATGTGATCTTTTGGATTATGATTTAGAAGCATATTTGCAGGTTGATACACATATAGTACCACCCTCCATACCATATACCATACCTTTGAATAATCCAAAGACTATACAAATCCCAAGCTCACTAGTTGATTCCTCATTGGTCTCTTATGCAGTGATATTTATCTTACATGATTTGAAGTCTTTCCTAACTTTCAGTGGCTGGTTATCCATGACCTTAGTCATATATAGATTGATATTAAACATGTTTGGATATATTCTAAACACTTATGGTTCAGATCTTATGCCCATCCATCATTCATATTTTTACACCTATTAGTTTTCCCGAGTTGCTCATAATTTTCCTAGTCTAGTCCTATATCCTCATGGAGCCATTGAAGCCTTTGTCCTTGTTGTTCCATATGATAATATTTCTAATATATCAGAGTTTTATCAGCCTCATATCATATCTATACATGTGCTACATCAGATTGGAAGATTGACATGTGATCCACATCACAATTTTGCAGCTATTCAGGGAATTGGGTGTGAAATAAATTGCCTTATTTTTTATACTCTTTGGAAAGGAGTATGCACAGATCTCTTTTCCATTTCAGATTATGTTTGCAGATCATATTTTGACAGCAGAAAGAAGCATTTAGATAATGCTCCTACTTCATCAGTTGATGAGATACAAGGAGTCTCTCCTCTTCCTTCTTGCAGGTTCTACACTCCAGCGCATGATTATGGAGTTCATGATTTCTTCAACAAGTCTTCCATGTAGAAGCAGTTCACTCAGCTCATTCAAGTGAAGATAAGGATATGTTGAAGACATATTACTTCAAAAATTTTGTGCCTTGTCCTTTCTTGAGGGAGGGTTTTCCCCATGTGGTTTTGCCTATTTCCTCAATTTTTTGGACATAATAATTGTTAAAGGGTGATCGTAGCCTTGTTGCTAGGCCCTATATGCATCCATATGCATCCATTTTTTTTGTCATACCATCATAAAGTTAAACTTATAGGGGGGTGTTGGAATATATTAAACCCACACACAACTTAGGATAAAATAATTAATCAGTATTTGATTAATTATTCACCCACTAGCTTAATTAGTTGGCATCCACTTGCATCTTAAAGTCAATACATGCCATCTATATCCTAGGAATGATTTATTTCCAA
>LPNX011028166.1:83942-189362 GCA_001517045.1 Pseudotsuga menziesii
CTATCGGGGTTTGCTATATTTTGGTAAGTCAGTCTTTTTGAGCTTTATGAGTTGTTTCCATACAATTCGATTTTCCTATGAGGGATGTACTATTTATGTACACTATTATTCATAATTATTTAATGGAAGGATACACGCCAATATTCATCTCTTCATTCATGTGATTCAGTCTCTTTTCTTCTCTCTATTTTTCCTGTGTATGCTTGTGAGAATTCTTAGTAACAAGATCTATTTCCTATGCTTCTTCTTAGCATCATTGCACATAGCATTGATCTATTATTTCTACAGTTATTTGTATGTTGTATGTGGTCTCCATTTATCATGTCATTATTTGAACTATTCCATGTACTTTTCATGAGTTAAAATCGAGCTAGTAATGTCATTTCCCCTTAAGCAATTTCACTGAAAGTTGTCATACGAATGTTGCACATAATAACCAGTTTGCGGAGCTAATAACCATGTGTAATGACAACCCCTGATGTTTGACATCAGTCCCCATACTCTATTCACAAAATCAAGAGGGTCATACTTGAGTTGGGAATCCCATTTGGCCTATACCTTAAGGGGGATTTGACCATAATTTCCTACGAATTTTGTTCTTTTTGTCATCAACCCCAAATAAAGTTGTAGAAGCTTAGATAAAAAAATGTTCAAAGGTCATATTGGGATGTACTAAGACTCACCAAACCATTTTCTTTTAGATTCGGGATCATTTGGAGTCACTTGGAACCCTCAAAGTCATGACCAGTTTAGCCTAATTTGCCCAAATTGCAATCTTTTCCCAAAATTTCCAAGTAGGGTTATTACATGTGGAAACATTTAAATAAGCTTCTTCACAAGCAATACAATGGGTGACTACCATGGGCCCAAAAAACCATATTAGAAATAAAAATATAAAATACACACACACTTAATTATTAATATACACATATTTAATTTTTAATAACTAATTTGTAATATATATATATATGGACTTGGGATATAGATATTAATGATATATAAAAATAAGAGAATAACAATTATTTATTGGTCTCGTCAAATTTCAAGAGTGACCACTTATGCAATCAATGATACCATATATGTGTGTGTAGACTTGGGATATAGATATTAATGATATATAAAAATAATTGAATAACAATTATTTACTCATCCAATTTCAAGAGTAACCACTTATGTCATCAATGATATCATGTATAATTAGAATTTATTTATAATTATATTATTTTATGGTTACCTATAATGTCAAACATATAAATATGGAAAAATTGCTCACAAACAGAACAATTTTTTATGCCCACCCAGGCGGTTTTTCAACTTTCCACATAAGTCAAGTTTTTTATATAAATACAATTGAATGAATGACAAAAATATATTGACCACAGATTTATAAATATAAAGTTGTCTTTGTGAAAAAAAATTCACCACAAACAAAAACTAAATAGCGAACCAATAGAAGTGGAAGACTTGTTAAGCGAACAACATAAAGTACTAGAAAAAAGTTCAAGAAAATCCAAGTAAACGATATTTCCAATGAACAAATATATGATGCTTATCCCATAAAATACGAAGTTGGTTGGCTAAATCGTGTCCGAGATTTTTAACTAATTATTAAAATACAATTAAACAATTCTAACTAGATTAGTGCATTGGCATATAATGTTACTCGACTCTCAAAATAACCCTTAAATCACGGTTAACTGCTAACTAAATCACAATAAAAGGACCGGAAAAAGAAATCGGAAAAAAAGGCTGTTTTACCGATAGGAAATTTCTATGCAAGACAATGCCAGCTTGTCGTATTTCATAACATCTTCCGGGAAATCCTGACTCTGCACTGTCACGCCTGAAAAACAGAAGCCAGTTAACAGATCGTGCAGTTAACGCGACTCCGGGATCCACGCTCGGCGCCGTTTCAGTTAAATCATGGATGCGAGTGGATCTTGTAGGTGGTCGTTAAAACAGATCTTCCACTAAACTGCTGTGCTGACGTGCCCTGACGTTCTTGCCTTTTCGTGCCCGGCACGCACAGAAAAGATGACGTGCTTTCTTTAAAAACAGAAAAAATCGAAACGCATGATTGACGGACCCAAAGCCGTGGCGTTGATGGACAGAGATGTTTCCTCGTTGCAATCCAGGTGGCAACCCATCCGTTGAAGGCTTTATACCTCACTGCGACTACTTTGCCAAGTGGAAATCGCTCATTTGCTGTATCCCGATAGATTCTTTTTCTTCATTTAAATGCCCGACAGCGATTTGTGGCGGCGGTATTCAGTTAATGAAAAGAGTTTCTTGTTTTTAATTTGTCACGTGACAAGTTAAGTAGTTGGGGTCACGGGTGGATTAGTTTTCGACTTCGCATTTGATGCCAATAAGATGGGAGAATGGGACCCCGGATTCCCGACCCATTCATAAAGTTAGTAGCCTGCCGCAAAGAGAATCAACCTTTATTTTTTAAATGTAATATAAATTTTTGTTCAAAGTTGATTGAAAGCATGATTATGATTAGGTAATTAATGTATAATAACAAGAAACATAATATGGGAGACAAAAAGCTTTCTAAGATTGCTTCATACTCTTGTCAAAACCACTTCCGATTTAGTAAGGTTGACATTAAGATGTCAAATCTTGGCTAAACCATTGGAGAGTCCACGAAGATGTTACTTTATAGAATAGCAATAATATTAAGATGTTACTTTGTAGAATAGCAATAATATTAAAAGTATTATTACATCTAAATATAAGTAAACGTCAAGAAGAAAATCAACATTGCTAAAATAAGAACAAACTCTTATGAGATCCATAGCGAAACAGAGCATTAGACAATTCCTAAAAGAAAGAATCTATCATCTTTGTGACAGAAAGAGAGTTGAAGATAAAAATCACTTTCTCATAAAATGCCGTGCATACACCCACATTAGAATGCAATTTCAAAACATTTGTTATAATACTGACCTTCCTAACTTTTTAACTTATCATAAATATGGTGATTTGGGAATGCTTCTCTTAATGCTTTTTGAGGATAAAAATAAAATCCTAAAGAAAACCAAGAGACTCCTTTCCCTTTTATATTTGATAGGTCAAAATTGGTCTCACTGGACGTTAATAAATATCATCATCATTACAGCCAGCACGGGTGTGGCTCATTGGCAGTTCCGTTGTAATGAAGTTGTTTGTAAATTGGAGGTCACGAGATCAATCCCACCCGGATTTAACCGTGTCCCATGTCTTGCTGCGGGTGTGGGGCACCTAGGTTTATAGTGGTAGTGGGTGTGGGGCACCTGGACCCCATGTCACGCGAGTACCAACCCGGCCCTAGTTACTGATTCCACTAGTCAAAAAAAAAGAAAAAAAATATCATCTTCATTACAATCCAGATTATGTCTTATATTATATTTAAACCTTTGTGAAAGGATGAAACATCATTGCTTTACCAAACAACCAAAACCTCTTCATACCATAGGTTTAATTGATACTGCCATGTAAACATTTTGACCATTTTATCTCTTAAATTTTAGTGTCTGAACCTTAAGATTTAGTTCATACTACCATTGAAACATTTTGACTCTTTTATCTCTTAAATTTTAGTATCTGAAACTTATTAGAGATATGGAACACCCCTGATTTACCAACTAGTCAAAATCCATTTGTTGAATTTTACAAGATTGAGAAACAATGATACACAAAGTATTCACAAGATTTTCCTTAGAAATTATTAACCAAGAAAACTAGTTTTAGGGATCTATGAGTACATGCTTAACTTCTAACCCAATTGTCACCCAGTAAACATTTTCCACTTATCCTTGTAGAAGTTTTGGATTTCATTGTTCGTACAAGATTTGAATTTTAGTGGATATAAAACACGCGTGCTTGGCCACCTAACCAAGACCCCATTGACACTCTGGATTATACTATATCTTAATTTTAATTTCAAATTTGAAATACTTTAGTATGGTTATCTGAAGTTGCTCTTCGTTCATTTGGTCAGTGCAATTGATGATTTCAGACAATCATTTTTTTACATGTTATGTTCTTATACTCCATATATTATTGCAATTCTATTCACCTGTTAAGGCCAAGTTTAAGAAACCTTCGACTAAAATAGACTGTTGCCCAAAAGTTACATTGTGCTTTCATCAATAACTAATTGGTCAGTTAAGTGAAAAAGTTTTCCTAATGTAATTCAGTTATTTCTGATGTTGACTGAAACTACCAGATGCTGAAGCTCTAGAATTTGTTTAGCTTTAGTGAATTGGTCCCATACAGTCTGCATTCTTTTCTTTCAGCAGTAGCTGCTGAGAAAAAATGGGAGAAGGTAGTTAAAGAAATAGCCAGCCCCGTGAATCTCCTCTTTCTCTAAGCTGACAATGCAAGAGGAATGAAAATTTGGTGGGAATGCTGAAAATTCAGAATAGAAAATTAGTGCAATAAGTAGATAACAGTAGTCCCAAGTACTAGGATTCAAAGTTCAGACTAACCCCTTTATCCCATAGAGGTCTGGAAAGCAACCTCCTAAACAGTAGGGGCTTCACTTTTCCCTATACCAGCCTGGCAGGCTCCATGGCACCATTAGCTCCTTAAAAGGCGAATCATAGTGGGCTCCATGGGATTACAGCGTTCGCTTAAGGTCTTCATATGTTTACCGAGTTGGACAGTTGCAAGTATCTTGAGCACTTGGGCAGTTGGTTGTTACACAGTGCTTCAGTAATTAAGGATAGCCTTCGATGTACTGGCTTCAATGATGATGGATGTTGCATGGTTTGCTACAAAATAAAAACAGTTGATGTGGAACTGCAGAGTTGCCACTCTTTTTTGAGCATGGATTGCTGCCAAGTACAGAGCTTTCTTTGTTGCCCCTCTGTATTGGAAAAGGGTCTGTTTTGAAGATGAAGGATAATCCAACAAGTAGATAGGAATGTGGAGTATGTGAGATGTAGTTTGATTGAAAGACACTACCTTATGCAAAAGTCAGTATTGAGCAAACCTTTATTGCACTTAGACTAGCGAGGTGCTTGCAATTCAGTATAGGGGATATGTTGTCGTGTTTGTTATGTTTGCCACGTTATGTATTGTAACGTTCCCATGTTGACTCATAACTTAATCCAATTTCTTGAGGGGTAAATTTTTTCTTAATGTGTAAAAAATTTAAGATAAAAAAAATTACACCTCAAGAAATTGGATCCCTCTTGATGCTTAATAAATCCGGGTTTAAAATGGATCTATGCTGGTGAGATAACCAACCCAATCCAGTTAACTGTGCACATCTAGTCCAGTATGGACATATTTAGAAAAGGTGTAAATTCTCGAGGTTGGAGCCAGAGTGGACATGCTTATGTTTATGTAGGGGGGAGGTACATTTGTGGCCGCTTTTTGGCTTCATGGTGTAAATTTATAGATACATTTTCAGCAGAAAGTATGATGTATCTAAATATTGAACAACCAACATAGATTCAAATGGCAAACTCCTTGGCATTCCATGACTGAAAAATATTTGTATATTACAGATTAGAAAATATAAGTTTGAACATTGAATAGATATTGACATTTTTCTCTTTTATGATATACATTTGTCTTAGACAAATACAAGATCGGAACTTTTACAAGACAAGTCCCATGGTATATTCTGCACTGCAAAATTGGTTATCCTCTGCTGTTCACCAGCATTCTTACATTTCAAATTTTCCAACCATACGCTTGAAGAAATATCATTATCCGTATTGGCAATAGTTCCATTGCTTCATCATTTGGCCAGCACAAATTTCTTGAATTTAAAAAAATGCTCCAAAATGCTTCGAGAGAAATATTGTTCTCGTCATAATCAATAATCAAGCTATTCAGCGTAGCCTGCACCAGGTAGACTGAAGTTTGAACTAAACGGCTAGTGATACACCCTCGAACTCTTGTACTTCATCTTTTATCTCTGTCAGGCTTGATCCTACCCCAAAGATACTTGTATTACTATCTGTACTTAGCCCAGGGACATTCAAATCAAACCACCAGAGAACATAGAAAGTTGGAAACCTCCACGTCATGACCTGCCAAATCTTCAACGGGATAAGCATACGTGTCTCTATCAAAAGAGAGTTGAGAATTGAGATAATGGAAAGGAAGATGACTCTATAGCCTTACCCCAATGTTAAGAAGGAAACATTGTAGGAGAATGTGTTGAAACATATATTTCCTCAACAAATTAACACCTTTAACATGGAGTCTACTAGAATTAGCAAGGGCGATTGTCTTTTACTAAACCATTATGTTCGTAGTATACAAGGAACAATGAAATACTTTTCGGAGTAGCAATGGTCATCGAACCCCAACAACACCATTGGATGCTAAAACTTGTTGAGGACTCCTATCAAACCTGCCCCAGAAGAAATTTTTTAAAACACAGAGCTTTAGGTAAAAGCTTAGAAGTCAATGAACAATTTGAAATCCTGTGGAGGTTGATTAGAATTCATACCATGAACAACTGTTTACCGTAGCATCCATTAGATTTCTTTGGAACAAATGTAATCAAGTTCACCATTTAATCTGACTTTTTTTAAGGAATTCATATCTGAAGTGCTAGGTGTTGAAAAGGTACACGTTTGAAACTTTGTGCATACATGATTCATCTTGTTTTTTCAGTCAATTTCTCCAGCATATGATGCCTGTTTAATAAGAGAAAGAACCAAATACATGAATATGCTTTAAGGGCTATATGATCCTTTAGAAGGAAGCAGACATTGATTTTAGCTGAATTTTTCTGCAGTCATAATGAGGCTAGGAAGACACAATGGACCAACTCTTACATAAATTTTGGGAATTTGAAGAGAGTTTTGGGTTTGTGGCAGAATCTCTTCTACTTGGAATCTTGCAGGTGAGCTGGTGAAAGCTTTCTTTAAGTTGCTTCTGCTGAGTATGTCCACCTCCACCTTGAAAACAGAATAAACAGGTCGATGATCAGAGAGTTTTGATTCTCCTCGGCCATAAGAAAGCTGCTTTAATCCTTTACCATACCAAAGTATACGATCACACCTACATGAAAAACAGTGATGAAAGTCGAAAGTTAAAAATTGATTGAAAATACAAACTGAAATGCTAAAATGAGTAGCTAGATGTTTTTGGAGGAAATATATGTCCAAACTTAAGATAACAACCACTGAAGAAAAAGATAACAACCACTGAAGAAAAAGAAGTTATTATGTAGAAAATCTTTATGTCACGTCATTTAAGGGGCCTCTCCAAATTTAGAATTTGCTATCTCGATCACATTTTACTGCACTCAAAGCAAGCAATTGCAGGTTTTCTAAAAGTTATACAACCTCCTGAGGCCCAACAAATAAGTACTTTAAAACCATTTACTTTTCTCCAATATACAAAGTGAGTTTTACTCTTTATATACACTATCATATACAATCCCTTTGAAAAAAACTGCCCATATGCCATGCCAAAATTTCATTGCTCAAATTCCTGTAAGGTCCCTGAAAATGAACTGAAAATGAAAGTTGCTAGAGCTATACATATTACAAACAGAAAGAATCAAACAAATGGATCTAGTACGCAACCTGATGAGGGGGCATGCAAGAGAAATTATTTAAAGGCTTCAATTTTTTGCAAACCATAGAACCTTTATAAAGTTATCGCTAGAGTCTACAGAAAGCATTCATGAAAGATTTGTTATGATTAGCACTAGATCATATCAAGAGGAGGCTTCTATTTTCTCTCAACCCTTCCCACTGAGCCTTTTTAAGGTTTTATACCAAGAAATAATTACATCGTATCTGTTTGAGAGTTTAAAAAAAGGTAAAGCTTCTCAAGTACAACTCATATAAACAGCGTTTCTAAAACAAAATCACAATAAAACTATAGCCTCCTAAGCAGCTAGAAGAATTCCGTCCTTCCTCCTTTAGTGGGCACTGACAACTGCAATGGAGATACTACAAAAGCAGGAAATCATCTTTCTAATCGACAGATTGCAAGTGCTGACTTCGAGCTCATATTTTTTATTAGCCTAAACTCACTTTCCATCTGATGTGAAGAACCTCAATAATTTAGTAACATTTGGCAACTTATGGAGAGCTTACTTCAATCCAATCGACTGTGATTGATGAAAACAATAGAGCTACATCAACTTGCACTTACCATGCTGGTGTGCGGCGCCTTTCTCGTGGTTTCAAATCTTCTCCAGCATAGCAGTCTGAATTTTTGTGGTACTTGTAAGTAGGAGCAAAATCTATTCTGCCTTCACTCCATCCTTCAAATACATGTCCTGCCCTCTGCTCAAGTTGAAGCTGTCACAGCATCCAGAATTGATTTATTTCAAGAGATACTTCTAAAAGGAAAATCCATTTCCCAGGTTCAAATCAAAGTCTACTGGAACTGAACAACTTCACCCGTAACATTTAATATCAAGCATGTGTACCTACCTGATCTTTCTCTAACAGAGCGTACCAATCATTCTTCTCTACCAGCTTTTTAGCATCACCATAGCAAAGAGCAATACGATAATTCAAATCCCCAAGCCAAATAACTCGACTGAAATGGTATCATAAGATTAAATTAAATAATCAACATACCACACAAATCCAATACAATCCATCAGAACAATCTATTGAAATCTCTATTCAAATAACTTCCCAACTGGAAAATTTAGTCTTCTCCCATAAAGGAATAACCAAATACCCCTTCTCTTTGTTCATGCCTGCAGGTGTTCCTAGAAATGTATTATCATGTGTGAACATATACAATTTAAATCTATATATTTTCTTAACTATGTATTATAATGTGTGAAGAAGCTAATTTGAAACATACTCATGCTCCAAAATGCTTTCTGGGGTTTTCTCTCCTGAAATCTTAGGAATTTGTGGAAAGCGTGTCTTCTTTAAAATTTCCATAACATCAGAATTCCTCCGCATCTCATCACCTTCCTTCTCACCAGAGGTCAAATGAGAGCATACAAAACAGAAGCTTGTCTGATGGAGCAACATGCTAATAGAGATGGAACCCTGAAAGCAAGTGTAATCGCTATTAAAGAAGGAATTGATCAGACAAAAAGGTGTCACAGAGCTTCCATAATAGATAATACCATTAAGTAGCTCTTTGTAGAGCTTTTGACATTGTAGTATTGTAGTATTGTACTATGACATGCAGTATGAGGAGATGCTGCATATAGCCTGTCAAGATACTGCTTTGTGCAAAGTTATCCTAGGGTTTTGCAAAATTATTTCAGTCAAGAATGGATCAGTGGTTAGTCCTCTGTTTAGAAAATTGTTTTTCTTTGTAAATTAGTGTATATACATATTTGTAAAATAAAAGTAAAATTATTGCAGCACAAGAGTATGCAAATAACAACTGGAGCAGAAGCATTAGAAACAAATAAAGAGTGACTAGAATATATTTTCTCACCTTGTTGCCAAAATAGCCCATCAGGCCACGTCCAATGCATGAAACTTTCAAATCTCGAACATGTTGTCTCAAATCGCTACGTACCCAAACACAGAGAAAAATTCCAACCATCTGCTTGCTAATTGCCAAATAGTACTTCTCCTTGCTTGACTTAAACTTGCACTTTATCCAACCAGGGTCAGACCTATCTGATAATGGACTACTTAACATTGAAGAGTGGAAAACACTAGAGGGAGACTCTTCTTCACTCAAAACATGCTCGTCATCTGATGAAACTGATGTAGAAGAGGGACTGGTATCTACTCTATGAAGTGGTCTTCCCGGGAGAAAATGGTCAGTAAGGTTGAATTTCTGCCCTGGCTTTTTTGGATCATTTGTAGCTTCACAGTATGGCTTAGAAGGGATGTTCAAGGGCAGAAAAGACTTTCTACTAGGAGAAAATGAACTTTTACCCACTTTGGAGCATTCAAAATCAGAGTCCAAACAGTAAACAGCTTCTGGAATGTCTGCAGACTTGTCCCTACAAGATGATAAATAGCTGCATCGATTTCTATTCTTGCTTGTGCCTGAATTGTTCAGTGTTTGGCGAATAAGGGCCAGCCATTTTGCAGCAGGGCCATTGTTCTCTGCCCCTAAAATGTTTCCTGCATTTAAAGGTACAATTTCTTGAAACCTGGAAAAATTCACATGCAGACTGCATCCTGTTAGACTTTTGTAGCAACTGTAGGAATCTTAATGAAAACGGTCAACATCCAATTTCATTCTGAAACAAAAAGATTTTTAATTGGTACCCTCTTATTCATGAAAACAAAATGTATAAAATATTTTCAGGGCATTGTTTATCTTGCTGAATTGGATGAAATGAGGGGAGTTTGTTAATACCCCAAAATGTAGATGTCTGCTGGAGCTGATACACGCAACCATTCCTCCAAATTCAGGCCATTGCGGGGTGCTTTGCCTCCCACATTCCATGTTGCCACAAATATCCTACATAGCACAAACATACAGTCGGCTATTTAGATCATTAATGTTTTTAGTATGAAGATTTCCACTGTTTTCCATAATTGCTTAGAACTTCTGGAAATTAACTGTGTTGTAGTTTTTGAATGTTGAAATCAAAATTCCAACAAATTTTAAAACACCATTGTTCTGCCTTCAAGACTTCCTAGAGAAGCAACTCATCACAGATATGGGTTCTCATATTTGAAGCTATAGATCAGATGGGTTTTCTTATAGTCAAAATTCTATACAAACAGTAACAATTGATAGATGCAATAGTGCAGAGAATAAAAACCTGTTTTTTTTATAACATCATTTCTGTCAACATTGCTCATCTCATTTGATGGTTATTTGATATAAGCACAAAGCAGAAAGACGAGAGAGATTTTGCTGTTAAGAAAACTGAGATTCTTTTTGCATTACTCTAATACATTCTCATAATATCAAGTTCGGGACGAAATTGACAAAACAACACTCGTGGACCTTTAGCTTAATATGAACTAGACTAGAATAACTTCTTCTCACGAGAGCACGAGGACAGATAATGTTTAAAATGGACCATAGACTAAATCCCCTATGCTTCGCCATTATCAGAATTTAGCTAAAGTTAAAATCAATTCAGTTAAAAAAAAAAAGCATACCTAAAGTCTCGAGCATATTTGACTTGGGGCATCTCTGGCTCCATTGCTACAGTATTGAAGTTATCTGGGATTCAATTCAACAAGCTTTCTGTCATGATGGTAAACACCGAGATTCGAAGCAGAGAAGACATACACAGAGAAAAAAACTAAATGCTAAGACAAAACTCATGCATTTTTCAAGTATTCTCGACACCTGTAAAATAAAATTGGGCATATTATCTTGTTCAAAGATTTTTTAGTACCAGTCAAACTTTTTCTTGAGAACAAGATCTCCTTATCTGAGCAGCTCTTTCGTCTCCCAAAGTAGGATTCATAATGCTCTGCATATTTTGTATTTGGTCTTAGTGAACAATAAGCTAAATGCACACCTCTATCCATGAATTCAATAGAAATGGAATATCAATCATTTATGAATTCATGGACACAGCAAATTCAAGCATATATTCATCAATGAAGCATTGCCATTATATACAGACTACAAAAGCAGAGACAAAACAATATTAGGAATGAAGAACAGATTTGAATTTGATTGGCTCAAACATAACTCCGTGCTTAGTAGGCACTATTCACCAAGGATCTGGATCCTAATCCTAGAGAATGGGTATTCTTTCAGAGTTAGAAGCATTGGATTACCTTCAATAGTCTCAACACTTTGGAATTCGTCCCCTTTTCTCTTCATATTCAACCACTTCTTGACCAGCAACTTATGCCAAGAGGACTGCAAAAACATGAAAAAAAAAAACAATTAAACTTATTTGAAGATCAAGGTATATAGAATACCAAAGAAAAAATTTGTATAATGGCCAATCAAAATGTAATGGCAAATACCTTATTTTTATTGACATCCATAACTGTCATTGCTGTACTGACCCAGCTAAATCCTTGATCTTTGTGATTCAAAAAATTCTATCAGACAAAGCAGGACTGAGTTCACTTCTTTGTAGAAGCCGAATAGCAGTCACTTAATTCAGGGAAATCCTTCATGGGTACCAGGAAAACAGGATTTGAATGAATGGGACCCCATAGAACACCGTAACCAATACTAGAGGCTCAAGGAAAACGGTGGCATGGAGGAAAACAACATCATAGATTCAATACAAACAATGGGCACAGCTATTAGAATTCAAAAATGGCTGCATGTATCTGAGAAGAAGAGCCGATGTAATGATAGCAAAGCTCTTAATCCAATACCAAGAAGAGCCCCTCATTGCTGTTATATCCCTTAAAGGGGGTCGGATCAAGAGAATGAAAGATGCGGCGGGTTGATTTTACCAAAAAGGTTATTTTTACGGATGTTGGGACAGTTTTAAACTAAATTATTCCAGGGGTTGTACTTGTGAAAAGGGGTGAAAGAGACCGTTTACAGAGAATGGAAGGTATCTCTCTCTGCCATCAATCTTATTTATTACATAACAAACAGTGCACTGCAAAGTGCCTTCACGAAACCTGAGGAAGGACCCCACTTATAAACTAACAGAAGGTGGCCAGCATATAGAATATTTATACAGTCCGAGAAAACTTGGCCTATGAGAGATCTAACACCCAGGGTTTAATTGGAATTCTCTGAGACTGTCTCGGCTTTTGGGATTTCATTTGATTAGCTTGGAATTGGTAATCATTTAACCCTTTGCTCCATATTCTTGGACACTTGAGCCCAGCAATTGGAATTCATGTAACTTTCTGGTTCTGATTCTTGTCATGTAAATCTCCGCAGAAAGAGATGTGGAATTTGTAAGTTGTAACTTTTTCTTTGTGAATCCAGTCCTATTAGCTTGAGATTCCGAGCCTATGCGACCCTTTGCCAATAATTTGAAGATTTCCGAGGTTCTTTCCATTGAATTCACAGTTTCCTACATGTAATTATACCAAATCCTCGGTAATAGTCATATTAAGATTTATTAATTTTTATTATTATCTTAAAATGAGTAAAAGATAATATAAAGATTTACGGGGTTCCGGAAAGTGGGATTGTGTTTGCGAACGTGGCATTTCCACGTGTTATTTTGGTGTTTTTGACATTATATTTAATTTTTGACCATATTTTTGTCAAATAAATATTTTCAATGTTTTGACTATTTTTATAATAAATAAATTATTTTGCCTCAAATTTCAAGTTTAACAAGTAAGTTATTATTTCAAGATTTTTTTGAAAGTATAAATCGTAGTATAGAATTTATATCTTATAATCACGAGTTAGAATAATTCCAGTGCACTAAATATTCTTAAGATCTTTTAAATCTTATCTTGTTTTAAAGATTTAATAAGATTATTTAATTCTTAAAAAAGTTTGAAGATATTTCATTATGTTATAATTGGTTCAATTTAGTTAAATAAATTAAGACGCATACCAAAATTAACTTTGACCCTTTCATAAACATTTCATTATATTAAATTAAGTATTATTATTATTACATAATATTAAATTTAATTGTAATGATTTTATAAGGGTTAACCATTAAATAAATGAAATAAAATTATTACTAGTATAATCACATAACTTGTGGTTGGTGAACATTGATAGGCCACAAATTGAGTGTTACTAACAAGTTAAGTGTCATGAACAAGTTATGTGTTACTTGTTCTCCATGCTTAATGGTAATCCCTGATTCAAAGTGTTTATAATCCATGCATCAAGTATAGTTATTTTTTTAATATATTTTTTATAATTATTTATTTTAAATTTTGAACAACTGCCATATAATCAATCTCGATAGTACACTTGTATCATCCTCATCCGTAGATGCAAAAGCATAAACCGTAGTCCACCCCAGATCTCAAATAAAAAAGCCTATCGAAGTAATTACATAAAAGGTTATTAAATTTATTTGTAATGATTTAATAAAGGTTAAAAAATAAATAAACTAAATATTATTTTTAACTTGATGATGATCATGATCGTTAAAAGTATGTGGATGAAAATTTTCATCGATGGTTAATTATCAATCATGATCATACATTTCTATGGGCTTTCTATGGTTTGGATATTTGAAATCTTGGAATTATACTATTTTTTGAAGGGGAGTCCACTAATCTCTTTGCTAAAGTGTTTGAGGATCATTTTTATGTATAAAGACTATATTTTTGTGGATATACACGTTAGAAGAGTGAGAAGGATCACAACACTTCCTCCTACAATTGCTATAGGTTTCTTTGATGGGGCAGCTCAAGGTGGAAAATGTGGAACAAGTATTTGTGGAAGGCTGTGTGGAATATGAATGCTCTATTTTTTATCTTCACTGAACTACTTGATACTCTTTGGTTACTATATGGGACATTTTGGTTTCCTTTAAGGATGAATAGTATCTATAGGCAATACAAATGTTTCATTATTGTTTTTGGAAATGGGTGTGATTATAGTCTTTGACAGGCTAATTTGAAATAAGATCGCAGGACTCTATACAAGGTTATCCTTTGTTGGGATCTTGTATTTTTTTATTCTAATGGAATAACAAAAGTACTATTTTTTTATGCTTAGAATAAAATGTCTATTAAGACCAACTTTGGTTTATTGAACCTTAAAAGGAAAGAAATGAATTATTTGGTTTGCTTTAACATTTTATTTTGGTGCTCAAAAAGCTTAGAAAGAAGTGTTCCTAGGGACTCACTGTAGGTTTGACAAGTTAGAAGGTTATGAAGGTATGTACTATAGTAAAGATTATGGAATTGTGATTTAATGTGGGTACATAGAGGGCACTCTAAGAGAAAGTGACTTTCATCATCAATGCTCATAGCGTCATACAGATGATAAATCCTTTCCACCCATGGTATTTTAGGTATTGTCCAGTGCCATGTTTCACTATGAAGCTCATGAGAGTTTGTCCGTATCTTGGCTAGATTAAGTTTTCTTCTCCGAAATAGTTACAACAAAGAGATACTTTTGATCTTCTAGAATGGGGTTAATCACCTCTTTATAGTATCTTAATTTTATTTTAACCTCTAATTCTTTCTTGTCCCACATTCTCTCTTTAAACTTAGAAGTAATAATATTTTTAATGTTATCGATGTTTTGCAAGTGGCATTTTCATCAATCCCCCAACGGTGTAAACATGCCATGATGTCCTTATACCAACCTCTCTTGAGACGCAGGTGGTATTGACTAGATTTTAAAGCAATTTTAGGAAGTCTTTGATCTCCCATGTTATTTATCATATACTTGTACATCAAGTACCTAGATGTAGCGATGCTCTCGATAGTGGCAAGACCCACTTATATTAGGAGGATATGATAAGGTGTGGGGGAAGACCCACTGATATTATGAGGATAGGATAGGGTGTATTGCTTCCAATTTTCAGTTTATAGGTAATAAATTGCTTATGGATTTGTTCTATCTTTCTTCAGGATTCTCTAGAGATACCAAAAATGACTAAAATTTCAAAAAAAACAAATTATCTCACGTCACAAGATTTGTTGATTTAAATATTTAAATTTATTAATAATAAAATTTTATTATCAAAATTATCGTCATCCAAATAAAAATAAGAATTCCAATCATTTTTATAAACTTGCAAAACTGCAATACTCTAGCAGATGGACAACACCAATAGGAATCACGTGTTCCTCTCGGTTACAACGTCCAATGTATCGATTACTCCCAGCAACCCTATGTTCCTTGATTTCTGTTCATCCCCTTAAACTAGATTTATTAAAGACTAATTGAAAACACTTTGCTCTTGTTATCAACGCTTCGCAACCCCCTCCATTAGCAACTATTCTGCACCATCCGATCAGGTGGCTCGACGAATCTATCTAGGGGTATCTGCCAATTGTTGCAATCTCTATCGCTCATCCTTAATCCACGATTAACTCCAACTCATGCCCCTCCAAGGATCGGCAAATAAATTAATAAAATTGTTTCGGAATTATTCACCCAATTCATTTCGTTTTAATTTTACCATGTCACTATCAAATCCAAACAGGTTTTGGTTCTAAAATCGATCACAACATTGTCAAGCCCAATACCTTATACTTTGGAATGGAGATGTCTAAAGATTCGACGATCTCGCTATACTTTGGAATGGAGATGTCTAAATATTCGACGAGCGACGATTTCGTTCGGACAATACTTTTCTCCAAAATTCGTTAATTTTTATTTTGTAAAATATAAATTTAACTGTGTTTTAATGGCGATTTTGATGATATAAACGGATTCAACTCCATCAAAAACTCCTAGGGCGTCAAAAATTTAGAGTTTGACAGCTGTAACTAGGAATTTTAAAAATTTCTGCCGGAATATTTCAAAATCGTACCAAAAAAATCAAATATTTACGTTCGAAATCGTTAAACGTTTAAACTAAACGCTTTGAAATTACATGATTTTTTTTCTATGAAATCAAAGTTACATGTTGCTATTTGTTATTAATATTTAATTTCTTTGTTATATAATTTAATAATAAAAAAATATTGATTTTTTATTAAAATTTAAAATATTTCACTGTATTGTTGGTTAAGTCATTTACCTACCATAAAATCTAGAGTCTACTCTATTTTATTAATAATAATAAGGAATAAACATCCCTCTCATTCTCCATAGGAAAGGTGTAGAGGTAAATGTGGATTCCTCTCGTTGAGAGCCTTTTACACTGGAAAAGTAGGGTCCATGCAAAAAAAATGCCATAAAGACAAAGTCCCTTAAGCCAAGTAGGGTGTGCAGAGAAGATAATTAATTACGTCGATAGGTGTTTTTATTTGAGGTTTGTGGTGAACTACAACCTGCGCTTTTTCATTTACGGACGAGGATTATACAAGTGTATTGCTGAGATTGATTCTATGACATTCGTTCAAAATCCGAAATCAACAATTATATATATATATATATATATATATATATATATATATGGTAGTTGATGAATGGATAACTGGTAGCTATGCATGTATAACTCATAGATGATTAATGGATAACCAACAATTCATGGAAGATAACTATAAGAATGTGAGATAATAATAAAAAAGAATATAAAAAATAATTGATTGTTGATAAATGGATAACAGGAAGAATGTTGGTGATAACAAGTAGCTAGGCATGGATAACTCATAGTTGAACCTGTTTAACTAGAAGAATATTAGGAATTAAAAAAAATCTAAACGGTCTTTCATTCCATCACTATATCTTAACCATTTGATCCTTATCAACGTGATCATAAACATGAAATGTTACATATGAAATTTTAAATATAGAATTGGAAACGTGACAGGTTACATATCATATTTTAAATATAGAAGTGGATAATCATATTTACTAGGAATGCGATCTTTAATAATGTTATATTAATATTATTATAATTGATTTAATGATAACTAGCACACCCACATAGTTTGTGGCGAGATCACATTGATAGGGATCAAATGGTTGATATATAGTTATGGAATGGAAGAGAGTTTGGAAATATTTTTTTAATTCTCATATTCTTCTAGTTAAACGGGTTCAATTGTGAGTTATCCATGCCTAGTTACATGTTATCACCGACATTCTTCATGTTATCTCTTTATCAACTATCAATTATTTTTTATATTCTTTTTATTTTTATCTCACATTCTTCTAGTTATCTACCATGAAGTGTTGTTATCTATTCATCAACTATGAGTTATCCATGCATTGCTACCAGTTATCCATTCATCAGCTAGGTACCTGTTATTTTTTATATTCCTTTTTTTATAATTCTTTATTTCCAAATTTGAATGATTGCCATATAATCAATCTCGACAATACACGTGTCTCATCCTTGTGCATAGATGAAAAATCATAGGCCGTAGTGCACCCCAAATATCAAATAAAAACGTTTATCGATGTAAAAATTAATAAAATTAGTTTTATGGATTATTTTAAATCATTGAGTTATGTGAATTATAAGTATGAAGTCAAGTCACAAGGTAAGTCTCTAGGCTAACCACTTCAAGTTACAAAGTAAGTCTCTAAGATTACCACTTTTTTTAATATTATGAGTTCCACTTAATATTCCTATTGAGTACCATCCTTAAAGGCTTTGAAGGTTGTTTGTGCATGTGTAGTCAATTGAGTGTTGTTTGAGTGGTTGTGGAAAAACTTGTTATCCTTCCCACTTAAATTCAAATATCATTTTCTAAGTGGTTTTCCCAAATATATTACCAATTTTTTTTATATAGCTACACTTAGTATCATTTGAATCTAATTCAAGTGATTGCGAGATGGAGTGTTATCCTCCACACTCAAATTCTATTCTTACAAGTGACATATTAAAATCCTTCTTTTCAAGGGAAACTTGACCAGGAAACCCACCAATACTTCCCTAGATTTCATGGATGGTAAGGGTGGTAAACCATCGACCATCCTAACAAAAGATTGACTCCAAAGGACTCAAGGCTCGAACTCATGACCTCCCCTAAACTGAGAAAATATACACACGTTTTACCAATTAAATTAACCCTTAAGATGATATATATAAACAATAATTAAATATTAATATCATAACAACATTCACCATCTTCCTATTTAACACTATCTAATAAAATGTGGCATATATCGTTGTTGGATATGAACTTTCTACCACCAAAGTTTTTTCCCAAACTTACCATGCTTAAAGACTCAAATCATATCCTTTTTGTTCTCATAAAGTTTTGTAAATCACTATCACAAGTAGCACACCCATATAGTTTGTGGTTGGATCACATCGATAGGGATCAAACGGTTAAGACATAATTATGGAATAAATTATTTTTTATTCCACATATTCTTCTAGTTAAACGGGTTCAACAGTGAGTTATATATTCCTAACTACATGTTATCACTGACATTCTTCCTGTTATCCATTTATCAACTATTAGTTGTTTTTATATTCTTTTTCTTTTTAACTCACATTCTTCTAGTTATCTGCCATGAACTGTTGGTTATCCATGCATTGCTACCAGCTATCCATTCATCATTTAGCTACCAATTATTTTGTATATTCCTTTTTTTATAATTGTTTATTTCCAATTTTGAACAACTGCCATATAATCAATCTCGACAGTATACTTGTCTCAACCTCGTCTGTAGATGAAAAAGCATAGTCTGTAGTCCACCCCAAATCTCAAATAAAAACGTCTATCGACGTAATAAAAATATTGTAAATGTAAAAATAAACACTTTTTCAATGGTCTTTGACATATGTGTCACTTCAAATAAATGTTTAGATCACAAGCTTGTAACCAACAAATATGTACATAAATGACTATTGATAGCCATCAATTAAAAATTAACCAACAAGATAAAAGAAAAACAACAAACTTTTCACTTTAAGATTGAAAAGGATTGTAAAAAGAATAAATATCATCATTTCATTCCCTACCACACAAGCAAATATGTACATAAATTACTCACGGGGGCTTCACTTATTGACCAATATCCTATCACGTGAGTTCATATTGTGGGTTTTAAAATTATCAAAAATTGAACCAATATATTGTAGGTATTGGGGGGGATGAGGGGTTTAAGGTGGGGGTGGGTAGGGTGGTTTATAAGGATTGAGGTATAAAAGGGGGTGGGGAGGAGGTTTTAAGTATTGGGAGGGGGTTTCAACAAAAATACTTTGGGGCAATATCTCTAGAAATTAAGGGTGTTCTTTAATATCCCACGATCACACGTGCTATGTGAGAGGTTCACTAAGTGAAGTCCCCGTGAAATTACTATTGATAACCAGCACAAAATTAAACAACAAGATAAAAACAAAACAATAGAATTTTCACTTTAAGATTGAAAAGGATTGTTGAAAGACTTTTTCATCCTTTGATTCCAGCATTGTTTGAAAATGATTATGAAACAATTTGTCATATTTTGATTCCAACACTCTGCAACAACGAGATAAGGTTTTGAGAGTCGTACTTATGTTGAACTAGGTGGCAACTAGGGTTCCTTTCCTAGTCACCCATCCCTCCTTCCTCTGAGTGGTTAGTCATAAGGGAAGTTTGTGGGAATTTAGTAGTGTTTCTTGTGGACTAGGGATGATGCCCTTGCATGATGACTAGTTGAGAATCAGAGTTTCCCTGAGTTCTTTTGCGGTGGAGGTGGGGATTTTTTAGGTAGGGTGGAAGCTCATGAACATACATTTTTGTTTTGGAGGTGGTTTTGGCAGATGTGTCTTGCAAGACCTATGTAACGATTATCCTCTCCCTCAGTGGCGTGGTTCCTTATGCTGAAGGATGTGATTCATACATCTTGTAGTCGATGGATCCTATGGTGGACTCCTCTCCTTCGACAACATGGTTCCTTATGTTGAAGTTCATGATGCCTACATCCTACAACAAGTGGATTTTGTGGTGGAGTCCATCTCAATGTCGACGACCCAACCTTATGTTGTATGAGTGTGGTGCCTTATGGTGGTGATTATTGCAACTGGGAAAATGAAGACCCTGATTGGGGGTTGGTATCAACATCAAAGGCCACTGATGGATTGAAGTTGTATTGTTTATGTTATTTGTGTAGGGAAATATGTTTTTATCCCTTTACAGATGGTTATTATATGGCCTCTTTCTATTTTAATGCTCTTTTTTAGCAGTTTTTAATTTTATTTTAGTTGTTTCAACACTCATTTTGGTTTCCCTATAGTAGGGTTTTAATGATGTAGTTTTTAACTACTACCTTCTCTTCTTTGAGGAGCTTTTACTTGGTGATTATGCACTTGTAAGACCAACAAGTCTTTTTGAATAATGTGTTTTGTTTCTTTTAGTAGAATGTGAATTTTTTTCCATGAAAAAAAAAACATTATAAGGAATTCCTTCAACAAAGCATCCACCTCAACATTGTGCCCTTTGTAGACATGAATATAAGAAACATAGTTAAAAGAGAATTACATATTTTGACCTCCTCATATATTGTACTCATAAATAATTTATATCCATCCTAAAACATCCCTTCAACCAATTAATAATTACTATGGAGTCATAAAAAAAAGTTCAAGTTTTGAAATCCATTTATCAGCATAAATTTTTAGAAGCAACTTCAAAGAAATGAGTTGAGCATAATTATTGGTTCTCCACCCAACCTTGCCTTGAACATAAAAAAAATGAGAGTCATTGAATTAAATGATTCCCCTTTTCCCACTAGGTGGGTTTCCTTAGTAGGCTCCAATATTAAAATAACTCCATGTCCAAATCTTATCTATTTATTCATGGACAATTTGACTTTGGGATTTGATCTTGGGGTGGGATTTAAATCTATTGACTTTGATCAAGACATTGAAACTAAGGGATTTTTTTATCCTTAAAAAATATTGCATATTGAGCAATCCATATGCCGTAGGCTTCAATTAAGGGAATATCCGTGAAGGTTTTTAATTATAACCTTGTTTTCTAGCATTGGAAGCATTCAACCCTTAATTCTCCTTGTCATCCTTCTGTAACTTCTATTAACCTTTCCATTTTATTCCAGACTTGGCATGAGTAAGCACATAAGATTAACATATGACTTAATAGTTTTATCCTCTTCCTTATAGAGAGGACACCTACCAAGGCCATGCCCATTCATCTTTTGTAATACTTCATAAGTAAGGGATTTGTTTTTCTATAGCCAACCATCTGAATACTATTGATTTTAGGTAGGAGAAAATCATCCATAGTAGTTTCCACAATCATTCTATTTCCTTCAGTCTCTCATTTACAAACATTGCATGATATTCTAATCTAGGAATATATGATGATGATGTTGGTTAATGTCAACTGATACCAATTTTAGTCTAACAGACCCTACTAAGGAATTTTTTGGTTTGCTTTAGAATATTATCCATATGCTAAAAAAGATTACATAAAAGAGTTCCTAGAGTTAAATTGTTGGACCAAACCAACTCATCCTTTACCTCCTTAACTATGTCGCTCACCTTTAATTTATTTACATATGTTTTCCATAATTCATTTTCATTTCTCTCCATATCCAAATCAACTAATTCTCTACATTCTTGATCCCATATTATATACTTCTATGAAAGAGAAATGTGGGAAAGAGTATATATATGTTCTAATGTAGGGTAGTAATCATGTTTCTAGGAGGATTATAAATTTCACCATTTCTCACCCAAGTTTCTACTCCTCTTATAAGTCACCCTTTCCCACCCTCCATACAACCAATTCTCCACGAAGGGAAAATTTTAAACAATAGCCTTTCAAATAATTGACAGATTCTGTATACTCTTATTTGGTATTTGAATCCATTCTTCTATGGAGTTAGGTACATTGAATAACATGATTCCATAAACCATTATTTAATATCAACCTTTACACGCGTTTGGTTTCTAGGTCCTTCCCAAAATGACTAATAATATTGAGGCCCGAACCACCCATGTCCTTTATTTTTTTGTGGCTTGTCATTATCCATTCAACTAAGAGTATGCATTCTTTTTCCTCATTCCATGTCCACAAGAATTTAAGACTAGTTCTTTGTGATTTTTTCCAATACCCCCTTGGGAACAAAAGCAAGGGAATTCTAGTAAACTTGGATTGCTTCCAATACTAACTTGACCAGGATGAGTATTCCCACTTAGACAACCTTTTACACCATAAATTGATTTTTCATTGTACTTTGGAAATTAACCATCTCCAATAACTAATTACATAAGCATTTGGCTTGATGTAAAAACCCAAATATTTAAACCCAACTTGGAAATCAATTTGTTAATAAGGGAATATTTAAAGAATAGACTCAATTTGGTCTTGTTCCACCCGATTACCTTCTAGATTCTCTATAGTGTGCCACATTATATTTCCACAAAGCATGAGTCTTTTTCCATTGTAAAGACCAAGATTGGGGCTTGATTATGTAGAAGTGTTGGTCTAGTGAGGCTCAATACCCTTGGTTTGATCATGCAAGTTCCTCTTGGATTTCATTCTAGGAAGTGTTGGTTTAGTGGCATTGTTGACTGCCCCTTGATGGTTGGAATTATTCCCTCATGTTGGGCCATTTGTGCCCTAGGTTGGTGTTTGGTGCTTCTTGGGATGACTGCATTTGGACACATGGCTTAAGGGATTCGTGCCACACTCATGTTTATGCTTTGTAGAAGGTGATTGTGCATGTAAGGGTTGTCATGCCCATTTTATCACACCTTATGATGACCATTTGGACCTAATTTTATTATGTATTGACCCTTCTCTTGGATCAAACAAGACAGATTGATGATGATTCCATCCTTTGAAGAGGTCATACCACCTAAAGGAGGAGGTTGTTGAGGGAGAAAACACAATTGGGGTTATATGGGGCATGGCACCCTCCTCCCATGCTCAACATTTCATTCAAGTTGCGGCAATTCATCATATTTTATCATTATTTTATCTTGTATGAGGTTTAGTTCCTAGCTTGTGGGTGACAAACCCTAAAAAACTCATTGAAAATTCATTTTAAGTTATTTTAGGCATTTTAGGTTGGTTGACTTTTAAAGGAGCTTAAGTTGGCCTAAGTCACATATAAATAAGGAAAATCCTCCTCATTTTTTTTAAACTAAAATGGTTATGGATGTATAAAAAGAATATAGGCTAAGGCTTTTCCAAAGCAGCCATTATTACAATCAATCATCTGACTTAATGTAGGCTAATAAATCAGCCCCTTTAGTTTACCTCTGATCTACGGAATAGGTACCCAATGAGATTCTTCCTCATTGACCTTTAGAACTCCTTGAGACAGTAGGCATCCCAAATTTTCCTTAGCATCAACTTCCTTGTTCGATCCCCGTGAGATATGGAACAATTGATATGAAGAGAAATCATGCAACATTGACCTCAACCTTTGCAAGGTTTTATTAAGCAGTGGCTCATTGAACAAAGCATCTGAGTTTAGGGTATTTATCAGGATTTTTGAGTCCCCAAAAACTTGAACCTCTTTGATCCCTTTCCCACAAGCTATCTGGAAGGCTTTCAATAAACCAAGGATTTCTGCATGATTATTGGTTTTCTGTCCAAGTGCCCAACTAAAACTTTCAGCTCTTTTTCCATCCAAGGAGTAGATCACCCCACCAGCTCCTGCCCTCCCTGGGTTTCCTTTGGAGGTGTCATAGAAGAATATCAAAGCTTTCCCCTGTGCCTTCCAGCAAATTTGAAACTCAGCATCCGTGTCTCTTAGCCACCACCATGGATTTATGCTCGGTTTCCCAGGATCCTTTTTTCTATATCTGAAAGTATATGTTCCCAACCATTTTTTTTCCTCTGGAAGCAACGTATTACCCTTCTTAAAAGACTGAACACCCATCGTTTCAATGAGGCAACTCCTCCTCATTTTAACTCAAGATTGTGGGATCAAATAAAGTTCTTTTCTCATTTATTCTTGTCTACTTGGGATAAAGTGGTGCACACTCTCTTCTTGGCATTCTTGAGTCTTCAATATGGCATGTTTTTGGTGATTGAAGGTTGATACCTAATATTGTAAGGTATGTTTAAGGAGAGGGATTCTTAAGAGGTTACTATTTTCTCCCTTTTTCTTCATTTGTGGTAAAATCTCTTGTTCTCTCTCTCTTGCACTGTCGAAGACATCCAAAGTAAGAGTAAATTAGTTTTTTTATGCATAGGACCTTTGTCTTGTAAGTGAGACATCCCTCCCTGGAGGGTCTCTCTTGTTACGCCTTTGGCACCTCTTTTTGATTAATTAGGTTGAGTCCAACATAACCTAGGGTTTCTTGGTTTTTCCCTAATTCATCAAAATAGGATTGTCAATTCTTGAGAGGAATGCTAACCACCACTATTCCTCAGTGCCATTGAAGGAAAAATACTATATATGTATTTACTTCATCTTCACTTGGAATCTTTTCATCAAATTTCATTTCTATATATCTTTAAAAATACCAAAAAATCATATATTCTTAAAACCCCTAAATATTATATATTTTTACAAAAATTACAAAAATATTTATTTTTGTTGTAGGTTATTTTAATTATGTTTTTTGAAGTATTCAATTGCAGCAATAGACTTCAAATATTGATAAAATATAAAAAATCCAAAAAAGTTGAAAAGTATCGCAAAAAAATCAATTTTATGTTCTAAAAGTGCCCTAAAGGAGATGTCATCATCCTAGGCTTAGGTGACGATGGTTCTAATGTGGAAATTGAACCCAAGAGATAGAACAATTACACTCACAAAATTGCTAATCAAACATGCAAAATTAACATCAAAGGAGACTGAAATTGGAGCATAACACTAATCTGTATTGAATAAGTGTACAATAGCCAACCTTGTGAAGTAATAGGTTGCTGCAATATATAATTACATGAGAGACTCAAATGCATAAGGATTCCATTCGAAAAGGTCAAAAAGTAGGCTTACTAAATATAGTCAAATCCCCCAGAGGTGCATAAAGCAGTTTCCAAATCCACCAAGATGCTCATGAATTGGGTAAGTCAAGTAGGAAAGCTAATGAGGGATGGAAAGAAAACTCATACATGATTTTATTAGGAGAAAAGGAGGGAGGATGATGTGGGCAAAAAACAAGTCAACTACACCTAGTCTAGATTTTCCTTTTTCCTTAATTCTCAATAAAACAGGCAGCTTTTCAGAAAAAGCAGATATGCACTTTGGAGGATTTGGAATAAAGAAGACATGCTAAATATGGTTTCCAGGAGGTTTCCCAAGCGTTCCATGACTCAGTTTTAGCAAGTGTTGACTTCTAGGACATGTAGAAGGAAACTAGCATAGAGTGGAATCTAGGAGACTAGGTAATAAGACAAAATTTATTTAATTAATGTCTAAGGTAGGTAACTATGGGTTGATTATTCTAACACCCACCCTTAATCCTGAATTTATGAGTAAATATTAGAAAAATATAGGGCCTAGCAACAAGGCTTAGTCACCCTTTACATACTGCTTGTCAATACAACCAAGGAAAGAGGCAAAAACCCAGTGGGAAAATCCTCCCTTAAACATGGACAGGAAAACAAAATTTGGAAATCTTGTCATCAATCATGCTTCACAGCATGATCAGAAATCCCTAGTAGTGATTTGAGATTGCTGAATGTCTTCTCACAAAAAAAATTGGTGAAGATGTCTGCTACTTGTTCCGAAGATGCATAGAAGAGTAGATGAATGGTACCATCATGCACAAGCTGTCTGATGTAGTGCATATGGATCTCAATGTGTTTGGCTCACTGTCTCTGAGCTGGATCATTACAAATTCACAAATTTTAATGGTGCTTTGATTATCACAATAGATAATAGTTGAAAACTCTGTTTCAAATCCACATTCTCCAAGTATTCCCTGCAACCACAAACATTGAGTTGCTGCATCTACAACTCCTCTATACTCTGCTTATGTAGATGAGAGTGTTATGGCACTCTGCTTCTTGCTTAACCAACTGATTGGTCCTTCTACAAGCATGAAAACATATCCTGATGTTGAATTTCGATCTATGTTGTCACCTACCCAATCACTGTCAGTAAACCCAATCAAATCAAGATCAGATTTTGCTTTGTAGAAGATCCCATGAGTTCTTGTTCCTTGAACAAAGTTAAGAATCCTTTTGCCTGCCCTCCAGTGGATCTCATGAGGTTGATCAATGTATCTTGAAGCCACACTAACTGCATAATATATATCAGGTCGAGTGTGTGTAAGATAAAGCAAACACCCAATCAATTGCCTATACAGTGTATTATTTACCATAGGAGAAGAACCTGCTTCTTCAAGCTTAACTCCTGAAAGGAAGGGAGTCTTGCTTGGCTTGCAATATTTCATGTTGAACTTCTTCAGAAAATCTAAGGCATAATTTTACTGATGTACTTTTATTCCATGTTGGGATTGAGCAATTTCGAGACCCAAGAATTGGCTCAACAATCCCAAATCTGTCATAGAAAATGCATGGTTCATTGCATCCTTCAAGGAGGCAATCTCTTTCTTTGAACTTCCTGTAATCAGAAGGTCATCCACATACAAGAAAATAATCATCAAAGAACCATGAATCAGCTTCAAATAAACATTAGGATTAGACTTGCATTGAACAAAACCCAATGACAGTAGAAAGCCATCAATCTTGGCATACCAAGCCCTAGGGACTTGCTTGAGCCCATACAATGATTTCTTTAACTTGCACACTAAAGATGTATTAGAGACAAACCCTTTAGGTTGCTGCATGTAAATCTCTTCATTGAGATCTCCATTTAGGAAAGCACACTTCACATCCATGTGATGTACCTCCGACTACTTCGAAGCTGCAATGGCTAAAGCTAGCCTTATGGAGTCGATCTTTGCCACTGGTGCAAAGGTTTCATTGTAGTCAATACCATGTACTTGTCAGTAGCCCTTGGATACCAATCTTGCCTTATGTTTCAAAGGTGAACCATCAGCAGCAAACTTAGTCTTAAAAACCCACTTACATTGAACTAGATTCATCCCTGGGGGAAGATCAATCAGTTCCCAAGTGTTGCTCTTTTGGAGCGAGCTGAATTCTTCTTTCATGGATGTTTGCCATATTGGATCATGTGCTGCATCTTCATATGTCTATGGATCTAATTCAACCATCAAATATAACTTCTTAGCAAATAAAGGATCTTTCATACAAAGGGCACTCTCAAACTAAGATCCAGTCCTCCTAGTGTCACTAGGATTTCCAGCTAGTTCCCCAGCTGCATGAATGGTCTTTTCTGTCCATTTTGGTCTTGTAGGACTGTCCGAATCTGCAATAAAATCATCATTATCAGACATATCAGAATCAGCAAACTCATTAGTCTCTCCACTTACAATCAATGGATCTTGTGATGAAGAAGATTCTCCAACTTCAACTACTACTAAAGGCTCTTTTTGGAACTGCACACTTCTTTCAATGAAAGCTTTGTTAGTGCTCAAGTTGATCAGCTTGTACCCTTTTGAATCTTCAGAATACCCAACAAATAGGCATTCTTGGCTTTGGGCCTGCAAAGCCTTTCTCTTTTCAGTTGGAATTCTAGCCCAAGCCTTTGAGCGAAAAATCCTATAATGGGTCACATCTGGCTTGTGCCCACTCCAATATTTGAAAGGAGTCATACCATCAAGTTGATTATGAGGCACCCTATTATGGATGTAGGATTCACAGTTTATAGCCCCTGTCCAAAACTTTGGTGGCAAAGTATTAGCCTCCATCATGCAGGTTGCCATCTCCTTCAGTGACCTGTTCTTTCTCTTAGCAATACCATTTTGCTGTGGTGTGTAAGGGATCGAATGCTGCATCTAAATACCTACATCTTTACAATACTGAATGAACTCAGAATTGACATACTGACCACCATTGTCAGATCTGAGGATCTTGAGTTTCCTCCCAGACTAGTTTTCAACCAAGGCTTTAAAGACTTTGAAGAGGTCAAAAACTTCAGACTTATGCTTTAGGAAGTAAACCCAACAATACCTGGAAAAGTCATCTATGAAGTTCAGTGCATATTTGGCTTGAATCATGGAGATATGAGGAAATGGACTAGAAATTTCACTGTGGATCAACTCAAGAGGTGCAGAGGTTCTCTCATGACTAGCTCTCTCAAATTTGTGCTCTGCGTGTTTTCCTAGGATACAACCTTGATAGACTCCCTTGGAAAACTTGATCTTTGGTAACCCTATGACCATATCTTTTTCACTCAAATCAGAAAGATGCTTGTAGTTAAGATGGCCAAATATTTCATGCCAAATATTACTTTCCTCATTAGCATGAATAAGAAGAGCAGAGGGGTTTGAGTAGGTTAGAAAATGGAAAAACATGTATACATTTGAAGTGTGATCAAGAACACCTTTTGCTATGACTTTACCATTCGAAATCTCAGTGATTTCAACATCATCAGGGAAGAATATGAACTTCTTTGGAGACCTAGTGTGAGTCATCTGATACACTGAAAAGAGATTAGAAGCAAGAACTAGAACATACAACACATTATTGAACTTACCATGGTCAAGATCAATCCTTCCTTTCCCCAAACTGTCAATGAGAGAGTCATCTCCCAAAACTATTGGTGGACCTTTCGACATGTCAAGAGAGGATAATGCCTCTTTTGTCGAAACCATATGTCTAGAAGCTCTAGAGTCTATGATGAAGCTAGGTGAGCTTGATGTGCCAGAAACCAAGGCATGTACTCTCTCTCTCTGTCCTCTGAATTTGATCCTCCTTCCCTCTTCTTTGAGCAAATAGGAAGGGAGATGTTATTCTTCTCCAGGAGTTGGGTCAACATGTCAATTTGCTTCTTCATACAAGAGCTCTCAGGATGATAGCCCTTACTGCAGTATGCACACTTGCTCATTTCTCCTTTGTTCTTCTTCTTCTGGAAGTTCTTCTTGGAACCTTGGGGCTCCTCTTTAGACTTGTTCTTGTCTCTCTTTTGCTCAAGTGGCTTTTTATGTTTTTTCTTGCTTTTTGAATCCACCCTTGAATCTCCAACAATCAAATCTTGGTCTTTGGAAGATTTGATGGTTCCCATCATCACCAACTTATCTTGTTCCTATGTGAGGGATTCCATGAACTCTGCAAGCTTAAGAATCTTCCAGGCTCGAGCTGTCAACTTGGTGGCATGAAAGGTTGAAACAAACACTGGATAGTCAGGTCCAAGCTTCGAGATTATGGCCAAAACTAGTTGCTCTTCCTTCTTTTCGATCCCACACTGTTTTAGCTACAAAACAAGGGCTTTAAACTTGGAAAAATAGAGTTGCAAGGATTCGAAGCTACTAGGACTCAAGGAGATCAGCTCATTCTCAATTTGATGTCCTCTCATCTCATCTGTCTTACCAAAAATCTCTACAAGATTTTCCCACACTTCATTCGATGATGTCAATCCATCAAGATGGAAGAGGAGGTCTCTTGAAATGCTTAGACACAAAAGACCATAGGCCTCATCCCTCCTGTTGTGCCATTTGATTTTCTCTGCAGCTGCATTGGGATCTACCTCAGTTGCCATAGTAACCCTATAGAGACCTTTCTCTCTCACCAATATCTCCATCTCAGCTTTCCACTCAAAGAAATTGAATGGATTCAAGATGATCTTCTGAGATTGGTCCATAGTTCAGAAATTGTGCCCTTCAGTCAGCAAAATATGCTCCTAGTCAAGATGTCGAACCTGCAATAGCAATATGGAAGGAGAGAAATCGATGTACAAAGGCTTTGATACCATGTGGAAATTGAACCCAAGAGACAGAACAATTACACTCACAAAATTGCTAATCAAACATGCAAAATTAACATCAAAGGAGACTGAAATTGGAGCATAACACTAATATGTATTGAATAAGTGTACAATAGCCAACCTTGTCAAGTAATAGGTTGCTGCAATATATAATTACATGAGAGATTCGAATGCATAAGGATGCCATTTGAAAAGGTCAAAAAGTAATCTTACTAAATCTAGTCAAATCCCCCATAGGTGCATAAAGCAGCTTCCAAATCCACCAAGATGCTCACGAATTGGCTAAGTCAAGTAGGAAAGCTAATGAGGGATGGAAAGACAACTCATACATGCTTTTATTAGGAGAAAAGGAGGGAGGATGATGTGGGAAAAAAACAAGTCAACTACACCTAGTATAGCTTTTCATTTTTCCTTAATTCTCAATAGAACATGCAGCTTTTTAGAAAAAGCAGATATGCACTTTGGAGGATCTAGAATAAAGCAGACATGCTAAATATGGTTTCCGGGAGGTTTCCCAAGCGCTCCATGACTCATTTTTCAGCAAGTGTTGACTTATAGGACATGTAGAAGGCAACTAGCATAGAGTGGAATCTAGGAGACTAGGTAATAAGACAAAAATGATTTAATTAATGTCTAAGGTAGGTAACTATGGGTTTATTATCCTAACGTCTAAAAGGATCGAATTCCATGTTACCTGAGATGATTCTGGGGATATTTGAGGCCAAGGAATTTTTTTTTTTTTTACTGCAGTAAGTTTCAAACTTGTAGTATAAATTAGTGTCAAATCACACCATTCATCCACTAAGTCAAGTGCACCCTAGGGGGGGATAGGTGTGCCCTGTTGGAATATATTAAACCCACTCACAACTTAGGATAAAATAATTAATCATTATTTGATTAATTATTCACCCACTAGCTTAATTAGTTGGCATCCACTTGCACCTTAAAGTCAATACATGCCATCCATATCCTAGGAATGATTTATTTCTAATTCCGGGTTGATCCAGAATTAGTATACAGGAATTTACAACAGATTCTGCTTTTTCTGCTTTTTCCTGCTTTTCTATGGATAAGATAAAAGCTAGTCAACTAGGAAACTGGGAGCTTTTGTTTCCAACCCATCCTCCATTAGTTTTTCTCCATTTTCTAGGATTAGCATTTTATTTCCATCTCCTTGACAACTCACTCATGCTTTTTCCAACTCGTGAGGTCCTTGATAGATTTAGCAAGTGCTTTATCGACCTATGGGGGTTTGCTATATTTTGGTAAGTCAGCCTTTTTGAGATTTATGAGTTGTTTCCATAGAATTCAACTTTCCTATGAGGGATGTACTATTTATGTACACTATTATTCATAATTATTCAATGGAAGGATACACACCAATATTCATCTCTTCATTCATGTGATTCAGTCTCTTTTCTTCTCTCTTATTTTCCTGTGTATGCTTGTGAGAATTCTTAGTAGCAAGATCTATTTCCTATGCTTCTTGTTAGCATAATTGATCATAGCATTGATCTATTATTTCTACATGGTATAATAGCTACAAGGTTGATCAAGTTCTACAAAGTTGAGGAGCGCTTCCAATCTCCTATCCCTCTTTGAAGAAGAGCTTGTCTAGATTACAAGATTTTCTCCTAGTTTGTTTTGTAGGTTGCAGAGAGTATCTCTTAGAGAATATCAACAACTTCAATATGGATTCAAAATTTCCTTTACTATCTTCTTTCAACTATGCTGATTGGAAGCCAAAGATGAGTGCATACTTGAAGAGGCAATGTCTCTTTGATGTCTCCATTGGTGCATTGAGTGAACCTGAGTCTTATGAAGAGAAGATTGATTGGATAAATAATTGTGATAGAGCTTATGGAATTATGTGTTTGGGAATGTCTCCAAATATATATCATCTCATAGATTCTGCTGAATTTCCATATGAGCTTTGGAAAATTTTGGACAAAGCTTTTGGTTTGCAGGAAATTGAAGATGAAGCATGGAGCGAACCTAGCATCTCCTCTTTCTCTCTCTCTCAATATTTCTTGGCCTCTACATTCTCTGATGAAGTTGATCATGATGAAGACGTTTCTCATACAGTTCATGTTGTTGCTGCCCTCTTTCATTCGAATGCTTCCTCCTTCAATGAAGAAGCAAATATTGAAGAGGCGTCTTTTTATGTGTCTCTTGAAGGTGATTTTTCTTCTTGTGATACTATTGATGAAAAAGAACTAACATATGGAGCTTCTGCTGATATTAATTATGATCCTATAACCCATTCATTGTTCTCTCAATCTCCTATCTTAGATTCTGATATCTATGTGCCAGATTCTTTACACCTCTTGCATACCTCTCTCATTGATGGTGCACAACCCAGTGACTTACAGGATGTTTGCTTAGCCACATCAAGCCTTATTTGTGTCATACCACTTACCATACTTGATCTCATATGATTCATCATATCCTCCTTTGTTCTTGGCATCAATACTTAGAGCCTTCTTGAAGATTGTGAACATCTCATTCTTTCCTCCTTTCATATAGAGGATTCATTACCAGTGTATTCCCATGAGTCTATTGATATGCTTATATGTGATCCTTTGGATTCTGATTTAGAAGAATATTTTCAGGTTGATACACATATAATACCACCATCCATACCATCTACCATACCTCTGAATAATCCAAAGACTATACAAATCCCAAGATCACTAGCTGATTCCTCATTGGTCTCTTATGCAGTGATATTTATCTTAAATGGTTTGAAGTCTTTCCTATCTTTAATTGGCTGGTTATCCATGTTCTTAGTCATATATGGAATGATATTAAACATGTTTGGATCTGTTCTAAACACTTATGGTTCAGATCTTATGCCCATCCATCATTTAGATTTTTACACCTATCAGTTTTCCCCAGTTGCTCATAATTTTCCTAGTGTAGCCCTATATCCTCATGGAGGCATTGAAGCCTTTGTCCTTGCTGTTCCATATGTTAATATTTCTGATATATCAGAGTTTTATTATCCTCATATCAGATCTATACAGGTGCTACATCAGATTGGAAGATTGACATGTGATTCACATCACAATTTTGCAGCTATTCAAGGAATTGGGTGTGAAATAAATTGTCTTAATTTTTGTACTCTTTGGAAAGGAGTATGCACAAATCTCTTTTCCATTTCAAATTATTTTTTCAGATCAGAGTTTGACAGTAGAAATAAGCATTCAGATAATGCTCCTACTTCCCCAGTTGATGAGATACCAGTAGTCTCTCCTCTTCCTTCTTGCAGGTTCTACACTCCAGCGCATGATCATGGAGTTCATGATTTCTTCAGCAAGTCCTTCATCCAGAAGCAGTTCAGTCAGCTCATTAAAGTGAATATGAAGATATGTTGAAGACATATTTCAAATTTTGTGCCTTGTCCTATCTTGAGGGAGGATTTTCCCCATGTGGTTTTGCCTCTTTCCTCACTTTTCTGGACATAATAATTGTTAAAGGGTGACCATAGCCTTGTTGTTGGGCCCTATATGCATCCATATGCATCTATATTTTTTGTCATACCATCACAAAGTCATACTTATAGGGGGGTGTTGGAATATATTAAACCCACTCACAACTTAGGATCAAATAATTAATCATTATTTGATTAATTATTCACCCACTAGCTTAATTAGTTGGCATCCACTTGCACCTTAAAGTCAATACATGCCATCCATATCCTAGGAATGATTTATTTTTGATTCTGGGTTGATCCAGAATTAGTATACAGGACTTTACAGTAGATTTTGCTTTTTCTGCTTTTTCCTGCTTTTCTATGGATAAGATAAAAGCTAGTCAACTAGGAAACTGGGAGCTTTTGTTTCCAACCCATCCTCCATTAGTTTTTCTCCATTTTCTAGGATTAGCATGTTATTTCCATCTCCTTGACAAATCACTCATGATTTTTCCAACTCGTGAGGTCCTTGATAGATTTAGCAAGTGCTTTATCCACCTATGGGGGTTTGCTATATTTTGGTAAGTCAGCCTTTTTGAGCTTTATGAGTTGTTTCCATACAATTTGACTTTCCTACGAGGGATGTACTATTTATGTACACTATTATTCATAATTATTCAATGGAAGGATACACACCAATATTCATCTCTTCATTCATGTGATTCAATCTCTTTTCTTCTCTCTTATTTTCCTGTGGATGCTTATGAGAATTCTTAGTAGCAAGATCTATTTCCTGTGCTTCTTCTTAGCATAATTGCTCATAGCATTGATCTATTATTTCTACATGCCCCTTTGTGTTAATCGTTGGAAGGTAAAGTTTGCTTATTTTCGATGGTTGGTTTGAGAGATACCTCCTATTTTCTATCACTGGTTTTTACTACATAAAATTGTAGTAATAAGTTACATCTTCATAAATTCTCCTAGCCTTCCAAAAGCAAGGATTTATTGCAGACTTATGTCATTGAATCCATTAAGGAATTGGTATCTTAACGGTGGGAAGGTTTTGTAGGGATACAATTTTCTTTTGTAATGTTATTACAAGAAGGACCTTACCTCATTTAGAGAGCCCTACTTGTACCAAGAAGCAGGGTCTAAAAAGGAAGGGGGTTACATCAGGTGATAGTAGGTGTACTTCCTTAAAGAGTTGGTGATCATAACATTGGGCCCACATATTTCTACCGAGTCCACATATCCAAAATGGGTCCATTTATCTTCGATTAGGGAATAATGTTAGTTTTTAAGGTAAATTTTTTTGGCATCGTTTCCAGGGACAACTTAAAGATCATTGTACAACATATTAGCTCGTGGATATGTCAAAGTTGTATCCTTAAACACAAATGAAAATTTTGGTAAGAAGGTTGAGGTAAGTTTTTTAGTATACTTTGGTAATATTATTGTTGAGTATGAACTTGATAGGTCTTATCTAGAAACTCCATTGAAGAAAAAACAAATCAAAGAAGTATGATTCAAAAATAAGGTCCTCAACTAGTGATGACAAATCTTGAGTCTAGAATGTGAACAAATTCATTAGTGGAGAAGAAAGGAAGTTCATCTTGACGACTCCACTAAAGAAGTTTATATGAAATTGATCCAACCAACAGTTGGCATGCTGTCGAACTTTGAAAAATTCTAGCACTTTGACTACTTCGATAGGTTCAACATCGAATTCAACAAGTCCTAACATCGACCAAACCGACCTCGACAAACCTCGACATGTTTCACGCTCGACATACAACATATTGGCATGCCTTGTCAGCACATGTCAAACATCGACAGATTCACTCTCTGTCTTCCATTCATCTGCAACAGTTGAACTTTTGAACTGTTATAATTTCCTGTGATTGAACATAACAAGTAGTCACCCAAGCGTCTCAACATTCTATATAAACATGTACATTATTGTAACAATCAACCAACCTTCATAGAGAAGAAGTAATAATAGAAATTGGTTCGAATTCTTGCATATTATTTGTGCACATACTTTCTGTTGATATAGTGTATTTCCTACTTTCCTTGTTCTTTTTCTAATCTTCTGCCATAACAGTGCTCGACTCATTCAGTCGACTATTTTCCCCAGTGTGCACTTGGGCACGACCTAGATAATTGGTATTAGAGATTGATCTTTTCCATAGATTAAGTTACATTGGAACTTCCATTGAATTTATTTAACTTATGCATGTTCAAACACACTCACAAATCCAACAAAACAAGCAGACACTTCCTTCGATTTCAGAAAATATGGTCGAAGAAGTAGACAATAGACATGCAATTGACGAGACAAAAAAACTCATAGAAAAATCAATGGCTTGCCAACAGAACAAAATGTTTGCTCAGTTCAGTGAGATTCTCATGCAATTCGCTTCAAATTCTGGGGATGACGCGACCTCACTCTGATAAAATCAACCCCTTCTGATTTTATAATGCAATGGAAATATTAATCGAAAATAGGAATTCACGGAAACAAAAATCAGAACATACGGTGTCAATAGGAAAATTAATCTGGACATACTGAATCTTGAAGAAAATATTGACACAGAATCCGTCAACAATTGGGTACAACAACTAGAATCTTACTACTATGTGAATCAACTCTCCGAAGTGAAAAATATCACCATTGCATCCTTGAAGATGTAAAACTCTGTACACTACTGGTGGGAAAATTTATCGATAAAGATGGAAAAGGAAGGAAACCCCATCAACACATGGGTAAAATTCGTCGAATATGCTTGAAAGGAGTTTTGACCCACCCAATTATCTTGAACAATAGTATATGAAGTGGAAACAACTAAGGAAATAGAAAGACCAATATGTACAGAGCTATATTGACAAGTTTTATCGACTCATGGATAGACTTGGTGTCCAAGAAGAAGAGAAATTGCTTGTCTTGAAGTACGTCAGTGGTTTATCCTCGTACATTCAGCAAGAGATGGAGTTTATGACTGTTAGTATGATTGTGGGTACATTTCATTATGGCAGCAGGATTGAAGCTAAAAAAAAGGAAAAGCATGTTTTGCAAACAATCCAATAGGTCGAACATCTCACAAGAAGTCATCGATCGAATTCGACAAGTCAAAGAACCCTTCTCAGTTGACTCCGCCAAAGCCCGATCATTAAACGAAGAAATTTTGGAAAGACAGGAGGGATCGCAACAAACAAGATCCTATCAGGAAATGGTGTGATTATCACAATTCAGCATGGAATGATATGTTAGAATGCAAAGATCGGAATACATTTTTGGCAAAATTTTTGACCTATGACTTGTCTGACAGAACCCTGGTAGAAATTGATCCAAATTCAACAACCCTCTTGGCTTCTACCTCGACTACTTCGACATCCTCGACTTTCGTCGACTGGGAGGAACGAGAGAGCATGTTCCATACATAGATATGGGTTCAGAAAAATCCATTACATCTGATTGTGGATAATGATAGCCACAAGAACTTCGTTTTTGAAGATATTGTGAAGAAACTTGGTCTTGTCACCACTCCACATCATCAGCCTTACACTATCGGTTGGATTAAGGATGGATAGGAACTAAGAATCACATGCTAATGCACACTCACCTACTTCATTAAGCCTTTTGAAGATGAAGTACTTTGTGAAGTAGAACCGCTTTCCGTAGCTGATTCCTTGTTTGGGAAACCTTACTTATGGGAGTGACATGATAAATATTAGTCATGGCCTCAGAAGGTGATTTTCAAAATTTAGAATCAATGGTACGACATACCGGAGCGACAACCTACATCAACATTTTCTATGATAACTGCCAAACAAACAAATAAGCTTATCAACCATGACCAAAAGTTTGCATTAATTATGATAAAGCCTCAACATTCTAGAAATACTGCAGAAACAAGTCGACTCACTAACTATCGCATCTCTCGACAAGAGTAACAGATCGACAACATTCTTGAGGAATACCAAAACGTATTTCAAGAACAGAACAGAGTACCTCCGCATTGTCAAGTAAAACACTCCATTGAACTTGTTCCTGGTTCTTCATTACCTAACACATCTGTTTATAGAAGATCCATTCTCGAGAATGAAGAGATTCACAGGAAAATCCAAGACTTGATCGACAAGGGTCATATCTGCTCCAGCTCTTCTCCTTCTGGAAGTCCATTTGTCCTAGTTCCAAAGAAAGACGGGACTTGGTGCATGTGCTTCGACTATCATGCTCTCAATAATATTCCTGTAAAGAACATATACCCTCTTCCATGGATAGATGAACTCATCGACAATCTGAAAGGTGCTAAGTTATTTACGAAACTTGACCTTAAGTCAAGATACCATCAAATTCCAATCGAGTCCACCGATGTATGGAGAATGAATTTCAAGACGAAGGAAGGATTGTTTGAATTGTTAGTCATTCCTTTCGGCTAACCAATGCACCTGCAACCTTCATGAGATATATGGATGACCTTCTAGTACCTTTCATCGCTAAGTGTGTCATTATCTATCTTGACGATATTTTGGTTTTTAGTCGATCATGGGAAGAACATGTCATACAGGTTCGACAAGTCTTAGACACTCTCTAGCAACATCGACTATATCTAAACATGGAAAAATGCTCATTTGCGATGACCAACATCAAATATTTGGGGTATGTAATTGACTCTGCAAGCATTCATGTCGACCCATTAAAAGTACAGCTCGTCAAAGATTGACCCATTCCTCAAAACATTCATGAACTAAGAAGTTTTCTTCATTTCACGAATTTCTATCGACGGTTCATACTTGGATTCAGTCACATCGCATGGACTTTGAATCAGTTTACTAAGGGAAATGCGAAAAATGTCTTCAAATGGACACCGACATAACAACAAGCTTTTGAAAAACTAAAAAACAAGCTTTGTATTGCACTGGTACTTGTGTTACCTGATTTGCATCAGCCTTTTAAGATTGAGATAGATGCATCGGACTATGCTCTCGATGCAGTGATCACTAAATCAGGTCACTTAGTTGCGTTTCATTTTGATAATTTCAACGACAGTGTTAGAAGGTACACGACGTATGAAAAAGAATTGTACGGCATTGTGCAATCTCTTAAGCAATGGATACACTACATTCTTGGCAAGGAAACGATCATCCTCACTAACTATAAACCTTTGCATCTCACTCCATCCTAGTCGAAACTATAAACAACCCGACAAATCAAGTGGATTAATTACCTGAAACAATTTCAGTTGGTAATTAAGTATCAGAAAGGAAAAATAAATGCCACAGGAGATTCTCTCAGTCGACCACCCATTACTCTACTGTCTACAGTGATGAGTATGCATGGTTACGACACCACTACTTGGCCACAATTGTATTTGGTAGACTGCGACTTCTCTGCAATTTATCGATGACTTTAGACCGGAACGATGTCTACTACCAAATAATTCCTGAAGGAAACCTTGCTATACAATATTGGACAACAAGTTTGTGTACCTATCTGTGAGTACTGAAAGAAGCTCATTTAGGATGTGAACTACAACAATACTGCAACAAATTTTCAAGTCGCAAAAAACACTTGTTATCCTGCAAAAGTATTTTTACTGGCCTTCACTTAAATATGGCATCAACAAGTATATTCGATTGTGCGTAGTTTGTGCCATTGCTAAATCGTTGAATCAATGACAAGGACTATATACACCCCTTCCAGTTCCTAGTTGACCATGGGAATCTATTTCTATGGAATACTTGGCAGGATATCCTACTACCAAACATTAGCATGATGTGATCTTAGTAGTAGTCGACAGATTTTCCAAGATGGCTATCCTTATACCATGCAAGAAGACTATGACAACACAACAGATTGCTCAACTCTTCTTCAAACATGTGTGGAAAAATTATGGCTTCCCAATGACCATTATTTTTGACAAAGATGCTATATTTGTCAACACCTTTTGGAAAAATATATGGAAACAACTTGACACGAGACTTTATTTTTCGAAAGCCTTCCATCCATAAATAGACAGACAAATGAAAGTTGTAAGTCGCTTGGTAGTACAACTGCTTCGCATGTACAACCACAAGCATCATCGAACATGGATGAAATCCTTCCATACATACAACACAAGTACAATCGTGCTCAACATAGTTCTACGGGAGAGAGACCATTTGAGATCTGTTATGGATTTCAACCCTCAATGCCTATCAACTTGATTAGTTCCTCGACACAGTCAAATGACATTGACTTCGAAGGAAGAGAAGTTGAGAAAGCATTGAAGTTCATAGATCAAATATACAACATCTAGAAGAAAGCACAGGAAATGTTACAATGAGCTAATGCAAAAGCTAAGGACCGACATGAAAAGCATCGTATTCCTCATTGATTCCAAATTGGGGATCAATTCTAGTTACATATAAAGAAGGAGTGCTTCACTGGTCCATACAGAAAGCTAAAAATTTTGCGATATGGTTCATACAGTATCCTTAAACAAATTCCAAAAATTATTTTCAGCTCAACATTCCTGCATGCCTTGGCCTACATCCAGTTTTCAATGTAGATCTACTTCGACCATACCATGCACCATTGTTGGAATAGAATAACTTGCATACAACAGAACACGAAGACATCCATCCAGATTTTCAGGAACCTCTTCTTTACAACACCATTTTGGGATTACGTATACGCCATACAAGGACGAACTCCATTCCATTGTTTCAAGTGGCTAAAGTTGGACAACTCCCCACACAAGGAAAATGGTACTCTACTACTGAAGTAGCCAAAAAGTTTCGTCACCTGAACGAATACACAATGGAGACCATTGTTTCCTAAGGAAGGAGGAATGATCCAACCAGCAGTTGACATGTTGTCGAACTTCAACAAATTCTAGCACTTCGATTACTTCGATTGCTTCGATAGGTTCAACATCGACTTCGATAAGACTAAACCTCGACAAGTTTCACACTTGACATACAACATCTTGACATGTCTTGTTGGCACCTGTCGAACATCAATAGATTGTCTCTCTGTCTTCTAGTCATCTGCGATAGTTGAAATTTTGAACCATTATAACTTCTTGTAACTGAACGCAATGGGTAGTCACCCAAGCATCTCATCATTCTATATAAACATGTACATTATTGTAACAATCAACCAAACTTCATATAGAAAAAGTAATAATAGAAATTGGTTAGAATTATTGCATATTGTTTGTGCGCATACTTTATTTCAATATAATGTATTTCTTGCTTTCCTTGTTCTTTTTCTAAGCTTCCTCCATACTAGTGCTCGAATCATTCATTCGACTGTTGTCCCCAACGTGCACCTGGGAATGACCTGTATCAGAAATGGTGAAAATTTATGCTAATAAGTCTCATCAGATTTGTGAACTTTGTGGCCCCTTGTATCTTTCAAATATTTGGGCTCCCACTCATGAAGAACCAAACACAGCTCCATGGGAAATTTCAAATTTTTATGGTGATCAAGATTTGAATTCAGATGGGGAGGCAGGGGGCGGGGTTCCGTTTTCCCCAGATGGAAAACATGAATTGTCCTATTCATGGGGACTTGGACTCGAATCAAACAATATGGTCGAGTCTTTGGTCCTTTGGCAAGGTCTCCACCTTTCCAAATCTCAAGGAATCAGTGACATCGTGGTGATTGGTGATTCTAGACTTGTTATTCAAGCACTCAACACAAGCAGTCCCCCCGAGGATCTGAATATATGACAACTAATTAATAATATCCAAATTTTTACCTCCTCCTTTCAAAAAATCAAAGCTTTCCATGTTCTTAGGAAAAATAACCATCTAGCCGACTTAGCAACAAATTATGCTTCTCCTATAGATCAAGGTATTCTCGACCTGAATGACTGCAGGAATAACTGTTTTATTCCCTAAAGCTGTTAGCCCCCGCTGCCTTCATGACCAAGAGCTTAAGACTGTTGGGTCCCATGTTGTGGCCCTCTACGTGGTCCATCCAACTCCTCAAGGCATGTCCCATTCACGCTCATGGCATGCGTTGGTTTTCTAGGCTAGCACATGGTGGACGGCATGCACCACAAGCTGGATTTAATGAAGTTGGGTGGTGGTACGTCCGACCCTTCTCCCTGTCCGATCCATTCTTCGTCACCTTGATTATGTATGCTCTCATCCCTATACTTCTGGAGATCTCCCGTATTCCTACATCACTTGGAATGATGACGCTCGAAAACCATGGCTCTATACAAGGTGGCAGATGGTTGCTTCTCCATCATCGTTGGATTATTTGCAATATTGATGCTATTGTAGACTCAACCGACTCTCTGCTCCTTTGCATAACCATGGACTCCACTTTCGAATCTTTTGCTTCCTCCCTGCTTGCTCTGCACGTCGAAGATGACATCCAAGACATTAAGAATAATTTTAAAAGAATGAATCACCTCCTGCATCATATGGACACAGAGGGCGGACGTCGTTTTGAGAATGTGGACCAAGACATGATCCAATTAAGAAAGGAATTTGAACTCGAGATCCAGAAAATTGAACAAGTGTTTATCTAGTTTTTGGATGAAGTGGAAATTAAGGTTGAAAAGTTGGAGCTGAAAGTGATGAAGCTGGAAGTGGAGGCTCGCCCCGACTCCTCCTCGCGCCAAGGAGAAAGTGCTCGTTAAATCATGTATTTCCTTCTTTCGGATCTGTTTGCTTGCTATAGTTGTTTTGTTTACTTCTACTGTGTTAAAACTCACTAGGATCATTTTGAAAACTCGAATTGTTTAGGCTGCTTTATGAATTTTTGTTGTTGCTTCCATAAGGGCACTGGACTTTGCCGCTTCCATAAGGGATTTTGGAATTGTCCCTACCTCAAGGGCGTCTAAAATCAGTGGTCCTTTTCACAATGGTTATACCACTTCCTCTTAATATAACTGTTTATGTTTCAAAAAATATTCAAATTCAGCTTTTCTTGACACCTTTTTCAATTTACATGAGAAAAGGGCCACCTTTGCGACAATGACATGATGAATTGATTCTTGGCTAGCATCAAGTGCTATGCCTTACACTAGTATACATCTCTTGTAAAAGGAATAATCACATCTTTTGTGATCTATCTGGAAGTATTTTTTCAAACGTTGGTGTTCCAATGACATTGACTATTCAAGAGATCAAGAAATTATATGATGCACACAATATTGTTCAAGAAGGTCCTAGACCACCCTTGAAGGGAAAGAACCATTCTAGTCTATTGATAAAAGATGGTATGGGATGGGTACATGATTATTTTGAAGCATTGGATTTCTCAAGAATCCCGATATACCCTAATCAACTCCATGGTTATGATCTAGATAACAATGATTGGAAAAATAATATCCCAAAATTTTATCCAAATAGGGATTTAGGTGACTATCATGCTATGTCATTTATGAAGGTCATTTCAGACTTAGACAGTGATTCATGAAGATGTTAAAATGGATATGTTCATGTTGTCTTTTGACCTATTGTACGATGATCTATATGAATGGTATGAATGGATTCCAAGGAAAGGAGTTTACTCGCTCAAAATAAATGTTAGTGTTTTTTGTGAGAGATGGAATCCTCGTTTCAAAGGGGATATTGGATATCTCATGGATAATGAAACTGATAGCTTGTTAGATGATGATAGTGATAAATATCAACCCCTAGGAATCTCTCATGTGGGATCCATTGTTGAATATTCTTCTATTCAATATTTTATTGAGGAATCTAACGACGATGACATCTTGAGTCCTATGATCCAAGAATGAAGTACTTTTAAAAATAAAGATGAAGGTGCTCTAGAAAGTGAATTTCAAAATGTCCATGATGAAGGAATAGATAAATACTTTGAAGAATAAAAATATGAAGATCAACAATCCCTAATTGAAGAAAATGGTAGGTTTTTGGTGCATGACAAAAAAGATGATTATTATTGGATCTTTCTTGGCCCTCCCATTTATAATTCTTCGAGGGTCAGGAGTATTGTTTTTAAGCATTTGGGGTACAAAGGTTATGAATTAATTCCCATAATATTTTCTTTCCATGCATGTGTGAAGAGGGTGTCAATTTGGGTAAGACAACACCCATTTTGTTATGCAGGTTCAAAACACAATGAAGAAACCCTTGAAAAGAAATCCTCTGTTAAAAAGAATCATAAATACACTATGGATGCATCTCTTTGTGCTTTTGAGGATGACAGGTATGAGGATATTTTTTCTAGTGATGATGAGTTCCACATATGTGATTTTGTACATTTTCTTAATGAGCATGATATGGGTATGGATTCTTGGGAATTTTTGTGAGAGCCCACTTTTGATCCTTCCAATAAAGAAAGTGAAATTTTTGAAGAGCTTGGAAGACAAGTATCAAATGATATTTCTAAAGATGTTGTCCAATCATGCTTGCTCACCATTGATAATAATAAAGGGAACATATGAGGATATTTATTGTTGATGTCGAGAAGCTATGTTCACATTCTTGTATGGTTTATTTCTTCCATTATTCTTGGCCATGATTCTCAAGGACTAGTGCAGGTTTTGAAAAACAAGAATCTACTGGTAAGTTTTGGATGATGAACTTCAATGGGGTCAATTCCTTATCAAGTATGAGTGCAAGTTTCATATTAACTCCTCCATTTGGTCATTCTTCTCATTTTTTATTTTTGCTTATAGAATTTTATGGTGCTAACAATATGGTTAAGTATGAGTCTCCTTCACATGGATTTGAGTTAGATAAAGATTGTGATACTAAATTGTTAAAGATTATTGGAGACTCTAACATTATTGCGATGCAAGTAAAAAAATTCCTACAAAAGTGAAAGCTTGAAAAGGTACAGGGATGTAGTCCAACAAGCCATGGAATATTTCATGGTTACATATTTAAAAGTGGTCACCATATCTTATAACCAACATGCACATGCGTTAGCAGTTTTCGTTTCCAACTTATCTCTGTGTGAAGGAATTATAAAATAAAGGAAGGTGGAAATAGTGTTCAGATAATCCATGCCAAATAATATGGGACATTGGCAGGTGTTTAATGATGACGATCAAATACAGAATTTTATGAACAACATGTCATATTTTTCTCAACCTCACTATGGATATCTCCTTGCTAGTTTTGGAAGACATCTGGGGTAGAAAATAGATTTTGTAGAACATGTATATGATAAAGGAAGTTCGTACTAGAGCCCTGTCCAAGCATGGATAGAAGAGGCTTGAGAGAAAAGCAGTTCTTTGTGGTAAGAGTTTGAAGGATTTGAGGTCCATGATCTCTTATATCATTATAGTACATTTCGATGATGGTAATGACTTTTACTCAGTTCAACATTAACATAGGTTTGTCTTGGATTATTTCCAACGACAAACAAAGAAGCCCTAACATGAATAATATGCTAAGGTGGCTTCATTGGTGGTATGATTTCACTTAACCAATTTATTTTATTATAATTAGAATAGGCAGGTAGGTGGCATATACTATTGCATAATCATGTAACTTCGTCATTTACTTTTACCCATGCATTGCACTTGTTATTTATTGCATTTCATTTTGATTTGAATAAGGCAGGAAAAAGGTGTTTTCCTTTGATGCATTTGATGAATTTGTTGTTTGGAGTGTGTGCATGTCTATAGGTACCAAAATATTCTGAGGTTCTCACGCACTTTCGAGAGAAGTGCATGTCCCGTAGTTGGAGGCGGTTATTATCCTCCAGATTCTCTATAGTGTGCCATATCATATTTCCATAGATGAGGGTCTGTTTGCATTGTAAAGGCCAAGATTGGGGATTTATTATGTAAAAGTGATGGTCTAGTGGGGATCAAGACCCATGGTATGGTCATGGAAATTCCTCTTATTTTTCATCACAGGAAGTGTTGGCTTAGTGGCATTAATGACTTCCCCATGATGGTTGGAAGTCCCCTATAATGTTGGGTCATTTGTGCCCTGGGTTGGTGTCCAATGATTCTTGGGATGATTACACTTGGAAACATGGATTGTTATAATTCTAAAGCCTTAATGGAAACAAAAATTCCATACACAATCTAAGAATCTAAGCACATAATTAACCTCGCTAGGAATGGCAGAGAATTAGCATAAGGAGAGAAGAAGAGGAATTAATGAACCCACATTAATGAATGATCAATAAATGATAATTTATATTATTACATTGGTAATAAATCCTTATAAAGTATAATTGAGTTGATGGAAGACAACTCATTGCTAACTCATAAATCAGACTTACTAAATATGATAAATCCCCATAGGTGGCTAAAGCACTTTCCTAATATATCAAGGACCTTACGAATTATCTAAAACATGAGTGAGTGATGATAAGTGATGGAAATAATTTCTAATCCCAAAATACGGAGAGAAAATAATGGATTATTGGTTGGAAATCAAAAATAGTAGTTTCCTAGTTGACTAGCTTTACCTTATCCATAGAAAAGCTGGAATAAAGCAGTAAAAGATAGAATCTGTAGGAAAGCACAGTTACTAATTCTGGAAGTCAATAAAGTAGACAGGATCAACTGAGAATTAGGATTAAATCATTCTCGCGGTTTATATGGAAAATGTTGACCATGTGGTGAAAGTGGATGCCAACTATCTAGGCTAGTGGGTAAGAAATTAATAAAAAATGATTAAAATTTTATCCTAAGTTATAATGAAGTGGGTTTATTATATTTCGACATGGATTAGGGGCTCCCAACGACACTCAAGTTTATGCTTTGTAGAATGTGATTGTGTGTGTAAGGGTTTTGATAAATACTTTATCACACCTCATTATTCCCACTTGGACCCACTTTTATTATGCATTGAGCCTCCTCTTGGATCAAGCAATCCAAATTGATGATGATGCCATCCTTTGAAGAGAATGTACCACCTAAAGGAGGAGGGTGTTTAGGGCAAAAATATAATTGGTGTTATATGGGGCATGCCACTCTCCTTCCATGCTTAACATTTCATCAAAATTGCAACAATTCATTATATTTTACCATTATTTTATGTTGTATGAGCTTTAGTCCATGGCTTGTGGGTGACAAACCCTAAAAAACTCATTGAAAAATGATTTCAAGTTATTTTAGACATTTTAGGTTTGTTGGATTATAAAGGAGTTTAAATTGGCGTAAGTGACATATAAATAAGGCAACTCCTCCTCATTCTAACTCAAGATCATGGGATGAAATAAAGTTCTTTTCTTATTTCTTCTTGTCTACTTGGGATAAAATGGTGCACACTTTATTCTTGGCATTCTCAAGACTTAAATATGGCATTTTTTTGGTGATTGAAGTTTGATACTTAATTTCGTGAGGATTTTTAAATGAGAGTAATTCTTAGGAGGTTACTCTTTTCTCTTGTTTTCTTTGTTTGTGGTAAGATATTTGGTTCTCTTTCTCTTACATTGTTAGAGACATCCAAGGAAAGAGTAAATTAGGGTTTTTACACATAAAATACATTTCTTATAAGTGAGACATCCTTCCTTGGAGGGTTTTTCTTGTTAGGCATTTGGAACCTCTTCTTCCCTAATTAGGCCAATACCAACACAACCTAGGGTTTCTTGGTTTTTCCCTAATTCATCAAAATAGAAATGTCAATTATTGAGAGGAATGCTAACCACAAGATTCCTCAGTGGTGTTCAAGGGAAAATAATTGAGTCTTTGTTTCCCTCATCTTCACTTGGAATATTTTTATCAAATTTCTATACTATATATCATTAAAAATACCAAAAAATATATATATTGTGAAAAAACCCTTAATTTTTTGTTGTTGCAAAAAGTTCCAAAAATATTTATTTTGTGTGGTAGTTTACTTTAATTGTGGATTTCACAAGTATTTAATTGCAAAAATAAACTTCATATATTGATAAAATATAAAAAATCCCCCCAAAGTTGAAAAGTATCACAAAAAGGTCAATTTTATGTGCTAAAAGTTCCCTAAAGGAGGTGTCATCATCCTAGGGTTAGGGGATGACAGTTCTAAGGGGTTGTTTCAAATGTTATTATTGAGTTATTGTAGGTCCATATTGAAGGATAATTAAAAATATAGGGGCTTGAGGTAGTTTGGTCAAATTCTAGGTTACCTAGGAGCACCTTGGGGAATTTTCTAATTTGCTTTGAATTTGGTAAGTTAAATACTTGTAGTATAAATCAGTGTCAAATCACAAATTTCATCTGCCAAATAAATTTATCCCTAAGGGGAATAGGTGCGCCACTCTACGTTGATCGTTGGGAGGTATAGTTTGTGCATTTTCAACAATTGGTTTGATAGATACCTCCTACTTTTTATAGCTATGTTTTACTGCAAAAAAGTGTAGAAGTAAGTTGCATATTCATAAATTCTCCTAGACTTCCAAAATTGATGTTTTATTGTAGAATTATATCATTGAATCCATTAATGTATTTTTCCACTGATGGTGGGAAGGTTTTGTAGGGATATAATTGTTTTTTTCATGTTATTATAGGAATATCCTTACCTCATTTAGGGAGCCTCCAGTGGCCCAACGAGTAGAGTCTAAACAGGAATGGGGTTACATCGAGGTGACAATGTATGTACTCCCTTGAAGAGTTGTTAATCATAAAAATGGGTCCACATACCATAGCTTGGTCCACACATTCAAATTGGGTCCAGTTTTCTTCGATTGAGGAAGACTACTAGTTTTTGAGGTAACACACCCCATTGAATGAAATGGCCATTTTTTTCAAATTGATACTTATCCATATGGTAATGCAATAGAGATATATGATTTCCTCAAGTCTACTAACACACCTTCTTGAACCATCACAAAATAAAAGAACATCATCAACAAAAAGAAAATAAGTTAAATAAATAGATATCCCCAACATTATCCCTTTAATTTAGCATAACCTTTTTTCCTCCCCCAATTCCTTGCTAAGTCTCGTAATCAGTATAAAAAAGAAGTAGAAGAGATATTGGGAATCCCTACCTCAAGCCTCTTGATGGCGTAAAAAATGGTTTGATCGTGGTCCATTTATTAGGAATGCAAAGGACATTGTGGTCAATCCACTTGTATTCTAGTTTACAAATTGACACTGAAACCAAGATGAATCAACATGAGACTCAAGTCCAACCAATTGACCGATCATATTATTTAGATAAATCAAGTTTTAAAACCATCACTAATAATTTCTTAGTTTTTATTGAATGCATCCCCTCATGGGACAGACCAAATGCATTATGAATATATCTTCATTAATTAAGCTAAACTACTCATTAGAAAATGATTTTGACAACAACTTCTTTTCCTTAAAATATTTGGTCTTAAATATGATTTTATAAATGCAATTGCACAATTAAATAGGCATATAATCCTCAAAATAAACTCAAAGGTACATTTCCTTGACTCCTCTATGACCATAAGAGGTCATTCTAACTCTTCAAAATAGACCAAAAGTAATTCTACTATCTAACCACTTTGACTATTGTCCTTTTATAATTCATGCAATACCACTAGTAATTCCTTTCTAGAAACTACCTCTAAGAGTCTTTCATTTCCATCTTCATTCATAAAGTTGGGAGGTAAAAAAGTCATCATGAACCAATTTTATAATAGTTTCCTTGTTGTCCTCCTTATGCATGTTCCTAGAATGTTCCACTCCTGATTCTATCATGTCCTTAAAACTACAAGTTGTGGAACCATCTTCTCTTTATACTTCCCAATGTGAATTAATATTTTTTATAAAGTTTTCAAATTGTTGGAAATATTTCATGTTGTCATATCATGTTCAAATCCATAAGGTTCTACTTGTAAGCCTCCACATAGACTCTATGGCTGCAACAATTCTAGTTTTTTTGTTCTAGCTATTTATATATCCTTTCGAGGCTTCATAAAAAAAAACTCTCTATCCCCCTACAATAAAAATATGCAATCTTGACCTCACTGGAATCACCAATTCCCCCTCCTTAATTCACTTCCTGTAAGCGCATGCAGAGACTACCTTCTTTATTGCCTTCAAATTGGATGCCAACTAGATGTTAGATAATTCTTTGAGGGAATCATTGTATGGTCTCCATTCTACCTTAACAAGATTAGTAAATCCTTCATCCTATAACCAAGCATAATTAAACTTAAAAGGATTGGGTGTCTAGAGTCCTCCTTTGAAAACTAGATAAAAATTGACATAGGTCTAATTCACCTCCCACCTAAACCCATGTTCTTAACCTATATAATCATTCATGATGGATGTTCAAATTATAAATGCCTAATATTTTTGGCACTCTATTATCCCCTTGACTTGTATTTATTCAAGTGGGACAATGTTTATTAGATATATAACCACTAGTATTAACTCTATAGTTATTGATAGCAAAAATACCCAATGGATCAAGCCTTGTTATATTTCCCCATATCTTGACTTTTCTGAAAGTAAAGTTTGGATCACCCCCCCCATATAGAATCACGAAGGGACTTGCCGAAATCTAAAGAATGTGGGACCTTGAAAACAACAACCTATTCTAGCTTATTTCTTGGTTATCCAATACTTTTATAAATAGATATCTCATAACTACTAATCCCTAGTGACCCTTCTTTGTGATACCCAATATTTGAAATGACATTCCAGCTCCACCTGATTTTGAGACATCCATTACTAGTCCTTTTAATTTGAAGGGATTCCACCAAGATCCTTACTTATTAATATCACTCCTTTTTAAGTAGAAGGAGTGTAACTACTCTCCTTCTCTGATAAAGAGATAACCTTCCTTTCCTAACTCACATTTTCTTTGTGAACTTCAAATCACATTCAACATTTACATGCTGATATGCATGGCGTCCAGCCTAAATGGTATGCTCATGTAATCCAAAGCTTGAAAATGTTGATTTTTTTTTCCCTTCACAATATCCTCCACCAGTCCTACTTGCATATTGATTTCCACCAATATGGAAGTTATAATGCTTGAATTTGAGGCCTGAAATCCTTTATCACATCAAGGAATGAGAATAAACTATTATCAATTTTTTTTATAAATTATCTGCCACCCAAAAATCTAGCAGAAGGATTGGTAGTTTAACACATAGAGGTTGGAATGGTTGTTCATTGCAACATAGGGTTAAAGAAAGGACTCAACCACTATTTTAGTGAGAGAGGTGACTAATCTGAGAACCAACAGGTCTCTAAAATATTCTAAGCATCCACCTACAATCAAAATATAAACACCATCCAACCTCAAACCAAAAGGTTGGAAATTGGGATGTACCCAAGAATCGGTCTCAAAAAATTTCCAAACAATATTTAATCATATTCAATTAACAAGCCTAATGTTGTCAGTGCTTTCGCACTCCAACAGGTGAAAAATGGGGTTCTACCGGCTTAGAGAAGCTAAGGTAGAAGGAACACAAGAGAGTGTCTCTTGCGGCACTAGTGTGTGGGATGATGCAGTAAATGCAATTGAACCCTAGTAAAATATGAGCCAAACTATGAGACTGGAAATATAAAATAAGGTGAAAAGGTTGTATGAGTTGCAAATAAAAAAGTAGGAAATGTAAATGTCTCATCGTAAAATATGCATTAAAAGTAAACCTTGAATATTAACAGTAAAAGATGACAATAAATATCAATCTTAAGAGTAGAAACCCAACCCATTCAAACAACATGCAATGGAAATAAATGTTTCTTCTTTCATTATTTGGAATGAATAAGGATTTACAATTGGTTTCAAGTTACCTTGAATGCTGATGGGCCCTTGCAGCTGCGTGGTAGACTGTGCTCTTGGTCTCTGGCTGTCATTAATTCTCCACTTCAAGACTCTATGGGTGTCGTACTCAACATGGATTCCAAGCTCAAACAGTGGCTAGGGTTTTGGAGTAAGAATGGCTAAGCGCTAGAAAAGAAAAGGGAACTTGTGTCTATGTCAAATGGGTGCATCCAACCTTCTATTTATAGAAATTTTGACAATTTGTAACCTTTCCCTTGGTTTTGGGCACCCCATGGTATTGTTTCATGGTTTTGAGATTGGTAACATTGCCCTTTGTTTTGGGCGCCCCATGGTATTGTTCCATGGTTTTGACATTTTCCCACTCTTTTTTATTTTCAAATGTTTTCCCCTTTTTCTTTTATTTTTGTATTTTGGGGAATATTTCCTTATTTTTATGTGGGAAATTAAGTACTTTTGTCAAATATGGTAAAAAAGAAAGGTTTTTTGGGTTGGTGGAGGCCAAGATTTAGGGAAATGGATGTATGAATGGTGTGGCTAAGGGAGGTGATCTAGGTGATCGAATTTGTGGTGTTAATATCTAGATTTCTATTTTGACAACTTGATGTATATTGATATAGAGTGGGTCTTTACTTGATTTGACACTCTTACTGACTTTGAATATAGACTTGGGCCCAAATATTTAACTTGCATGGGTAAATGGTTAAAAATTGAATCCTAAGGTTTGGTCTGCTTCCCCTTTTACCCTTGATTTTTTGTGTCCTTTTATACTAGGATTAATAATGTGAAGGGACCCGTAAAGAAGATGGGAATCCATTACAATGGGTTTTTGTTTTGTTCTAATAGATCTTCTTCTTGACCCAATGGTCTACCTTCACTAAAAATACTTACCCTAACTTCCTAATATATAAAACCATCTACTCAACTCATGATACCAAACGACCATGATAAATTAGATCCATGTTACCAAATGGCCATGATAAATTAGCCTTGCAGGGTCTAATTCAATGAACAAATAACTCTTAATATATTTAAATAGATTTTTGAAGATTTATAAGAATTTATTATTGAAATTCTAAAATAAATAGTAGGAAACCAACTCTTAAACATAGAGGCCCTTTACAAAGACGTGAGGGTTGTTTCCCATTACTCACAAGCATCATAGAAATGAAAATGAAAAAGTTTTGAATTTGTGGCTTGGTCAATGTTTAACTTTACATGTAAAAAAATATATATGATGACAATGTTGTATTTTAATGTTCTTTAGACCCACTTAGTGTATAAGATTCGCAAGAAAAAAAATTCAAAATCTTAAAATTATTTATTTAGAGAGTTGTTTCAGTGTGACTTCGTACTAAAATGATCTCCAGGCTTTGTTTGTTTGGTTCAATGTGTTTTAGGATTTCATGATTTGGGTTGCAATTATAGATTTGAGTATAAACACATCTGATATTATAAGGAAATGAGCTTTGTCCTCAATCTTTTATGAATAAAGTTTAAATGATTTTTTTAAGAAGTTTTAGGAAGAGTGTGTCTCCCAATTTTAATTTTATTTTGCAACTCATGTTAGTTTTTAGTTAAACAATTATTATATATATATATTTTAAGGGAACAAATGATTATCAAGAAAGGGATTGATGGTATTTTTATAATAACATGTTTTTCTTTTATTTTTGATATTTTAATATTTTCTTATGAGTGGAAAATTATATACTTTATTTTTAATTTGCAATTTTAGGTTTTCATCATGGGAGATAATTATGTTGTTTTGGATGTCCCAAAAGTTAATTTTTTTTATCAAAGTCCTTTTTTCAATATGTTTTTAGTGTTAGGATTATTAATCCTTCCTTGTCCAATTTGGTCATATGTCTAAATCAGGAGTCATGTCTTAATCGGGAGTCTTTCTAGTCTGTTTTTAGTCACTAGCACCATTGGGTCCACTTGGCCTAATTGGGGCACATGTTCAAGTTACTAAAGTGTGGGGAACACTAATTGAGGCCTATCGCCACTGATTGCACTTGCATGCATCAGTTTAGGAGCCTCCTAGATCAATCCCTACAAATTAGGAGCCACTGGGAGTGCCGATACCAACCAAGGTCAGTTAAGTTGAGTTGGTGACTAGTCAAGCTTAGTTAGAAGTCAGTTACATTCAGTTCTAGTCCTCTACATTCAGTTAGCGCTAGGTTTGCATGGATGCATGCAGGAAAGGCACATTTCTCACCTACCACAGTCAGTTAGGCTTAGTTAACACTGAATTAGACACCTGCGTTGTGATTTAGAACTCCGATGAACTCCGATAATGATTTAGACAAGGTTAGTTAACCATTCAGTCCTCCGATAATGATTTAGACAAGGTCAATTAACCATTCAATCAAGTAGAGTCTAATCAATTCAAATTTCCTCACATGGATTCGAATTGCATGTGGCTATTTAGCAATTGTACTTCATTGTAATTATTATCTAATTACTTTTTATTAATGAAAGCATTCACAGTTGCAAGCCATTTTTGCACTGTTTCATTCTTCAATTGCTGAGTAAATTGTGTGATATATTTTGTGAGTTGTGTGCTGATCCATAGATCTATGTGCTCAATTTAATATTTAGATGAATATGGATTAGTCATGATTATAGGGAAATGATGAGGACCTGGTTTGGCCAAACTTATTCAACTTTTGTTTATATATAATATAATATTTTAGGGATTCACATTCAATATGAGACATATCGACTTCCCTGGCAAGAATGGGGTAGGGATTATTGTTCTTAATTTTGAAATTGTAACTAGTTAATTGTTTTTGTATTTACTCAATTAAGTTATTCCACCCTAAAACTCACAAGCATAGAGGAACATTGGCAATCCAAGGCTAGAGAAAAGTGATTTATTTTTATCCCAATCTCAATGTTTTCCATCTTTGCAATGGTTTTCAAAGTTGTAATATGCATTCCATCCTGTAATTTTTTTATCAATACCAAGGCTCCACTTAAGCTTATCATTGAGATTGGCACCTAAGTATTTATAGGTGCAGACCACCTCTAAAGGTTGATTATTGAAAGAAATTTCAAAAATTAGTTGACACTTTGGATTTTGTAATCGTGATTTTTATTTTATCAATATTGCTAGCAAATCAAAGAGATTGCAGAATTATTGAAGAACATTTCATTATTTTTCAAGGTATGCAAGATGCTTGCCAAGAGTACAATGATGTTAGCATATAAAAGTAAAATAATAATGTGTGTGTATGTGTTTGTTATAGGTTTACAATCGAGTTCAGTCCTCCTTTATCAACGCATCTTTTTTTTATTTACTTTTCTCCGACGTCTTTTTAAACCGATTATTGATATACTCCACTCTCTTTCTCTTTTTGAAGATCTTTTTTTCCAAGCCCTATTGAGGTATACATGTTTTCTTGAGTTTACTTGAACATAAGCTTTTGTAGTTAGGCCGATTGTTATTGATTTCTTTTTTTCATTGTGGGCATTATCAAGTTAATATAATACGTGTTTTCTCAAGTTTACTAGAACATAGGCTTTGTAGTTAGACAGATTGTCATTGATTTGTTTTTGTTTTACTAATATGTAACATATCGTTACAAAGATGATGAACATTTATTTTAAATAATGACTTATTATGATTTTAGGGATAAGGTTGAGTAATGGATTTATATTGTAAGTCAATTTTAATAGTAATAGGGACAGGCTTTATAAGTAGTTAAGCTAGATTCCTATTTAAAGACAAAATAAAATGTAAAAAGGTTAATCCTGATGTTGTATACGTTTTGGTGTGGGTAGATATTGGTTGAGGATGGATTTGTTTAATCTTTACCAAACTTTTTTCTGTTGTTAGAATCTGTATTTAGAGTCTTAATTGATTTAGGGATTTGATAGAAATTTTGAGGATTTATGTTTATTCAAAATTAGGAAAAAACAATAGGGACATCGCTCCACTATGCATGAAATTTGGATCATTGCATACTGATGTGCATGTCTAAATGGAGATTTTTTATCAAATTTGTTGTCAACATGAGAGTCCTTTCCTACAAGATTAGCTTACCCTATTTGCAACAAGGTACTTATGTGAATGAGTTGTTATACAATTGGGTCTTGATCATGCAGTGCACTAATTTAGTTAAAGGGGATCATGTTTCAAAGGGAATTATCCTTCAAATTATTATATTTTCCACTATAAATATGTGCATTTGGCGATGGTATGTTTTATTCAAGTTAAATTTTATTGTGGAGTTACTATTGTATATAGGAGTAAGTCGGTAGGTGGACAAACCCACTTGATTTCTAGTGAAAATCCTTTCTCAAATTCAATAGGAATATTGGTAGAAGTTATAGTTCCACCTAATTGATGGGAACTTTGATACGAGGGGTTTGACCCATTTTAAAATGAACTAGCTCATCAAAAATTTAAAAAATTGAATTGTTTTGATGGAACTTTACAAGGCTAGCAAAATAGCCTCATTGAAAATGTTGAGTTTATACACTTGTTAATTCACTCCTTTTCTATATGGTTATGGACTAAACAAATACTTAAGTTAGACAATTGACAATGTTAATGTTTTAAGCTATAATTGAAATCTATAATTGGAATCTACAGTCCAGTGGCCTTATATAAGTAAAGGTTTGTTAATAATGAATGTTAAATGTTGGTTTTAGAAACTACAACTACGTAACAAGTGAGCACTCCACTCATCAGTGCATCACAAGATAAAACCAAACCAAGATAATATAGAACCATGTTGTAAACAATAAACTAGATTAATTTATAAATAGTTAACTAAGGAAATTCTTAATTTTCTCATTTAAATGGAATGCAAACCAATAAGAACACCATGAAGAGATGATATCATTTCATCAATAATTTTTAATTGAAAATGAAAAGTGTTACTCACTAAGCTCCTAATTTATAATGTGTCATCTTAACTAAAAATAAAGGGTGATTCTTGTAGAAGAAGATACATCTTCGTGTATTCTGGTATTTTTTCCCAAAAAGAAAAGTTTTAGTTTTCTATTAAATTTTAAAAATCGATATATAAATATCTGACTTTTGGCCAAATAGGCATGTTCATGAAAAACTAAAGAAAGGTGGGCCCCTCCTTTACAAAAGTGTAAAACTTGGAGTAGTATTCCAATATACTTTTGATAATAAACAAAAATCCTTGCAACTCCAAAAAGATCAAAAGTACTCTCACACTTATCACAATGCATACACAATGCATCTAAATGAGAAAGTCACAATTCAATCCTTGAAATATTATGAGCTAACAAAATCACATCCCAAAGGAGAACGTGTATGATCACATTGTAATTCACCCCTTTATCATATGCATTAACATATTTCAATCTAGATTGAAAACAAAAAAAAGGTTAAGACACTAATACAAGTTTTGGGTATGTAAATATGTGAACTTTTTTTTTCAAACAAAAAAGATTGCAATTTATATTTAAAATCAAACCATGTTTTACATGGCTAGCAACCCTTCACACATATAATCATCACTGCTTATCGATGGAACCAAACTTGTCTTAGCTGTCAAAAACTGCAAAAAGTTTTAAATAACAATGATTTTGATGTTTGTTGCTAAAATGATTATCAAAACAACATTCCAAAAAGATAGAAAAATTGCTTAAAAGAGAAAGTAGGTATTTTTGTTGCACTCTGGGACTTTAAGAAATTCAAATAATGATTGGACTAAGGTCATCCTCCTTTATAGTTCATTGATACATTCACATTTCTACCAAACCCCATCTCCAAACTGCAACCCCACCTTTGAGAGTTGATCCACAATGTTGTTCTTCTCTCTATAGATATGACAAACACGTATCACCTAAAATAAAGATGGTATTCTAACACGAAAGGATTCACCTTCTTGAGCAATATCTTATCACGTTCATTCATAAAGGGGATTTTTAATTATAAAACATAAGGTCAATATATTGTAGGTATTGGGGGCAGAGAATAGGGTATGGGGGGTTCATAAGTATTGGGGGTATAAAAAGGGGTTTCTAGTAAAAATAAGGAATATGTTGTAAAAATAGGGTTTTTTAATTGGAAATATGTATTGGGTGGGGGTCTGTACAAAATTATTTTTGTAAGTAATTATCAATATCTAGTGAAATCAAAGGTATTCTTTCATATCCCATGAACAAAGACACTATGACATAATTTCACTAAATAAAAATCTCGTATATTCTGACTACTTCTTCAAACAAAAACTTTGTTGTTCTTTTCTATATAAACAAATAAACTGACAGAAATTCCACAACTAGTCTCTACCCATAAAAATGGAAATAAACATGTAATATGCAAATTAAACTTTTAAAATTATCATTAAAAAGTCAGAAATGAACATGTAGTATGCAAATTAAACTTTTAAAATTATCATTAAAAGTCTTTGAGTTGAACATGCGTGAAAATGCATAGAACAAAGTTCCTTACCAAATTCTAACGTCATATTTCACAAATTCAGCGATTAAAATGTCAAATGGATGTAGCTTGGGTGGTTGGGAGGAATGATGTTACCCTCCCCACCCCGGTTCTACTCTTGTAAGTGACATGATGCTCTTGTGGAGCCCTTTGTAATAAATGTTGTGAATGATGAGTTGACCATACCTTGATTCAGTTTGAATATCAGGTATTGGAATTTTCCGTGAAGTAGCCCTCTAACAAATGATGAACCACATTTAAAAAAAAATCAGCGATTAAAAAACCATTATATAAAAAGTAACACTATATAAGAGTCATTAAAGTATGTATAAGAATGAAGATTATCTTAAACAATTTTTATGTTTTATTATTTAAAAAAATAAATTTTATATAATTAAAAGTTGCAAATTAAAACCTTAAGCACACTTCTCTTCATGAGTCTCTTCAATCCGATTATAACTTAAAAGATTTATTATTATTATTCTTCAAGTAGACGTACCCTTTTGTACTTAATTTATTCTCACTCAATATAAACAACATTATTCTCCCAAAGCAAAACGAAAGAATAAAGTTTCATATGCCTCCTGAGCTTTAATAATAAACTAATTAACATCATCATTAACCACATGGCTGAAAAATATTTCCATGGCCGTATGTCAAGGAAAGGTTCATTGACATTTAATATGGTGACATGAAACAAAAACACCACAATTCTTGGGTGGGAAGATTCCTAATAAAATATTTAAATGACTTTCTAACGTACTTTAGATTGAATGGCACACACTTTCTAGAAAAAGATGAAGAATTTTCCATAAGAGAACACGTGTTAATTCATTAGGATATCAATTTTAATCACTTTGTGCATGTATGAGTGGGCCTAATGGTTAAGAGCATATGTTTCTTCTTAGGAGGTCACGGGTTCAAATCCAGAGGGGGGTAGTGTATGTGCACCTCTGTAGACTTTAGCAGTTAAATCGCTGCGCAAAGGTGGGTCCCTTGTCCCACAAACAAGGGGGTCTCATACACCAATTTGGTGTCTCGCTTGGCGGTGACCTTAAAAATAGATTATTATTATTATTATTATTACATATATAAAAATGTAATCTCCCATAATATAATGATGTTTTTTAAATTTATTTTAAAGACCCATGTTACCACCTTACGCATGCACCTTAAGAAATGCTAATTATCTTTATAACATGACATCACTAATAACAACACCCTAATCCACGATAATTATGTATGATACTATTATTTCTTCATTTTGAGCAATGATTTCTTTGAAATACCATATTAACATTTTTGCATACCAAATCAACTCGTAGTGTATTATGATAATGCTATTTCATTATTAAACATAATATTTATATCATAACTATGTGTCACTACTCATTATGCGGTACTATAACAAGATATATATTGAAACATGACCCCCCCTAGCCTACCATACAACTCGATGGTTGTACTTTCTTTCCTTGTTATCTTTATGATGTATGGTTAGTTGCCTTATAATTATTATTAGTAATTGTATATGCCATCTCATAATAGTTCTCAAAGACCTTTAGATTTGCTATAAGCATTTATTCTAACCATTCTCACCTCCACGCTCACTTTTAAAAGCCACTTTATATATATATAACAAAAATAGTTAAATCATCAATAACATTGATGATGATTAATCTTTTGAATTTAGTGAACTAATATATTTAAAATTAATTTGGAAAATAAGTTTGACTTATCTTCACACATTTAAAGATATTTTTTGCTAATACTTTAGCAACAATTTTACATTAATTGGCTTTAAAGCTATATAAAAAATATTCAACATTATTATTAGGCATATTTGACAAATCCTATGCAAAGAAGACCATGGTTGACAAGATGTGAACTTGGATGATTTAAAAAAAAAACTATATTATATTATAATATATGAATAAAAGAGGGAATACATTACTTAGATCTAGACCAAAAAGTAGGTTTAAAGATATGGCGAGAGACAAATGGGTTGTAGTCAAGGAAAGTAAACAAAATAGTCTAGAGAAGCTAGCAAAAGAAATAAGGTGTGTTGATACATAGTCCAAGGCACAACCAAGACAAAAGAGGACCCAACCTCGAACAAAAATATCACTTTGCACCAAACCTAGAATTATTAGGACAGAAAAATATGATATTGAGCCTCAAAGGAGAGGGAACCATTCTCCCAAAATTCAAAGAAGTATAACCCTTCCTCTACTAGAGGAGCCCTCTTGGAAAGGGAATCAACTTGCTAATTTTGCTTTCTGTACACGTGAAAAAATGAAATATCTTTGAAGAAGCCAATCAACGATCTAGTTTGTTTGATCTAAGATGAAAGATGTAGGATTTTGATTTCATGAAAATTTGAATCCCAATCTATAATAACTTTTAAATCACCAAATATCCTAATACCATCCAACTCGAGAAGCAGGGAAAAATGCAGAAGGAGCTATAATGATAAAAGTTCACCCTTAGTATTTGATCTCGAACCACAACTCATTCAAAGTTTGTACATTTTTTAGTGATCCAATAGACTCAACGACTCCAACACCACAAGATGAGGAATCCTGTTGTGAAGATCCATCGAAGAACCCTTTGAAGGATGCCAATCCCCTATAGCTAATGGATATAGCGTTAAGAGAGGAATTTTCAAAAATACATTTGTTCCCACCTTTCTAGATTTCCAAAGAAATGAAACATGGAAAGGACTACCAATCTGGGAAATGCTCCTTCTAGGAAAACAAGCATTAAGATAGAGAGTTTCCTTCCCATCTTCCTGAATAATTAATAGAGCTTGCTACATGCGACCATACTGAAATGGAAAATTGACATGTAATGAGAAGATGGTAAATTTTTTCTTCTTTTGAGCCACAAAGGATACAAATGTTGGGAACACAAATCTCTTTTAATGAGGTTATCCCATGAAAGAAGACGATTTTCAAGAACAAGCCAAGAGAAGATAATAATTTTCTAGGGCGCGTTCCAATTCTAGATCAATTTGTGCCACTAATTCTTGTCAACCGACAACCCATCAGACATCTGTTGATATGCAAGTTTTGCCATCAGATCGATCGAACGTTTATTGTAGGACCATTTGAGAGTATTTGAGCATTCCTCAAGGAAGATATAGCCTTTTTGAAGACCTAGTATGTACTTAGACAATTCTCTTCCTATGTTTCCTCTTAAACCTAGTTGAGAAGTAGTAATCTAGCCATGTAGCCCACCAAATCTAGATGGAGGTTTTGTAATATGATTCAGTACACAATATCCATTAGTATGTAGGAAATGCAAAAGATGGTTGGGTGACTTGAAATTTGACGACCCACTCATGATAGGGTCCTCCCTAATGCGGATCGAACATCCATTTCCAAGAATCCATGCTATCAAGTCCCAAAAAACATCAAAGGAGTCAATAAGACTTGACAAAAAAATTGAAACACCTTTCAGTGGTTTATTGCAGTTGCGAATCCATTGCACAATAGAGTAAATATTGAAATGTTTTGTTTGTAAAACTCTACTCCACAGGCTACCACCAAAAAGCGTCAACTAAAGACTCCTAGCCCGTGGAACCTTTGAAAACATGAAAATGTTTTTCAGATCCCAACCACCCTTGTCTTTCAGACAAGATAGGATCTCTAGAGAAACTCAAAAATATTTTTCCTCGTCTCATTTAAAATAGATCTCGGGATTTTAAACAATGAAATCCAATAAACAACTAATTTTTCCAAGACAGATTTAACCAAAATCAACCTCCCACCGAGAGAATGCCATCGCCAACGCCAACACCAGTGTTTAATGTGTTTGTCAAAATGTTTCAGAATCCAAATCCAATCTTCTGCTCGGTATCCATTTCGTTTGAGAAATAACCAAGGTATTTAGTGCCTTAGGATAGTGAAACCACTTGAATCAGAAAGAGGGACATGATTTCTAAGATTTCGGCCAAACCAACACCGTTCTCCAGAAGAATTGATTTATTTAGGTTTATAGCCGTACCCGATACACTACATAATTGTCGAATCAAGTCATGATAACAACACCATTCTTGTGGAGAATCAATACCAAAGGCCATGATATCATCAATGAAGAGAAGATGGGAGACTGAAATATTACTCCCAAACTTAATTCCTTTAATTTTACCTTCATATTTTTCTTTATCTATCAATCTACCGAGTCCCTCAATAACAAGAAAAAATAGTGAAAGAAAAAGGGGGAATCCTTGCCGTAGGCCCCTAGAAGTCAAGAAGAAATATCTAGAAATACCATTAACAAGCACAACGAAAGAAACCAAATAGACACATGCCATGATCCATTTCATGGCCCTGTATGGAAGACCAATCTGAATAAGAATAAGCTTAAGAAATCCCCAATAAACTCTATCATAGGATTTATTTAAATCCAAGTGGAGGAATAATACTTTTTTATTTATTTTCTTAATGCCATAGAAAATTGAAAATTTCTTCAGCAACACCTATAGCTTCCGAGACCTGTATTTTCTCCAAGAAGCTAAATTGTTCGGATGATTATCAAAACCACCACTCTAAAGTATCATTAAAATCCAACCTACCCATATTATATTTCTTTACCTTTATCACTCAAACCTTACTTATATGTCAACATACTACAAATTCATATGTCTCTCCTAAATGTTTACAATTTTTTAATAATAGGGTGTATTTAATAATATGATTTTTATATGAATGTTAAACAAATCCCTTTTTAGATAGATTACATTATAACTGAGATTAAATAATAGATAAGTAATTCTATTGAGTGCATTTTATAGCCCAACAATTAAGAGATTTTAACATTCGTCACATTCGTTTGGCCATAATGCTAACATTGATATATGTTACTGTAATATGATATGTTATTCAAAAGCAACAATATAACTAGAATAAATATAGTGTGAACTAAATGATTCTCTCACACACAATTATATCATTTTTAATGTCAATGCATGATATCATGATATCAACAATAAGTTGCATGATCTCAAACATTAGTTTTTTTTGCCAAGAGAGAAAACTATATTGTATATTTATAGTTTGATATCAAAACATACAATGTCTTAGATTATCAGCTTGAAATTCACAAGTCAAAATCCAACATGCAACCTATATACAACTACATATTACAATCATCCAAAAAATGGATAAATATCATAATCCCACCTTCTTATCACTACTAGATTTCGGGTTCAAATTATACATTTGGAGTTAAATATCAACTCTCAACGTAGAAAAGGCATCAACTAGATGGATTTTTTTTCGCATTGCAATTACACATTGTTGCTTTAGAGCCATCCTTGGCGATACATCGTTTTATAGATGCCCTGAAGCATCACATAAGTGATGCTTAATGCCATTTCTAAAGAGATGCTTCAGGGCGTCGCTTAAGCAATGTACGATCGGCTACGTCATTTAAAAAGGTGAATATGCATGTGACGTCGCTTAAGAGACATTTAACTATATTTTGTTTTTTTTTGTTAATTCCACGAGATTGAAAACAAATTTGGACAAAAAAAAACATTTTCAAAGAAATTTGGAGGGTGGAGAACTTTGATTAGAGGTAAAAAAATTGAGGATTAATGAGATTATCCCTCGATTTTTTTTCTTGAATTAATGATTTCTCTGTATTTATTCTTACTATACTAGTGGTTTAATAATGTATTTTATTGAGATAAAGAGCGATTTCAGACAACCCTTTCTGTTTGTTTGCTACTAGACCCGAACGAGATGCTTCTATGTTGGTGGTTATTGACTATGTATTCGGTGACAAAAGCAACCATGGTAAAACATATGATTAGAATAAAGTTAATCTTTATCAAGCTATAATCAGTGATGGAAAATGTTATCGCCCTTGTATGCAATGCAAAGGGATAAAGAGAATAAGAGTTGTTAAGGAAACACCCATATGCAGGTGACAACAATGCTACCGAGGACACATAGGCAGATGACGGGGCACACAACAATGCCACCCCATCATCGGCCTGAGATCACCCCTATGTCACCTGCCCTAACAACTGCGTGCATTAGCTTCTCTATGGGACGTGGACACCTCGCAGCTGTCAGCCGATACAAGGCCATCACCGTGACATAGGATATCCTTAATGAGCTTCTTTGGGAAAGAGTCAACGTGCCAAAGGTTCAAGGCTCGGGATTCTCTGTCACCTTTGTCATTCGCATTTAGCTTCCTCCTGGCTCTTCTCCCGACACTCTCACAACTTGGCTCCCTACACTCCTCCAGCTCGGCTCCTTGCACTCACCCAGCTCAACTCTCTCATTGCCTCATTTTATCACCACACCATGTCTTGACTTCAAAGAGGCACTCCTCATCGTGGGCGTGCGGGGAGAGGAACATCTTCTGATCTCCCTACCTTGCTCAATGTTCAGGTGAGCTGCGATAGTTTCGACATCGAAATTCCTGACGCGGTGCCTACTATGTTCAACGAATGGGAAGATGAACTCTCTAGTTCCCTCAATGCTACTGGTCGCACTCCTGAGCACTGTAGAAACTACCAGGTTATTAAAAATATCCTCATTTCGACTTCTTCTCCATTTTCACACTCAACCCTTTCCTGATGGCCTCCCTCCTCCTCCTCCACTTCTTGCATTTGTTGTCCCCTTAGCCCCCATATCTCCCCCTGATTTCGCCTTTGCACCTACCTCCTCTACCATCTCCCTTATAGTACCCATGGAATGCGAACCCCCCTCATAGTCGAATGAAATCCCTCTCATCCAACAAGTGTTCTCCTAGTCCGGCCACAGTGTGGAAGACGAATGCTCTCCTAGTCAAGAAACCTCCAGCAGGAAGCAATGACGATGAAGATTCCTTGAGCAGTGAAGAAGCGGACTCCTCCAACGATGAAGATGCTTCAGATTTCAAGGACGCACCAAGCAAGCCATCCTCCATTGGTTTCATATTCCCAATCATCGAGTAACTGTTCTACAAACCTTAGACAGGTTTTGCTATTAGAATATTTGTTTTTTATCACAGGGGCTGTGTGGTTATTATTTCAACACTTACAGTCTAAACTTCATGTTTTTTGTAAAAGGATACTTTCTCTTTTTATGGACCCGTTTTCCCTCTCTGTGGGAGGGTCCAACAAACTTTCTAAGACTGCTACACCTGCTTGTTTTTCTCAGCAGGAATGTGTCTTTGAACTTAACTTTTTTTTGTAACACTACTACTTTTATTCAATAGATTAGCTACTCAACTTACAAAAAAAGGAGTTGTTAAGGAAACAACCAAACATTGCTTAGAGCATGTCCCACTTGGAAGGCGGAACAAAATATCCTCCTTTGGTAAGATATCAAAAACATGTTTATGTAATTCTTCAATATTAATATTTATGTTTATGCAATTGATACTAATTGGATATATTTTTCCATTATTATTACATAGACAAGACCACCAACGCTTGGAAATCTACATGCTACAATTCATAATAGAGATGGTGAGGGTGATAACATTGAGATCTATACAAGGGGATACAATGACCACAACATTATTGAGAATGAAGGGATAAATGGATTGATCCATGACACATTTGTTGCCATGGATGAGAATGCACCTACACACAACATCTACGAAAATATTCATGATGTACCTCTTTTTGATAAGGCACAAAAATCCTCATTCAAAGACTCAAAGGAAAGTCTTCTCTTTACTCTTTTGTTGCTAGTCAACTTGAAGGTAATGAATGGTGTTTCAAACATAGGAATGACACAACTGTTAAGGTATGCAAGATTTATCTATACGTAATTATGATTTTTTGTTATTTATTTATGAATTTAGTATATAGGCCATAAATTTTGATTTTCCATTAATTATTTTTTATAAATTGTTAGGTGATACTCTTCTACTACCATCAAATACTTTACCTCGTACATAGAGAGAAACATGTGCCATTTTGAAATCTTTAAGAATGGAGTATAACACAATTCATGCATGTCCTAATGATCATATTATATATTATGGACAACATGCATACAATGTGAGTGCCCTGAATGTAGAATTAATAACTATTGTACTGATCATGTAACAAATAAGGTGCCCTGTAAAGTTCTTTGCCATATTTCGATAATTTCACATTTTCAACAATTGTTTAGGTGCAAAAACCTTGTAGTACAAATGGACTATCATGCATGATAGAAAAGTGAATATGGTGTCATGCAAATTACTAGAGATGGTTCTACATTTAAAGGCATCGAGGAAATATGGCCAATTTTTAATAAAGAACAACGTAGCGTTAGACTTTCAGTAACATCCAATGGTGTCAATCCATTTGGAGACTAAAAACCAATTACTCAATTTGTCCAATTTTTGTCATAAACAATAACCTTCCTCCATGGATGGTTATAAAAATGGAGCACATCATATTGGCATTAATTGTTCTAAGTACTTATATTTAAGAATGTTAACACCATATAAGAAATCATTTTTTTTCATTACTGCATGTACAAGAACTTATAATTATGTATGTTACTTTTCAAATAACTTCTAGGTAAGCGCCAAGTTAAATATATGGATGTATATCTTCAGCCTTTTATAAATGAACTTTTAAAATTATGATCTGACATCAGTATGTATGACATCTCCAAACCTATAGGCCATTTTTTTTAGTTCCATGGAATACTTACATGGACAATTCACGAAGTTCTAAGGATTACACATTTTTGTGGTATGTAATTTTCTCATGTATCTCTATGTATCATTTTTTATTCAACCTCTTTTTATAATTTTTGGAATTCTATATAATAACACTATCCATAACTTGTAGGGATTCAAACGAAGCGGAAATATGCATGTCCAATATGTGGTCCAAGAACAATATCTAAACGTTTGAGAAGTTTAGGAAATGAGGTGTACAATGAGTTTAGGAATTCTCCATAAGGGCCACATGCATTGAATTATTGGAAAAATGACTTTAATGGTTAAGAAGAGTGTAGGAAAAGCCACTAAGAATGATGCCTCAACTATTGAAAAAGGCATTTGATAAGATCCTTGGTAAGTAATTGGTTTTAGTTACTAGGTTCTTTGTCACTTGTATTTATTTCAATATTTTCATAATTACCTTAATTAATAAAAAATAATCTTCCATTGATAATTCTCAAAGGTCGTCATTGTCTACTTCTACAAGGTTTGAAATGATACTATGTTCAATTTAGTCGGTTGTCATACTATTGGCACCTAAAAATAGCTCATTTATTTGACACAATGCATATTGGAAAGAATGTCACATAGTGCTTGTGGAAAATTATAGATGTGAGGAATAACAAGGAAAACATTGTTAAGGTTATTAGTGATATGGAGAAATACAACTCAATGCAACATTTGACTCATCACTATGATAATAGAAATTCCACCAATCTTCCATGGTTATTAATAAAGCAAGAGAGTGTTGTTGTAAAAGAGGTTGTACAAAAGATCAAATTTACCATTGGTTTTGCTTTTAAAATAAATAATGTATTAACAAAACAAGGTGATTTTGGTGGGATAAAACTCATGATTGGCATGCCTTTATCAAGGTTTGGCATTTTGCAATCTTTATTATCTTATGATATATACATTAGTTGCTAGTAATACAAGTTTGTCTCTAGTCTCCAAACCTATGTTATGATATATACCTTATTTATTAGTAATAGACATTACATCTTTGTTGCATTATGTTCTTCCTCTACCTCTTCCTAATAGCTTTGACAACAACATAAAGAAAATTATTTATGATCTCGACAAGTACATGAGGTATGTAAAAAGTTATAGTTGAATTATTGATTGTACACACTGTCAATACTTTCTTTGTTTTCCTTATATATTTTGATGTTGACAAAACAAATTTCCATGCACTTGTAGGTGGTTTTCATCTAAAGAAATACATAAAAAATATATAAGTATTGGAAAAGAGAAATTCCCCAACTAATGTAGGAATGAAAAAGTCTTACCTCCAACCTTTTTTAGTGCACCAAAACAATACCTCATACACCTAGTGGAAGAGATTGAAATATGTGGACCCATACACACAAGGTCAATGTTGTTGGTGGAGAGGCACCTCAAAGCATTGATGACTTTTGTTAGACAAAGATCACACCCATAGGGATCAATGGTTGAAGGCTACATGCTATATCAATCCACTGTATATTTTAGAGAGTACTTACCACAAGTGGTGGGTGATATGGATGTGCCACTTCTTTGGAGTACTTACCACAAGTGGTGGGTGATATGGATGTGCCACTTCTTTGGGATGTCAATTCCACCAACAAATTTATAGGGGTATAGGGGAGGTGTTGTTGGGAAAAGGTAGATGGAGAAAAGTGAAAGGTAAAAGCTTGTATTGCATTTAATATCTTTGTACATGCTTTTGGTAGAATGGTTGGTTAACTAAATATTTTTTTGTTCTTCATTAGGTAGTATAGAGTGGGATGCCATTCATTTATATATTACAAATAATATTATTTAGATGAAGAGATGGATAGAACAATACAAACACGTTTCCCATGCATTATCATGGAATAGGGTGGCATAGTTACTAGATTTTTTTTCCAATCGTGATACAAATCTTACCAAGTAGAAAATTGATCTAGCATATGGTGCAAAACACATAAATGTAAGACAAATCTCACTTTCATTTTTACATTTCAAATACCATTATTTTTTCCCCAAAGTATCTTATACATATGGTATGAATTCTCTACAATGCATTTATAACATGTTGGGAATGTGTGAAACAACATAAGGATACGTGGTATACTGGTAGAGAATTTCACAACAAAAAGTTGGATGACAGGAGGTTGGGAATGTGTGAAACAACATAAGGATATGTGGTATAATAAGGATATGTGGTATAATGGTAGATAATTTCACAACAAAAAGTTGGATGACAGGAGGAAAACTTGTGATAGTGGGACAACTGTGATCTTTTAGGTTACTAATACTCACCTAATACTTTCCATATGGGTGACAAGCATCGAGTCACATTGTATTTGAGGTACCATGGTTATTTGGAAAACATATTGGATATATAATTTAGATCCTTGAAAGTGTTTCTCTTTAAGGTTAGGTGGTACAGATTGTTGTTGCAAGGTGATGAAAGGACGAAAATGGATTTACCATGATTAATAATAATAGGTATGAGACAAATATAGATCCCTATGTGCTTCCAAGTTAATGTGAGCAAGTATTTTATTCAGAGGTACTAGGTAGAGTAGGTTGGTTGTCATTTGTTGCTAGATCTGATCCAAGAGGAAGGCCTGCAAAGTATACTTTTCCTGAAGAAGATGTTCATGATCACCGAGAAGAATATATAGCTAGAGAGATGGAGGAAGAAGTGTACTTATACAAAGAGGGGAATCAAGTTGACTAAATAGTCATTGCCTCACATCTCATTAATGATGACTTAGCATGGATCATGGTGCATGTTTGTTAGCCTCTGCTGGTTTTCAACATTGGTGCCGTTGCCAATTCATCTGTGAACCACATCCGACCTGAAAAAACCATTCGACCATCATGAACACCATCTATCAGTTGTTTGACACAATGAAGAAGCCGATTTGCATGTAACAGACAATGGGGGAAGCAATGCACTCCACAGTCTGGCTAAAGAAAAATTCTGTAGATCACATTAATGAACAGTCTGTCGACAAGTGCTGCTCACGCGTTTTGTGCAGAGAAATTTTTGTGAGAAAGTGAAGGAGCCCACTGACCAAGAAGGCTAATCGACTACTGCAATTAAAGGAGGCTAAGGTCATTGCTAGCAGTTCAACTGTCACACAATTTCGTGGAAGTGTTGTCAATTGCAAACCCACTGATCGCTATCAACTAGTTTTTGATATATTTTAAGAAGTATGCTAAGTTGACATGAAAGTCTTAACACTTACATTAAAGATGGTTCACATTGTTTATTCTTGTAATTTCTAGTCGACCTACCACTTCGGTCATTATCGATTTTGGTTGAAGAGTCAATCTATAGGAATCAGTAATGTTGCACAATAACTATGTATCATAATTTTCTTTTTTTTTCTTCTAAATCGGTGGTGGATCTCATCGACCAGTTCTTTTGTGGTCGATATTATAATGGTTAAAAGTATGGTTGACTTCATGTAGCTTGATGTGGTCGAGAGTAAATTTAAGTTGATTGTAGTGAAGAGGTGCATTCGACAACATAGTAGGGGAGAGATGTGTAACTCCTTCCGTGGTCATCCTAGAGTTGACACGTGTTTTTTATAAAAAAACAGTAAAATATTGTTAAAAATAACAAGTCGGCTTAAATTAAATTTAAATTATTTAGAATTGCATTATATAGAACAACATAAATTAGATAAACTAAAACCATTAACATTGGATTACACATATCCTCAACATTTCCACAACATCTCCACTCTAAAAAAGGGTTTGCACCTTGAGAAATTTGATCCGTCTTGGTGCTTGGTAGATCCCCTTTAGATGGATCTATGCGGGTATTAAGTAGAGTTGGCATTAACACCTAGTTGAGGATGATTAATCATGGTTGAGTTTATTTGGTTGATATATATTTGTTATCTTTTATTTTGATTCCGTCGATGCTTATTTTGGTGAATAATTATTGAAAAAATGATGGCCGGTCTTTCATAATTCTCATTGGTGATATTGTATCAAGCTCACTTTGGTCAGTATGTCAAATGATTTGTTTTCCGACTTTCTTTCTAAAAAGTGGTCGATGGTTATGTAAAGTTAGTTAGTGCCAAGTATGGTTAAGGTTATTTTTTGGTTGACATCTCACATTTGGTCGATGTCCATCAAAATCATGTAATTGAGTTGACTGAGTCACCCTGTCGATGCGACTCTACTTTAAAATTTTGAAGTCAAGAGGGGGGATGAAACATGAGTCTTTTCAAGGCAGGAAATCCCCCCACCTTTGTAATATTAGTTGGTCCCTAGCTGACTATGCTCAGTCGAGTTAAGTTAGTCAATATTCGACCAATGACATGCACATGAGTAGGAAACCCACTTAAACTTATAGGAAAATTAAACCCTCACGATAGAAGAAGATGGAAAATATGACTTTCAAGTTGAAGATACCTTACACCGCACAAAAAAAAGAGCTTAATAATAAAGATGATGACGTAAAAAAAACCTGAACCATTTGAGCTTCTCGGTGCAGAACTATAGAAGCATCTCTTGGATTGTGACTTTGGATGTTGAAGGCAGATAAATGGTACAAAAATAAGATCCAAAATAAATCACATCTGAGCCATTGAAGATGAGTCAAGCTAGATGATTAAAGGGTGAGGAATTTACTAACCATTACCAGATTGAAGAAGAAAGCTAAAGAGTCACCAATCATGATTGCTACTGCATACCTGTTCTTTTCAGTATGAAGAAGTGTTTTGTTGGTGGGGGAGATGTTGGACGGGAATCTTCTGGCCCCTTAATTGTCATTACTAGTTGTGTTAATGGAATTTAACTAAAGAGAAGTTGGAGCCAGTGTAACCATTCCAAACTCTCCATATATTATATAAATATACCAATCAATATGAATACAAATGGACCAATGTTTTATCGTGAAATATGTTCTTCTTGATGGATCAGTGTGCATATTTGTTAGTCTCTGCTTGAATGTTGTCTTGAGGTTTCCAATAAACACAAATTCTAATATTCATAACTTAGATGTTGAATTGGATGAAGTTCAAGATCATGATCTGATATGGAATTGTAATAGATCTTATTTAATGGATCTCTCATTAAGAATCAATCTGGTATAAAATTCTTGTAGTAAATAAGTGTTTGTAATTATCTCTAGATGAAATGTCCATATTTTCATTAATTATGTTATTGATTCCATGAATTTAGTGTACTTATGTGAATTCTATTAATGGAATAATTATATTGAATGGAACAATTTTATCATTTCATTGTACTCATAGAAATCTTGGGTGAAGGTGTTTGCAATGTTATTCATCTTGAATAGTATATGTTGACTCTTCTTTTGTTCCGTGATCATTGATATTGTTCACTAGTGAGGGAAATGATTTCATTATTATTTTCAAGTTTCATTTCAAGTAATAAAATATACATATTTTGAAATATCTTGTTAGTTTTTGATGAGTTAAATTAGTATTATTGATGCCAAATATTTTACCAAGTTGTATTTGAATCAAGATATTAGTAAGTTGCCCCCATAGACCCTCTTTTTAAGATTATAGCTCTTCCTTGTGGGACTTACATCATTTTCAAAAACATTGGTGACAAAGCATTTGAGTTGGACCTGACACTATCCAAATTATTTATCTTATAACAACTTCAAGCAGTTTTTTCACATGTGTAAGATAAATCACACCATACATAAGGAGGACACACAATGAGCATTTCTATTTACCAAGGTGGGGGTATTCCTTTAAGTTCTGTCCAAAGTGTATGACGAGGTGCAATTCTCAAGGTTTTATTAAGCACAAGTTTCCAAAAAATATATTTTAGTAGCACTAATGCCAAGTATTTTTTTGTTAAGTATGACAATACATTTTGGTGGCAATGAACATAAACAATAGTGCAAATGATAAGCCTTAACCTCGATGATGCACCAAGTAAGTGAACCAAATCTAGGGAGTGGTTAAGAAGAACTAATGCCAATGAAAACATACGTAGACCGCATACTTGACATATATCGCTTAATGGGCCACACATGCAAGCAATGATGGAATAAGCGTTTCATCCCTAGCATGGTCTCCAAACTAGATGTCAATATTTTGAGTTCAAAATTGAGCAACCAAAATTGAGATCAAAATTGAACATTGAAATTGAGTCTTGTAATTTCGTACATGCATGTTTTGGCATGTTCAACATGGGAACACTACATGTTAGTCCTAAAGTCAAGGAGTTTCAATAGTTTACCTCATCATGCCCTTAGTTACTAAGATCACTGATCAATATGAGCACCGAGCGATGGACCCATTTAAGGTGAGACCTGTTATGATTATAACATGTTGAAGGTAAGCCCTATTATACTTATAATTTTTCATGTTTGATCCCAGAGTTGAGCTATGTCACTGACATTCCCTCATCTTAAGAATTACATATCATTTTGTTATGTTTTTAATGGTTATACAAGATCTAATAACATTTAGCATCATAACATCATAACCATATGCAAAAGGATCACTGAAAGATAGACAAGCACAACCACACAAAATAACATAAATATTATTATGGGAAACCCTCATGGGGAAGAAACCCCCCCCAAAAAATCCTCTATATAAGATGTATTAGAAGTACAAGACAAGACCCCATACAAGTGCTCTTTCTCCCACCATATATATATATATATATATATATATATATATATCTCCCATGCGCTATACACAAGTGTGTGTGTGTTTAAATAATGAACACAACTCATCTATTTATACTCTTGATGTCACTTGACTTATAACTTAACAATTCGTCCCCACATAATTGACTGGGCCGACTTCACCTAGGAAGACTCAAAACAATATTATATTATATTCATTAGGGTACTATTGACCCGACTTACAATGGAGTCTTTACCTCATGACTCTATGATGACCAAATACAATAGTAACATCCTAACAGAGGAATAATACATCTCCCTTGGGGTACATCAGTAAAATACATTCAATCCTTTGAAGTTACAATATTTCACACCCCCCCTTAACGAGAAGGGTATTCTGCTGAAAACATCATCATCAACTATAGGAGTAACGAGAGAGAGAGCATCTGCAACATTATCTAGGTGATACAGTTATACGTCTTAGGAAGTTTTCAACAATCGTCAGTAACTCGAACAATTAATGGAACATATTTAGTATTGGAACATCATATTCTACAACACCGATTCTTTATCTTTGATCTTCTACAACACTTGATCACTTGATCCTTTGCAGCAACACTTTGATCTTCTTGATCCTTTGTAGCAACACTTCGATCTTCTCGATCCTTTGCAACAACACTTCAATCTTCTTGATCCTTTACAACAACACTTCGATCTTCTTGATCCTTTGCAACAACACTTCAATCTTCTCGATCCTTTGCAGCAACACTTCGATCTTCTCAATCCTTTGCAGCAACACTTTGTTCTTCTCTATCCTTTGCAACAGCGCTTCCATCTTCTTGATCCTTTGCATCCGCACTTCGATCTTTACGATCCTTTGCCACAATTATACTTGCAATACACATTATCTCTTTGTGGGATGATCAATCCCTATAAATTTAAGACATAGGTACAAGGATGATGCAATCCTCATAAGCCTACTCCCCCTTAACGAGGAGGGTCCATAGTATCGACCAGCTGGATCGTCCAGAAATGAATGCAGGACCATATCCTCTACAACTGAATGTAGATCTAGTCCACAAATGAATGCATGACCTATCATTTGTAAAGAGTCATCGCAGACCATCCTCATCCTGTTAAAGCTAGGACCACTCCTAAGTGAGTGTTTTACTACGAAATCTACATATGAATGTATGAAAACTCTCTATGTGAGAGTAACATCTTCTACTGCATATCTCGTCTGCACGTGAATGCAGGACTTGTCGTCCGTAAGGAATCATCGTAGTGCATTCTCAACTTCAAATCTAGGACCACTCGTAAGAGAGTGTTATACTATGACATCCAAATATACATTTAGGTACACTATCCATGTGAGAGTAATGTCTCGTACTGCAGATATCATCTGCACGTGAATGTAGGACCTGACGTCCATAAGGACTCATCTTAGGTGTTATAACTAGATTTTGTTCTTAAGATTATGTGTCTTATTTTTCAAAGTTGGTTTTTCTATTACCTTTCAATTTTGAGGTTTTTTGGTAAAAAGTACATTTTTGTTTGATTTTATGCTTTTAATGATTTGGTTATTTCATTTTTGTTGGCTTTTAAAGTTTTTCTTTGGGCTTATTAGTAAATATATTCTTTAAGGTCTGAAAAGTTTATGATAAAGTTTATTCCAAGTTTTTCTTTATAATCTAACCCTCATTTTTGAGTCCTTTGTCAAATATTTTCATGAGGAGATTCCTGTAGCAGTTTTGTTTTTCCTTTTTTTGTCATTATCATTACGAGCAGATTACGAGGTGATGGAAATGGATTCTGGAAAACCAAAAGAGGTTTTTGTCCAAAACAGACTCATTCACAAAAACTTCTCTTAGTTTTGCAACAGATGTTATCATTTGAGAGATTCGAATTCATCTTTGTGGCTTATTTTTCAAGGTTTGAAAATTTTAGTAATTTATTGTTTTAGTCACAAATTTCCAACACGGATTCCAATCAATTGAAGGGGAATTTTTAAAAACCAAGAGAGACTTTTGTTCACAACGGACTCATTTAAAAAAATTCTCTCAGTTTTTTCACAGGTATCTCGGATTGAGAGATATGAAGGCGTCGTTGAGACCCATTTTTCAGAAATTCGTCAAATTTCCCAGAAATCTGATTTTGCTATTTTTAGCCAATTAGTTTTTAATCTTTGAAAGTTGGTTAATGTAACTGCGGAGTAGTTTCAAATTTGACCTAAAGAAGTGAATATGGAACTACTTCATATTATATGTTTGTAATTATATAAGGAGGAGAGGCATACAGTGCAAGGGTTCGAATTTTCACAAAAGGAGAGGCTTTTGGAGCTTTGATATCTTAAGCTAGCACTTATAACTCTTATGTAAGTGGATGACTATTATTGATTATATATAAACTGATAATCCTTTTTACCTGTCATACTGTTTCATTTCTGATCTGGTTGATTGCTTAGTCTACAATTTCATTTTCTTGTTTAAAGGTTTTATTCATATAAATGCTTGTTGCCTGTGGGTGGAATTAGTATTTCATGTGTAATGTTTATGGCTTATTGGGATGTGTTTGATCCCTAGTTTATCTGACTTGTGAACGATTCAATTCTGTATTAGTTTGTGAATGTTTATTACCTCCTTGCTGATGAAGTTTTAAACCAAAACTATAAACCAAAACCCTAAAAAAACAATTTTTTTCTATTTTTGTTTGAGAGTGTGTTAGCTTGTTCTTGTGGTAGTCTAGGAACAATTAGTAGCACTAACATATTTGGGGACGAAGCTGAAGTATATCTTCCCTGGGATATCCTTATTCATCTGATTTTGAGAGGTGATAAAAAATTCACAGGTTAGGGTTTCACAACAGAAATAAAAAAGAGTGGTAAAACAAATAGAGTTGAGCCCATGGATAGCAGCTGGGCAGAAGAGTTTCCTGAGTGTGCAACGATTTTTCAAAGGGATGGTTGGTTTTATTTTTTCCAGAGAATTAATGGTTTCAACCTAGAATCGTCATACAGATTTGCATAGGGTTTTGATAAGAATACTATTTCATTTGAAACCCTCAAATTCGAACTCACTAGAGAGTTAATTGAAGAAGCCACAGATATAACAGGTGAAGGAGAATTTTGGTTTAAAAAAATACCTTTTACTTTCAATTCAAGAGATTTATTATTGCCAGAGGTTGAAACCCTAGACTGGGGCAAGGGTGTTCAGTTACAGAAATTCAATCCTGAATGGAGATAGGTTATCAGAATTTTACAGAGTTACATCACCTGTGAGGGAAAATTTTCCTTAGTTTTCAAGTATCACATCATATTTCTCCAACATCTAAATCAAGAGTCCAAAATGAATTTACCCTTTTTCTTTTTGAAGAGCCTGCAAAAAATGTCAGATAGAGTAAAAGGGCATAAAGATCACACTCAACAGTCTATCTTTCATCATGGACTTATAAAATTGATTGCTAACACAATTCTTCAGAAAAAGGGTAGAACCTGGGAACACTTTGTGTTTTGTTCAAGTATTCATTCTCAACAAGAAGGTCAGCCCAATGAATAAGGCACAAGGTCTACAGGTTCTTGAAACCTCACAAGGAGGATTTCATCCTTTAGTAGGAGCCAAATGTTATAACTAGATTTTGTTCTTAAGATTATGTGTCTTATTTTTTAAAGTTTTTTTTTTCTATTACCTTTCAATTTTGAGTTGGTTTTGAGGTTTTTTGGTAATAAGAACATTTTTTATTTTATTTTATGCTTTTAATGATTTGGTTATTTCATTTTTGTTGGTTTTTACAGTTTTTCTTTGGGCTTATTAGTAAATATATATTCTTTAAGGTCTGAAAAGCTTATGATAAATTTTATTCCAAGTTTTGCTTTATAATCTAACCCTCATTTTTTAGTCCTTTTTCAAATATTTTCATGAGGAGATTCTTGTAGCAGCTCTATTTTTCCTGTTTTTGTCATTATCATTGGGAGCATATTACGAGGTGAAAAAAACGAATTCTTGAAAAGAAAAAGAGGTTTTTTCCCACAACATAATCATTCACAAAAAACTCTCCGATTTTTGCAACAACTGTTATCATTTGAGAGATTCAAATTCATCTTTGTGGCCTATTTTTCAGGGTTTGAAAATTTTAATAATTTACTGTTTTAGTCACAAATTTACAGCATGGATTCTGATCAATTTAAGGGGAATTTTTAAAAACCAAGAGAATTTTTTGTTCATAACGGATTCATTTAAAAAAACCTCTCTCAGTGTTTGCACAAGTATCCCAGATTGAGAGATATGAAGGTGTCTTTGAGACCCATTTTTCATAAATTTGCCAAATTTCCCAGAAATCCGATTTTGCTATTTTTAGCCAATTAGTTTTTAATCTTTGAAAGTTGGTTAATGTAAATACTGAGTAGTTTCAAATTCGACCTAAAGAAGTGAATATGGAACTACATCATATTATATCTTTGTAATTATATAAGGAGGAGAGGCATACAGTGCAAGGGTTCGAATTTTCACTCAAGGAGAGGGTTTTGGAGCTTTGATATCTCAAGCTAGCACTTATAACTCTTATGTAAGCGGATGAATGTTATTGATTATATATAAAATGATAAGCCTTTTTACCTATCATGTTGTTTCATTTCTGATCTGGTTGATTGCTCAGTCTACAATTTCATTTCTTGTTTAAAGGTTTTATTCATGTAAATGCTTGTAGCATGTGGGTGGAATTAGTATTTCATGTGTAATGTTTATGGATTATTGGGATGTGTTTGATCCCCATTTTATCTGAATTGTGCATGATTCAGTTATGTATTAGTTTGTGAATGTTTATTACCTCCTTGTTGATGAAGTTTCAAACCAAAAATATAAACCAAAACCCTAAAAAACCAATTTTATTCTATTTTTGTTTGAGATTGTGTTAGCTTGTTCTTGTGGTAGTCTAGGAACAATTTCTAGCACTATTGGTAGGGAATCCTCAGATTCAAATCTAGCACCGTTCGTAAGCAAGTGTTATACTACGACATCCACGTATAAATGTAGGTACACTCTCCATGCGATAGTAATGTTTGCTACTGCAGATCTTGTCCGCACGTGAATGTATGACCTGGCGTCTGTAAGCACTCATCATAGGGAATCCTCAGCTTCAAAGATAGGACCAATCGCAAGTGAGTGTTATACTATGGCATACACATATAAATGTAGGGACACTCTTCATGTGAGATTAATGTGTGCAGGGCCATCCTCAGCTAGTAAGGAACACTCTTAGAAGTAGAGTTTTATTTTCTCGCAAGACCATCCTCAAGAGAGGATACTAAAATCCACAAGTGAATCTTGTACCTTGTCAACATCTATTGGAACACTTGGCATGTTCAACATGGGAACACTACATGTTAGTCCTAAAGTCAAGAAGTTTCAATAGTTTACCTCATCATGCCCTTAGTTACTAAGATTGCTGATCAATATGAGCACCGAGCGATGGACCCATGTAAGGTGAGACCTGTTATGATTATAACATGTTGAAGGTAAGCCCTATTATACTTATAACTGGTCATGTTTGATCCCAGAGTTGAGCTATGTCACTGAAATTCCCTCATCTTAAGAATTACATATCATTTTGTTAATTTTTTAATGGTTATACAATATCTAATAACATTTAGCATCATAACATCATAACCATATGCAAAAGGATCGCTGAAAGATAGACAAGCACAACCACACAAAAGAACATAAATATTATTATGGGAAACCCTCATGGGGAAGAAAACCCCCCAAAAAATCCTCTATATAAGATGTATCAAAAGTACAAGACAAGACCCCATACAAGTGCTCCTTCTCCCACCATAGATATATATATCTCCCACGCACTATACACAAGTGTGTGTGTGTTTAAATAATGAACAAAACTCATCTATTTATACTCTTTATGTCACTTGACTTATAACTTAACAAGTCGTCCCCACATAATTGACTGGCCGACTTCACCTAGGAAGACTCAAAACAATATTATATTATATTCATTAGGGTACTATTGACCCGACTTACAATGGAGTCTTTACCTCATGACTCTATGATGACCAAATACAATAGTAACATCCTAATAGAGGAATAATACATCTCCCTTGGGGTACATCAGTAAAATACATTTAGAATGTCCTTTGAAGTTACAATATTTCACACCCCCCCTTAACGAGAAGGGTATTCTACTGAAAACATCATCATCAACTATAGGAGTAACGAGAGAGAGAGCATTTGCAACATTATCTAGGTGATACAGTTATACGTCTTAGGAAGTTTTCAACAATTGTCAGTAACTCGAACAATTAATGGAACATATTTAGTATTGGAACATCATATTCTACAACACCGATTCTTTATCTTTGATCTTCTACAACACTCGATCACTTGATCCTTTGCAGCAACACTTCGATCTTCTTGATCCTTTGTAGCAGCACTTTGATCTTCTCGATCCTTTGCAACAACACTTCGATCTTCTTGATCCTTTGCAGCAACACTTCGATCTTCTTGATCCTTTGCAGCAACACTTCAATCTTCTTGATCCTTTGCAACAACACTTTGATCTTCTTGATCCTTTGCAGCAACACTTTGATCTTCTCTATCCTTTGCAGTAGCGCTTCGATATTCTTGATCCTTTGCATCCGCACTTCGATCTTTACGATCCTTTGCCACAATTCTACCTGCAATACACATTATCTCTTTGTGGGATGATCAATCCCTATAAATTTAAGACATAGGTACAAGGATGATGTAATCCTCATAAGCCTACTCCCCCTTAGCGAGGAGGGTCCATAGTATCGACCAGCTAGATTGTCCATAAATGAATGCAGGACCATATTCTCTACAACTGAATGTAGATCTAGTCTGCAAATGAATGCATGACCTATTGTTTGTAAAGAGTCATCGTAGACCATCCTCATCCTGTTAAATCTAGGACCACTCCTAAGTGAGTGTTTTACTACGAAATCTACATATGAATGTATGAAAACTCTCTATGCGAGAGTAACATCTTCTACTGCATATCTCGTCTGCACGTGAATGTAGGGCCTGTCGTCCATAAGGAATCATCGTAGTGCATTCTCAACTTCAAATCTAGGACCACTCATAAGAGAGTGTTATACTATGACATCCAAATATACATTTAGGTACACTCTCCATGCGAGAGTAATGTCTGGTACTGCAGATATCATCTGCACGTGAATGTAGGACCTGACGTCCATAAGGACTCATCTTAGGTGTTATAACTAGATTTTGTTCTTAAGATTATGTGTCTTATTTTTCAAAGTTGGTTTTTCTATTACCTTTCAATTTTGAGTTGGTTTTGAGGTTTTTTGGTAAAAAGTACATTTTTGTTTGATTATATGCTTTTAATGATTTGGTTATTTCATTTTTGTTGGTTTTTAAAGTTTTTCTTTGGGCTTATTAGTAAATATATTCTTTAAGGTCTGAAAAGCTTATGATAAAGTTTATTCCAAGTTTTGCTTTATAATCTAACCCTCATTTTTGAGTCCTTTGTCAAATATTTTCATGAGGAGATTCCTGTAGCAGTTTTGCTTTTCTTGTTTTTGTCATTATCATTGCGAGCAGATTACGAGGTGATGGTAACAGATTTTGGAAAACCAAAAGAGGTTTTTGTCCAAAACAGACTCATTCACAAAAAATTCTCTTAGTTTTGCAACAAATTTTATCATTTTAGAGATTCGAATTCATCTTTGTGGCCTATTTTTCAAGGTTTGAAAATTTTAATAATTTATTGTTTTAGTCACAAATTTCCAACATGGATTCTAATCAATTGAAGGGGAATTTTTAAAAACCAAAAGAGATTTTTGTTCATAACGGACTCATCGAAAAAAATTCTCTCAATTTTTTCACAGGTATCTCGGATTGAGAGATATGAAGGCATTTTTGAGACCCATTTTTCAAAAATTCGCCAAATTTCCCAGAAATCCGATTTTGCTATTTTTAGCCAATTAGTTTTTAATATTTGAAAGTTGGTTAATGTAACTGCTCAATAGTTTCAAATTCAACCTAAAGAAGTGAATATGGAACTACTTCATATTATATGTTTGTAATTATATAACGAGGAGAGGCATACAATGCAAGGGTTTGAATTTTCACTAAAGGAGAGGCTTTTGGAGCTTTGATATCTTAAGCTAGCACTTATAACTCTTATGTAAGTGGATGACTGTTATTGATTATATATAAATTGATAAGCCTTTTTACATGTCATGCTGTTTCATTTCTGATCTGGTTGATTGCTTAGTCTACAATTTCATTTTCCTGTTTAAAGGTTTTATTCATGTAATTGCTTGTAGCCTGTGGGTGGAATTAGTATTTCATGTGTAATGTTTATGGCTTATTGGGATGTGTTTGATCCCTAGTTTATCTGACTTGTGCATGATTCAATTCTGTATTAGTTTGTGAATGTTTATTACCTCCTTGTTGATGAAGTTTTAAACCAAAACTATAAACCAAAACCCTAAAAAACCAATTTTATTCTATTTCTGTTTGAGATTGTGTTAGCTTGTTCTTGTGGTAGTCTAGGAACAATTTCTAGCACTAACATATTTGGTGACGTTGTCGGGGATGAAGCTGAAGTATATCTTCCCTGGGATATCATTATTCATTTGATTTTGAGAGGTGAACAAAAATTCACAGCTTAGGGTTTCACAATAGAAATAAAAAAGAGTGGTAAAACAAATAGAGTTGAGCCCATGGATAACAACTAGGCAGAAGAGTTTCCTGAGTGTGCAACGATTTTTCAAAGGGCTGGTTGGTTTTATTTTTTCCAGAGAATTAATGGTTTCAACCTAGAATTGTCATACAGATTTGCACAGGGTTTTGATAAGAATACTATTTCATTTGAAACCCTCAAATTCGAACTCACCAGAGAGTTAATTGAAGAAGCCACAGATATAGTAGGTGAAGGAGAATTTTTGTTTAAAAAAATACCTTTTACTTTCAATTCAAGAGATTTATTATTGCCAAAGGTTGAAACCCTAGACTGGGGAAAGGGTGTTCAATTACATAAATTCAAGCCTGAATGGAGAGAGGTTATCAGAATTCTACAGAGTTACATCACCTGTGAGGGAAGATATTCCTATATATTCAAGTATGACATCATATTCCTCCAACATCTAAATAAAGAGTCCAAAATGAATTTACCCTTTTTCTTTTTGAAGAGCCTGCAAAAAATGTCAGATAGAGTAGAAGGGCATAAATATCACACTCAGCAGTCTATCTTTCATCATGGACTTATAAAATTGATTGTTAACACAATTCTTCAGAAAAAGGGTAGAACCTGGGAACACTTTGTGTTTTGTTCAGGTATTCATTCTCAACAAGAAGGTCAGCCCAATGAATAAGGCACAAGGTCTACAGGTTCTTGAAACCTCACAAGGAGGATTTCATCCCGCAGTAGGAGCCAGATGTTATAACTAGATTTTGTTCTTAAGATTATGTGTCTTATTTTTCAAAGTTTTTTTTTTTCTATTACCTTGCAATTTTGAGTTGGTTTTGAGGTTTTTTGGTAATAAATACATTTTTTTTTAATTTTATGCTTTTAATGATTTGGTTATTTCATTTTTGTTGGTTTTTAAAGTTTTTCTTCGGGCTTATTAGTAAATATATATTCTTTAAGGTCTGAAAAGCTTATGATAAATTTTATTCCAAGTTTTGCTTTATAATCTAACCCTCATTTTTTAGTCCTTTGTCAAATATTTTCATGAGGAGATTCCTGTAGCAGCTCTATTTTTCCTGTTTTTGTCATTATCATTGGGAGCAAATTACGAGGTGAAGAAAACGAATTCTGGAAAAGAAAAAGAGGTTTTTTTCCACAATATAATCATTCACAAAAACCTCTTCGAGTTTTGCAACAGATGTTATCATTTGAGAGATTCGAATTCATCTTTGTGGCCTATTTTTCAGGGTTTGAAAATTTTAATAATTTACTGTTTTAGTCACAAATTTTCAGCATGGATTTCGATCAATTTAAGGGGGATTTTTAAAAACCAAAAGAGGTTTTTGTTCATAACGTAATCATTTAAAAAAAATCTCTCAGTGTTTGCACAGGTATCTCAGATCGAGAGATATGAAGGCGTCTTTGAGACCCATTTTTCAGAAATTCACCAAATTTCCCAGAAATCCGATTTTGCTATTTTTAGCCAATTAGTTTTTAATGTTTGAAAGTTGGTTAATGTAACTACTGAGTAGTTTCAAATTCAAACTAAAGAAGTGAATATGGAACTACTTTATATTATATCTTTGTAATTATATAATAAGGAGAGGCATACAGTGCAAGGATTCGAATTTTCACTCAAGGAGAGGGTTTTGGAGCTTTGATATCTCAAGCTAGAACTTATAACTCTTATGTAAGTGGATGACTGTTATTGATTATATATAAAATGATAAGCCTTTTTACATGTCATGCTTTTTCATTTCTGATCTGGTTGATTGCTCAGTTTACAATTTCATTTCTTTTTTAAAGGTTTTATTCATGTAAATGCTTGTAGCATGTGGGTGGAATTAGTATTTCATGTGTAATGTTTATGGATTATTGGGATGTGTTTGATCCCCATTTTATCTGACTTGTGCATGATTCAGTTATGTATTATTTTGTGAACATTTTTTACCTCCTTGCTGATGAAGTTTCAAACCAAAAATATAAACCAAAACCCTAAAAAACCAATTTTATTCTATTTTTGTTTGAGATTGTTTTAGCTTGTTCTTGTGGTAGTCTAGGAACGGTTTCTATCACTATCGGTAGGGAATCCTCAGATTCAAATCTAGCACTGTTCACAAGCGAGTGTTATACTACGACATCCACATATAAATTTAGGTACACTCTCCATCTGATAGTAATGTCGGCTACTGCAGATCTCGTCTGCACGTGAATGTAGGACCTAGTGTCTGCAAGGACTCATCATAGGGAATCCTCAGCTTCAAAGCTAGGACCACTCGCAAGTGAGTGTTATACTACGACATACACATATAAATGTAGGGAGACTCTCCATGCGAGAGTAATGTGTGCAGGGCCATCCTCAGCTAGTAAGGAACACTCTCAGAAGTAGAGTTTTATTTTCCCGCAAGAACATCCTCAAGAGAGGATACTAAAATCCACAAGTGAATCTTGTACCTTGTCAACATCTATTGGAACAATTGGCCTCTTTCATACTAGAGCATGAATTCTATCCCATCATCAATGACAACCTCATCATCAATCTCCATTTCCAGGGAGGATCCATATCATCAACCTGATCCCCCTTTTTCATAGGAGGTTTCATAGCTTCGACCCGTTCTTCCTTTGTAAGGAGAGTCCATATCTTCGACCTATTCCTCCTTTCTCAAGAGAGTCCATATCTTTGACTTGTTTTTCCTTTTCAAGAAGGGTCCATATCTTTGACTTGTTTCTCCTTTCGAAGAAGGGTCCATATCTTTGACCTATTTCTCCTTTTCGAGAAGGGTCCATATCTTCGACCTATTTCTCCTTTTCGAGAAGGCTCTATATCTTCGACCTATTTCTCCTTTCTGAGAAGGTTCCATATCTTCATCGTTCCTCCTTGCGAGGAAAGTAGGTATCATCATCACTGTTACTACTTGTGATGAAGGATCTATATCATCAACATCATTGTTCCTCTTTAATAGGAAAGTGTATCAATGTTCCTCCTTGCAAGGAAAGTCTTCAACATCAACATCACTGCTCCTTCTTGTGAGGAAATCCTTTAGCATCAACATCACTGTTCATCCTTGCGAGGAAATTCTTTTTGATCTACACCAAGCTTGTAACAGAATATTGGTCAACATATCAACAAATTTCTCATAGGTACTCACATATTGGATTTTTATAGCTCCCTTCAATACCATATCCCTTATGTAAAAATATCGTATTTCTATGTGCTTTGATTTATCATGGAACACATGATTCTCTATCATCTTTATACAACTTTGGTTGTCAAATATAATCACTGTGGTATCCAGCTCCATGTCAAATAGATATGACATCAGCTTTCGAAGCCATATGTGTTCTCAAATAGCGGAGCAAGATACCATGTACTTTGCTTCAGCCTTGATGAGAGCAACAATGGACTGTTTCTTGCTAAACCATGAGATCATGGTAGATCCTGAACAATAACATCCACTTGAGGTGCTATTTTCTGTTTGCAACACTTCCTGCCCAATCTAAATCCGTATATCCATACAATATATAGTCATGATCTTTATCATACTATAGTCCAAATTCTGTCTTACCTTTCAAGTATCTTATCACATGCTTTGCATATTTGAGGTGAACACATCTAGGATTAACTAGATACTGACGTAATTTGTTCACAACAAAGCATATATCTGGCCTGGTATTCATCAGATACATCAACGATCCAATAATCTATCTGTAATGAGTCACATCCACTAAGTATGATGATTCATCAGATAACATCTTCAGGTTGGTATCCATGGGTGTGGCCATGGATTTACAACCCAACATATCAAATATTCTTAATATTTCCATAGCAGACTTTGTGAAGCCGCATTGCATCACTACAGGATGAACATGTTGCAATGGACTCAACCTCTTCATGAGATCATACCCTATGAAAAACATCCCGAGGTGCTCTTTTTGTCCTCAACATTTCCTTTTTGCATCTACAATGAGTTCATCTTTGTAAGGTCATTGACATATTGTTGAATTATTGTAACTTCAAATAATATTCTAAATATATTTTAGTGGTCCCCGATGCTCCTATCGATATAATCACTTGTATTTCTTTGTACCCCGATGTTCCTAATTGGGAGAATTGATAAGAGTCACGAGGAAGTCCCCTTCGTTGTAAGTCATGTCATTAGTACCCCAGTTGTGGTTACTCAATCCTACATAACTAAGTTAGGATTACTCGAGCCTACATTACCGAGTTAAATATTAAGTGAACGAAAGAATATAAATAGAGGGAAGGTGCTTCTCATTTGAACACATAAGAGAGAGAGAGAGAGAGAGAGAGAGAGAGAGAGAGAGAGAGAGCTGTATCTAGAGAAGGAGGAGTATCAGTCTTTTGGGTTTTACCTTTTATATTTTTGGGGCATCTATATTGAGGAAGCTTTTGCTGGGTTTTTCCCTTTAGGGTTTTCCTAAGATAAATATGTGTTGTTCTTGTGATACTGTTTCTTTCAGTGATCCTTTCTATATTCTTTTGTTATGAAATCAAAATTAAATGCTGATAATATAGCTTAGCATATGGAATTTTAACATGGTATCAGAGCTAGCTTGAATAGGACAACTTTCACAGGGTGAAAAATCCCTCTCTCTCTCCCTGAAAGAAATTATGGTTTCAGGAAAAATTTGATTTTCAGAAAACTGCATGCATAGAAAGTTGTGCCCTCCTAGAGTGCATCTATTGAGCCTAGAATCGAGGTTTTTGGGTGAGTGAGTTTTCAGGAAAGTCAAAACCTATTTTGACAGCTGCATCAGAAAACTACTGAACCAGAAAACAATTGGAAGCTGCAGAAGTTGAATATTGCAAGTCTGATATGGAAGGTGAAGACTTGAGATCTCTAGAAACCAAGCATACCAGTCAACTCGCCTTAGTTAAGCACATCTCCTGTTAAATTTAGTTTCTCATTCTGCATAATTCCAATTTTTTGTGATTTTTTGACAAGATGGCCCCAAGCACTAAGCTTGAGGACAATTTAGAAGGCATAGATAATTTCCGAGCATGGAGATACAGGATTGGTCTCATTCTCCAAGAGAATGATCTTGCTAAGTATATCAAAGATGTAGTTGTAGAACCTGAATAAACTGAAGCTAAGGAGAAGCACAAGAAGGATATGATTACGGCACAAAGGATTATTGCTGACTCTATAAAGGATCACTTGATCCCTTAAGTGTCATCCAAGAAGACTCCAAAATAAATGTATGATGCCCTATCAAGAATGTATGAAGGAAGAAACATCAACAGAAAGATGAATCTAAGAGCTCAACTGAAGAGCACCAAGATGAGTCATGGAGAATCCATCCAAGACTATTTTACAAGAGTCTCCAAGATCAAAGAAAAGATAGAAGCCATTGGAGACAAACTTGATCAAGATGAGTTGGTTGTGACTTCTCTCAATGGTCTCACTAGACCTTGGGAGTCATTCATCCAGATGATGTGTGCCAGAAAGGAAAGCATGAAGTTTGACATTATTTGGGAAGACTGTATTCAAGAAGAGACTAGAGTGGAAAACATAGAAGCCTTATTGAAGGAAGATGATCAAGCCCTAGCCACTCACACCAAGAGAAGAAGAATTCAATCTACTAGCTAATTTCAAGAAGAGAAACCTCAAGGAGTCTCAACCTCCCGGAAGAATCCAAATAACAAGGGAATATCCTCTAAATAAATACTACTCTGGTTTTCAATGTTTTCATTGTGATAAGATAGGACACATTTCCTGAAATTGTCCTATGAAGAAAAAAGAATATAAAAAGAGGATTAAAAACAACAAAAGACATCATGCTCATCTAGCTAAATATGAGGATGAAAAAGAAGAGGAGGAAGGACCTCCAAGAAAGCAAGCAAGAGAAGAAGATGCATAAGAGTATGTACGATTCTCTGCACTCTCTGGAACTATAAGACCTGGAGAAGAAACTTGGATTATTGATAGTGGTGCTTCAAAGTACATGACGGGACAAAATGAAACTTTGTCCAAAATTTAAGAAAAGAACTCTCCTCAAAAAGTATCCCTAGGAGATGACTATCAATATCCGATCAAAGGAGTTGGTGAAGCAAGCAACAAGCTTGATTTAGGAAATCCCTTGAAGATGAAGGAAGTATTGTATGTACCAGGTCTAAAGAAGAATCTACTTTCTATATCAGACTTAGATAATAAAGGATTTAGAGTTGCATTCATAGACTGTCAAGTACTCATGTGTCCCAAAGGAAAGAAAATTGAAGATGCAGTTGTTAGCGGTGAAGAAGAAGGAGGTCTGTATAAACTCAAGGGATATTCAAACACAACCCTTGTTCATGAGTCCACTGACCCTAGTGAACTATGGAATAGAAGGATTTCCCACATTAATTATAATGCACTACCTCATGTGAACAAAGTAGTAACGGGACTACCAGACATGAATATCAAACATGATGGCATTTGCAAGGGATGTGCGAAAGGAAAGAACATCAAGGATCCATTTCCGAAGAGTGAAACAAAAACAAAAGGTATGTTGGAATTGATTCATTCATATGTATGTGGTCCAATGTATTCCACATCCTTAAGTGGATTTGAATATTATATCACATTTATTGACGAATATTCAAGAAAGACTTGGATATAATTCTTGAAAGCAAAGAGTGAAGTGTTTGAGAAATTCAAAGAATCCAAAGCCTTGATAGAGAATATTTCAAACAAGAAAATAAATACACTCCGATCAGACAATGGTGGAGAATATACTTCAAAAGAGTTTGAATCCTTTTGCAAATATGCTAGAATCAAGAGGGAACTAACTACTCCCTACAATCCTCAATGGAATGGGGTTGCGGAAAGAAAGAACATAACCATCATGGAGGCAGTAAAGACAATGATATATGATCAAGATCTTCCAATGCATCTATGGTTAGAAGAAGTAAGAACTACTGGATATGTACAAAATAGAATATCTCACAGTGCACTTGGATTCAAGACTCTAGAAGAGATGTTCACAGGAAATAATCCTGAGGTAAGTCACTTGAAAATATTTGGTTGTCCATTATATATTCATATACCAAAAGAGAAAAGAACCAAGTTAGACCCTTACAGAAAGAAGGGAATATTTGTTGGATACTATGAAGTATCCAAGGAATTCATAATTTACACTCCTAGATGCCATCACATGGAAATCAATAGAGATGTAACATTCAATGAAGAAGCAGCTCTCAAGAGATCTAGAAAATGGCAACATGAAGAAGTGTATGAGGAAGATGCACCTCCCAGAAATGGAGAGACTACATTCCTCCCTGAAGATGAAGCTCCTGAAGAGCATGACATGACAGAACCACAAGAACCTTGTACGATGGAGATATCATGAAAGAGAAATCTTGATTGGGCAAGAGACATTATACAAGAAGCAAAAAGATATGGAGCTCCTGAAGGCTCCACAAGGGTAAGTAAGAAGCCTAAGACATTTTCCAACTATGTAGCTTTGATGTGTGAACCTACAAACTATGAAGAAGCAGTACAGAAGAAAGAATGGGTAGAAGCAATAACTGAAGAATACCAGTCAATAATGAAGAATGGTGTATGGGATATAGTTCCCAAACCAAAAGGAAAGAGTGTAGTATCCTCCAAATGGATCTACAAGATAAAACATGCAGCTGACGGAAATATCGAGAAGTATAAAAAAATATTTGTGGCCATAGGTTTCTCTCAAAAAGAGGGAATTGATTATAAAGAAACATTTGCTCTAGTAGCATGGTATACTTCGATTAGAGCCATCATGGCACTTGCATCCATGATGAAGTGGGACTTACACTAGATGGATATGAAAAAATTCCTTCTTGAATGGTGTGATTGAAGAAGAAGTATACATAGAACAACCACAAGTATTTGAAGTTGAAGACAGACAGAATCATGTATCCAAGTTGAAGAAGGCCCTGTATGGCTTGAAGCAAGCTCCCAGAGCTTGGTATGGAAGGATAGATAGTTTCCTGACGAGCATGGGATTTTCCAAGAGTAAAGCTGATCCTAACCTTTACTTAAAGGTTATCAAAGATGTACCTGTCATACTATTACTATATGTGGATGATCTATTTATGACAGGGGATGAGAAACAAATTGTATAATGTGAGAAGAAGCTCCTTGAATAATTTGAGATGAAAGACCTTGGTCTAATGCATTATTTCCTAGGTATGGAAGTATGAAAGAACTCAGAAGGAATCTTTCTCAATCAGGGAAAGTATGCAGTAGAAATCCTGAAAATATTTGATATGTTGGAATGTAAATCCATAGCCACACCTATGGATTCCAACCTAAAGTTGTTAGCAGATGACTCATCAGAGTTAGTAGATGCGACTCAATATAGACATATTATTGGGTCGTTGATGTATCTAACAAATACCAGACCAAACATTTGTTTTGTTGTGAACACCTTGATTCAATATCTAGTTCAACCTAGACGGGTTCACCTGATAACTGCAAAACATGTGATGAGATATCTGAAAGGGACTATAGAATTTGGTATATACTATGATGGAAACCATTATTACAGATTGTATGGCTATATAGATGCAGATTGGGCTGGAAGTGTCTCAAACAGGAAAAGCACATCAGGTGGATGCTTTTTGTTTAGGGTCCGCTATGATTTCATGGTTTAGAAAGAAACAATCTAGTGCTCTTAGAATTGTAGAAGCAGAATACATAGCAGCTTGCTCTGCTAGTTGTGAAGCCATATGGCTTCGAAAGATGATGTCAGGTATATTTGACCTGCATATGGATACTACTGAGATTCTATGTGATAACCAAAGTTGTATAAAGATGTCAGAGAACCCAGTGTTCCATGATAGATCGAAGCACATAGAAATATGGTATTTATACATTCAAGATATGATACAGAAAGGAGCCATAAAGCTCCATTATGTGAGTACTGATGAGAAAGTTGCTAATGTGTTGACAAAGCCTCTATGTCGGATAAAGTTCGAACACTTTCGAGACAAGCTTGGTGTTTTTTGGAAAGACCTTCCTCGAAAGGGGGAGCAATGACATAGCAGGTGGGATTGTATCATCCCTGGACACTTGTCTTAAAGTGATCCAGTGGCTTCTATCCTCGAGAATGAAGAGGGATTGTATCATCTAGGGGAATTTTTCCAGAAGTGATCCAGAGGATTCGGTCCCCGAGAATGTGGTAGGATTGCATCATCCTTGAACTTCGGTTCAGAAAGGTATCCGAAGGCTTTGGTTCCCGAGAATGTGGTGGGATTGCATCATCCCTGAACTTCGGTTCATAAAGGTATCCAGAGGCTTTGGTCCCCGAGAATGTTGTAGGATTGCATCATCCTTGAACTTTGGTTCAGAAAGGTATCTAGAGGCTTCGATCCCTGAGAATGTGGTAGGATTGCATCATCCTTGAACTTCGGTTTAGAAAGGTATCTGGAGGCTTTGGTCCCCGAGAATGTGGTAGGATTGCATCATCCTTTAACTTCAATTCAGAAAGGTATCCAGAGGCTTCAGTAACCGAGAAACTGGTGGGATTACATCATCCCTAAACTTCGGTTCAGAAAGGTATCCATAGGCTTCGGTCCCCGAGAATGTGGTGGGGTTGCATTGTCCCTGACCTTTTGTTCAAAATGTATCCGGAGACTTTGGTCCCCATGAATTTTGTAGGATTGTATCATCCCTGGACTTAAGTCCAAAATTGATCCGAAGATATTCGTCTTCATATTGTGGATTGCAAGTTGTTGATGATGATGATGCTCCTGATCCAAAGATCAGAGTGTGATGATGATGATGTTCCTGATTGAAAGATCAGAGTGTGATGATGATGATGTACTGATCGAAATATCAGAGTGTGATGATGATGATTTACTGATTGAAATATAAAAGTATGATGATGATGCTGATCGAAAGTTCAGAGTATGATGATGATGATGATGTTGATCGAAAGTTTGAAGTATGATGATGATGTTGCTAATCAAAATATCAGAGTATGACGATGGTGATGTTGCTGATCGAAAATTCAAAGTGTTGTTGATGATGATGTTTCTTATCGAAAGGTAAAAGTGCTGATGATGATGTTGCTGATCGAAAGGTCAAAGTGTTGCTGATGATGTTGTCGATCGAGCGGTCAAACTGTGGTTGCTGCTAAATATTGAAGATGAATACTATATGTTAAAGATGATGAAAATATTCCAATGACTTATAGATGTATCGCCCTGATGATGTTGATGATGCCTTCTCTCTCTCCTACTGTTGTTGTTGTTGTTGTTGTAGAATACCCTTCTCGTTAAGGGGGAGTATTGAACTATTGTAACTTCAAAGAATATTCTAAATATATTTTAGTGGTCCCCTATGCTCCTATCAGGAGAATCACTTGTATTTATTTGTACCTCAATGTTCCTATTTAGGAGAATTGATAAGAGTCATGAGGAACTCTCCTTCGTTCTAAGTCGGGTCATTAGTACCCTAGTTATGGTTACTCGATCCTACATAACTAAGTTAGGATTACTCGAGCCTACATAACTGAGTTAAATATTAAGTGAATGAAGGAATATAAATAGAGGTGAGGTGCTTCTCATTTGAACACGCACACACTCACTTGTGTAGCGCATAAGAGAGAGAGAGAGAGAGATCTGTAGCTGGAGAAGGAGAAGTATCAGTCTTTTGGGTTTTACCTTTTATCTTTTTGGGGAATCTATATTGAGGAAGCTTTTTCTGGGTTTTTCCCTTTAGGGTTTTCCCAGGATAAATCTGTGTTGTTCTTGTGATACTATTTCTTTCAGTGATCCTCTCTATATGATTTTGTTATGAAATTGAAATTAAATGATGATAATATAGATTAGCATATGGAATTTTAACACATATCCCAGTATCCCACATTCAACCTTTAAGGCTGGAGCCCACTTTACTCTTGGTAAATCCTTATTCCATTAGGAAGTTGTCCATCCTATCGCACCATGTCGAACTCATAGATATTCTGTAGTCACTCCCCCTAAAGCGGAGCTTTATCTTCCCTCTGCATTTTGTACCCTATGTATCGAAACATTATGTACTGGAGTGATAGGTAGCATCCCCTGCTACCGATATTCTATGTATCCTTCTCAGGTTACTAGATACCAAGATCCTTTATCTTGAACTTTGTTGAAAAGTTTCTCTTGCTTCCATCTGTGAGCTTGTTGTCTTCTATAGGTTTCCATCTTCAACCTTGTAGCAAAGGTTAAGATATTCATCACTCTATGTGATATTAAAGCTCCTTATGTAACTAGTTGTGCTTATCTATGGGTGCCTTCTGAGCTTGTACAAATTCTTTTATGCACATGTGGTTCTTTTCTTGATATATAATTTTGCTTCACTGGAGAAGTGTCTAGTCAATGGAGTATGTCATGCCATAATCCACTCCCTCTTTCTGAGACAAACCACAAATATTTATTTGTATACTTGATCGTGTAGATCCACATGGAAGACATTATGGACTTCCCTTCAGGTCTCAGAACCATATCCTAGACATCATTCCCCATGATCAACTGGTACTCTTTGATCATAGCTTCTTCCATAGATAGAAGGGTCTGCATCAATGATGTCACTCAACTGTGCGACATAACTAGAGTGTATTCGAGGCCTCTTACTTTAGTTGGAATTCCTGTCATACTTTTCTTCATCTTGAATTATATCTCATTCCCAAGGTGTATCTATTGCTCTCTTATATTCTTCTGAATCTCTTTCTTCTGTCACGGTGTCTTTAACCCTGGGAGCTTCAGTTTCATATTCATGTATGTGTATTGGAGTGAATCTTGAACTATCATCACTTATTCTTCAGAACAAGTCTCATCCTTATTTTCTTGCAGGTGATTGTACACAAAATTTCCTACAAGTCACATACACTAGTTACATGGTTAGAAACATTTCATATGCATAATGACAAATTCTTATGCATAACAATATAATCATGCAACTATTTTAGTCAATAAAACATTCAACCATACATGGAAGCTTTCTAGATGCCTTCCATCTCTACCATAACATTATTGATATTGTGCACTAATCTCAATATGTCAGCAAAGAGGTTTCATTCTAAAAAATGTAGCGACAGAGTGTTGTATAGCACCATGGGATACTTACCCATAACATGCATATTAGTAGTATATTGTCATTAATGCAGCCATTCTATAATGCATTATACATTTCCTTGAACATAACTAAATAATTATAATTCAAATACTTATCTTTTGTTTATTTGGTAGACTCCTTCTTGATCCTTATGTCTAGATCCTTCTACTGATTTTGGGAACTTGTGTACTGGTTCTGAGTGTCACTAATTTCATTCTTTCTTATCCAATGTTGATTTGGATAAGAGTATGACATTTGTCTTCACCAGTAGAATTCACATTCCTCACCACTTGAGGAATATTCAGTGGTGTGAGCATGATGTCTTTATTTGACTACTTCAAGTTTTCCTTTGATTTGAGAAACCCTTGTGAAGTGGAATTGCATGGTCTCTGAGTTATGTATCTTCACATTCTTTAGTTGGTTCCTCAATGCCATATTTGATATCCTTTCCTTCATATAGAATGGTAACTGTACCTAACATATCCTTGGGAGTATACAAGGATGATACATGTGAGATCCAATGGAGGTGGAAATAATCCTCTTGGATTTGACTAAATAGTTCTTGTGCTTTGTCTTCATCTCTCTCTAGATCCGCAACTTCTTCTTTGACATAGTTCTCCAGGTCATGTTTCTTCAGGTATGAGAAGCACTCTATTCTTCCATGATCAAAGGTTCTCGACTTCTTCAAGCTTGTTCTAAAGCTTGGTACTATTTTTATTCATGATAAAATTGAGAACCTCAAATGGAAATAGAGAGGATAGAACTCACCACTAATATTGCTTCAAATTTTATTAAGGTATATTTAAGATCTGATTGGATAGAAATATGTGCCTCCTCAAGGTGAGCTGAGAAACATACTCATTTTCCCAAAATTGCGAACAAAACTGCAAAATATATGATGCCCTAGTTTTTCTCAATTTCTTCTAGAGAATTTCCCAATCGTTTTTCTGATGTATCTCCAAAATTCCTGCTCCTCTAGGCCTGAACCTTTATAGTGACGTATACTGGTCTATCTTCTTTCCAATCCCATAGGTTAGGGCAGAATTGGTTTCACAAATTGGGACATATGCAATTTTTCCCAAGGTGACTTATTTCAGGACTGTTTAGGATAGAGAACTTGTACACACTTCCACTTGTCCCTATTTCATCTTCGGGGTCTGAAACTTTTACCATACAAAATAAATTCCATGACCTATCTAAAAAATCTTGTGAAATTTCAGTTGGGCCTTCCTAGCCCAATATGTAGCAATTCTCCCTAGGTAACCTGTTTAAGGATGAACTCTAGGACAAGATGGAACCCTAAGTTGGAGGAATCATATCTCCTATATTATAGTGATTCTGAGGCTAAAAATCTTACACAGGGTACAATAGTACTTCTTCTTCATCTTGTTAAAGTTTCAGCTTCTGATCCTTCTCCAATCTCTATTTATAGTGAAAGTACCAACATGAATAGTTTTTGTCTTCTAGGATTTTCAAGCATGAAACCTAATCTTCAATAGCTGTAGCTATAGTAGTGTTTCGGCTGCACAAAGACTTCTTTTAGGGTATCTATAATACCATGTTAATATTTTAATGGTTATACAAGATCCAATAACATTTATCATCATAACAACATAACCGTATGCAAAAGGATCACTGAAAGATAAACACGCACAACCACACAAAAGAACACAAGATTTATCCTAGGAAACCCTCATGGGGAAGAAAATCCAACAAAAATTCTTTGTATAAGATGTATCAAAAGTACAAGACAACACCCTAGACAGGTGCTCCTTCTCCCAATAAATCTTTCTCTCTCTCTCTCTCTCTCTCTCTCTCTCTCTCTCTTTCTCTCTCTCTCCCATGTGCTATACACAAGTGTGTGTGTGTTTAAATGACGAACACAACTCATCTATTTATACTCTTTTATTCACTTTAATTTTAACCTAATAAGTAGGCCCCACTTAACTGACTGGGCTGACTTCACCTAGGAAGAATCAAAACAATATTATATTATATTCATTAGGGTTCTATTGAACCGACTTACAATGGAGGATTTACCTCACGACTCTATGATGACCGAATACAATAGTAACATCCCGACAGAGAAATAATACATCTCCCTTAGGGTACATCAGTAAAATGCAGTTAGAATATTCTTTGAAGTTACAATATTTCAACACATTTTGACATATTTCTCAATCCATTGATCAACATATTGATTCAAATTGAGTATTATGGGTAGGTTATTGGTTTAACCTATACATCCTTGTAATAATGATCATGCAATGGATAAGTAATGTACATAAGAAAATAATTGAGAGGATTCCATACATATGGGAATGGAAAATTGAGTATAAAATTAAAAAAACATAGTTGTTGATATGCATATTCATTGCACCTTAAGGAAGGTTGGAATGTCAAAGTGATTTTTTTTCTATAAAAAAAATATGACTATATACATCATTAGAATAGTCTTTGTGATGTGCAACCAAGGTGAGTTAAGGTTAGTTGGAAAGGGAAAGTCACATCTTGTTGATGTCCAGAATTGCACCTTGTGCATTTGGTCTCCAGTTGTAACACATGCCAACTAACACTGAAATATTTTTTCTTATGCATAGGAGCACATGAAATAAATGATGAATCGTTATATTTTGACTTCATTAGGGCCATTGAATTCAAGGACCACATTATTAGGATTTCATTGTCATCACATTTTTTCCTTCATAGGGACACATTGACTAAGTGTCATATGTGGGAAACTATTTTGAGACACTAAGAGACCATCCTTAACCTTCCACATTAAAGAGTGGAAATCCTTTTGAGACATAGATATCCCATATTATTAATCATTTATATTTGGTTAAGTGGGGTGAAGGGTGAAAGGAAAATACGTATTCATCTATATGCTACCCAAATCCCAACTTTACCCCATGATTTTATTAAGTATCTAACATACAAAAGAAATGAAGATATTTCCATCCCATTCATGACATTGAGCCTCCATATTTTTCCTCTTGTTTGATGCATGTCTACTTAAATAGGGTGGAGGGATGAGGTAAATAGGTAACCTTTTCTTCCCATATAGACAATGTATTTTATCTTTCCTTCTTGTCCACATACAACATTACATAGTTAGATCCCTATGACTTTGACATTAACTAAGGTGACATGGTAAGCAATAACATGTGATGGAGTGGAACTATAGAATTTGAGCATGTAGACCTAGATACTAAGAAACATAGAAATAATGTGAAAGAGATCAACATTAATCTAACATATCCATGTAATAAATTTACTAAACATTAATAATTACAGAAAAGAGAGAAGTCAATAACAAGAGAGAATGTTGTATTACATTAAGCTTCAATGAATGAAGTGAGGGGAAATAAATAGGAAAGGGAATTTGAATAGGGTAGGAGGAAATTCAAATTTCTCATGCAATGCATGAGGTCCTAGTGAGGCTTAACTAGATCTGGATACCATTAGTTATCCATGCATACTCTCCAAGTGGATTTAAACTGAATCATAACTAGTTCTAACTGAAAGAGATACATACAACTGAGTGCATGCACATGCACATCCCTAAAATATGTTAATTGAGGTGCTAATGAATAAAGGTAGATATCAAGGGTTAGTTTGGACCAAAATTAGTGGAGTGCAACTAGTTCCTAACTAACCTTCTAACTCAAAAATGCCTAAAATTATGAATAATGACCCCAAATAAGGGAATGCAACCCCAAATAGAGGAATGCACCCAATTCAGCCAAAAATAGACATCAAGTGATGCTAAAAGGGTAGTTAAGTTAGTTTAGGACCTTGAGAGCTTAGAAGTAAGCTATAGGGTGACTCAAGTGGCCAATTTGAATGAGATTTATCCTACTAGAGTCATGAATTCATGTTCTAAGTCACTAGGTAGGAGAATGATTCTATGTAGAGAGTTATTTCTCTCTAACACCTCCTTATAATCCTAAATAGGTGAAATAAATGAAAAAAAATATTGGGGATGGGTAATGTTTTAACCATGTTAGGTACCCAATGAACAAAAAAGGAAAAATTATCTAAATAATGAGGAAGAGGGAAAACCACATGGGAATACCCCCATGAAATAGAATGTGAAGATAAGGAATTAAGGAGAGTTCTTAGAATATTCCTTTCCTTAAATCCCAAGGAATCTCTCAACTGTGAACTTCTTCTCGATAAAGGACTTAGTGAAGATGTATGCAATCTGCTTAGAGGAAGGAGCCAATTGCAAATCTATGAGATGATTATGTATCAACCTTATTATATAGTTCCTAAAGATTTCTATGTGCTTGTTCCATTGTCATTGAACAAGCTCTCTTGAAATCTGAATTGCACCCTAGTTGTCATAAAAGATTACAGTAGTCCTATAAAGCTCTATCCCAAACTCAATAATAAAGTGTTGCAACCAAATGGCTCATGTTGCAACATTCATTTCTCCTCTATACTATGCTTCTATTGTTGATAAAGGAATAGTTTCTTTATTTTTGCTTGACCAACAAATATTTCCTAATCCCGAACTAAAAATTTAACTAGAGGTGGATTTGTGATTAGTTCCATCACCAACCCAATCAAAATCTAGGTATCCTACTCGATCAAATTTGCATTCTAGTGCATAGTGGATCCCATAGTCATACGATCCCTTCACATATACGAGAATCAATTTGGAATTTTTCCAACACAAATCATGTGGCTCCTGCATGTATCTACAATATGACCCAACAAAAAAGGATATATATGGTCGACTATGAGTGAGATAAATAAGACTCCCAACTAACTGTCGATATAGGGTACTATCCAACGAAGGTGTAGGGCTTCCATCTTCAAGCTTGACTACTGAAAGAAAGGGGGATGGTGATGATTTGAAATCATCCATTTTAAATATAATGATAATATATTGTGCATATTTAGACTATGCTACAGTGACTTCGAAATCTGATTGGGTGATTTGGATTCCAAGAAAAAATTGTAACAATCCTAAAATAGTCATGGAAAACCTGTCTTGCAAGGTAGATTTGAACCATTCAATGGATGTGGTAGAACTCTATTTGATGAGGAGATAATACATGTAGAGAAAAATAATAAATAGAGACTCACCTTCTTGAATCATGTAGACATTTGGATCTAAATGACATCTCAAGAATTTCCGGGATATAAAAAAAGAATCCATCTTTACATACCAAGCTCAAGGAGCTTGTTTTAGTACATACGGGGATTTATTTAGTTTGAATACAAGAGATGAGTTTTTAATTTATCCCAATGGATTCTCCATGTATCTATCCTCTGAAAGGTCCCCATGAGTAAAGGAACTCTTCACATCCATATGATGAACCTACCATTGTTGTGTTGCTGCTATGGAAACTACAAGTCGAATTGAATCCATCTTTGTAACCGATGCAAAAAATTTTGTGTAGTCAATGCCATGTATATTTGAGAATCCTTTTCCCACCAATATTTATTTGTAATTTTTGAAAATCCCATTAGATTCCATATTTTTCCTTTACATCCATTTTCATCGAATCAATTTCCTTCCCTTAGGAAGTTGTATCAAATCCCAAGTTTTGTTGTCCATGATGGATTTATACTCCTCATCCATGGCTTCTTCACAATGTAGATTGATAAAAGGCTTCCACATGGGTTTGAGGATAAAACTTAGACACCATATAGAAATGATTGGGAAGCAATGGATTTGTGTATGCAAGAGTGTGTGTGGCAGCATGAAACTATGAGTGGGTTCTTCGTGTATTGACATGATCACCGACTAGTTCCATTATTGCTTCAAGAGTTTTATTTTCCCAACGAGGCCTAATTGTTGGGTATGAAATAATTTCATATTAAATATTAACATAATCAAACTCATGTGAGGTTAAATATTTATTTGAATATGAAATTTTTGTTGAAGCATCAAAGGAATCATTAGAAACTTCATTTTGAGTGACTAGTTGGGCACAAATAGGAGGACTAGTAGCATACATTGGAGTTTTGCCAAACTTTATGCTTATTTCAATAACAAAATTTTCATATTTGGGATTTAGAAGCCGATACCATTTTAATCCTTCTAGATATCCTACAAAATGATACTCTTCTTATTTTGGATCTAAGACCCTTCTTTTCTTGGAAGGAATACAAACCCAAGCATGGGATCCAAACACCCTGAAGTATTTTACTTCTATTTTTTTACCAGTTCAAGATACCAAAGGAGTTACCAATGTCACAATTTTGTGAGGTGATTTATTTTGAATATAATTTGAACAATTTATGGATTCATCCCATAATTTTGGAGGTATATCAGTTGAATGTAGCAAACAAGTGGCCATTTATTTCAATGTTCCATTTTCATCTCTGCAACCCCATAATGTTGTGGAGTATAAGGAACGGTATGTTGCATATCTATCCTGAATATGGAGCATATGATATGTACATATTTATTAACATACTCCACCCCATTGTTCATGTGGAGGATCTTGATCCCCTTCTTGAACTATTTCTATGCAACAGTTGTAAAATCTTGGAGACATTCGAATACATAATATTTGTGGTTTATGAAGTATACCCATGCGTATCTCGAATAGTCATCAATGAAGGTCAATACATATTTGGAATTTGTAATTCATGGGTGAGGAAAATGTCTTTAAATATGACTATGGCTTGATTCAAGAAGGGAAGAGGCTCTCCATGCCTTCTCTTTTTCAAATATTTCTTCAAGATGCTTACCGAGTGCACATCCTAGTTATTTTTCATCTAAAAAATATATTGATTGAATTCCTAATACCGTCCCTTCCTTAGTTTCTACAAGTAATGGTATTTAGGGTTCCCAAACTGCTCATTCCATAATCTACTAACATCATTAGAATGCATTTATAAAACTACAAAAAGAGATTTTGGTAAAAATTTTGAGAAAACATACAACTTATTTCTGTGGTCCACTTTCCCAAGTGCAACCTTTGATCAATCAACCACATCAGAGATGATTACTAAGTATTTGGTGAAATCAAATAATTTCCTTGGCCCGAGTGTTTGATTTGGTAGACAGAAAGGATATTCTTGGACAAAGATGGTACACAAATTACATCATGAAACTTCCCATCTTTTGTAGAATGTCCCCTTTTCCACATACCTTGATGGAGTGTTGTCTCCCATGAGTACTTATTGATTTCTACATGGAGGAGACCATGCCCTAAGATGAGTCCATGTGGTTGGATTCTCCATAATATATGACCCAAGAAGTTGATTGTGAGGTTGAAATTGCCACAAGTGCATGGCCTCTTTCAGGAGGAGGTGTTTCACCATTTTGCTTGCGTACTTTGTCTTTTTTTTTTGCAAAAAAATATTATGCCTGCAATTTTCTTCTTTGTGATGGCCCTTCTTGCAAAAGGGACTCAAAGGAAACTCCTTCTTGGTATTTCCTTCTTTAGAGTTTTCATTATCATGTGAAAACTTAGGATTTTGATCCCTTTTTCCTTTGTATGGAGTCTTTTGGTTGCTTGCACCCTTCTTATTCTCATTTGATACAAGTGCAATGTGTTATGCGGTATTTTGTAGGGACATTTGTGATATATTATCATGATATTGAAGAAGAGATGCATCAAATACATCTAAGGTAGTCGTTTTGAAAGAGGCCCCAAGAGACAATATAGTAGCATGAAAAGAAGAAACAAAGACACTATAATCTGGAGCCAATTTAAAGAGAATAGAGTGTACAATTTGTGTACCATCCTTATAGATGTTACACATATTTATATGAAATATAAATGATTTGAACTCGATGAAAAACTCTTGAATAGAGCCAAAATCACTTGGTCTCAAGTTCATTAGTTCCACCTTCAACTGATGGCCATTTGATCTTGTGTTCTGAAGAGAGTGGACATCGTGGAGTAAAATTCATTTGGATTCTTCTTGGATTAAATGTGGTCGAGTAATTCCAAATAAATTGAATAGAAAATCATCCCATGTGTTTCATCATTCGGTTCAATTATTTGGAATTTTCAACCACTCCATTTGGTTCTACCTCGATTCCCATTGTGACCTGGAAGAGTCCCTTCATCCTCAAGAGCATCTCTACTCTTGATTTCCATTCAAAATAGTTGAAGGGGGTTAGAATTTTTTGGGGAGATATATCCATGGATGCGAATGTGCTCTTTAGTGGCTGTAAATGCACTCTTTAATGGTTTCAAATGCATTTCTTTACCCTACATTTTATCTTGATCCCTGAAAAATAACTACTATACTGACTTGTTTAGCACCCTTGTAGATTGGATAGCGTGTAGAATTTGAGCGTGTAGATATAGATACTAACCAACATAACAATACTGTGAAAGAGATCAACAATCTAAGAAATTCATGCAATAAATGTGATAAACATTAATCATTACACAAAAGAGAGAAGTCAATAACAAGAGAACATGTTGTATTATATTAATCTTCAATAGTGAAGTGAGGGGAAATAAATAGGAAATGAAATTCGAATAGGGTAGAAGGCAATTCAAATATCTCATGCAATGCATGAGATTCTAGTGAAGCTTAATTAGAGCCATGGACCCTTATTTTTCCATGCACACTCTCCAAAGAGAACTTCTTAAACACTATTTCTAACTGAATTACATGCACATCCCTAAAATATAGTTCAACTAAGGCATTAATGACTAGAGATAGGCATCAAGGATTAGTTAGGACCAAAATAAGTGGAGTGCATCTAGTTCATAACTGACCTTCTGACTCAAACATGCCTAAAATAAGGGAGAATGACCCAAAATCGGGGAATGCACCCAAGTCAATCAGGTGGCGCTAAAAATGGAAATTAAGGTACTTTAGAACACTTAGATTTTATAAGTAAGATATAAGGCGAATCAAGTGGTCAAATTGAATGAGATTCTTCCTACTAGATTCATGAAGTCATGGTCTAAGTCACTAGGTAGGAGAATGATATTATGGAGAGGGTTATTTTCCTCTAACATGAACATGAACATGGATAAATTTTTTATGTGGGGTATGAGGAAGGGACTGGATAATCTCTAACTAGCACATAAAATAATGGGAAACCATTGAAGTGTAGAAATAATCAAACTTGCAAGAGGCAATCAAACCCTAGACAATCATCAAGGGTTATCGTACAATCTTACTTTGAGTCAACATGTGCCCTCTTTTCATGAGCATGGATTGTGGACTCCCACAGATCGTCCCATGGACTTCCCTTAGGTTTGCATGGAGCTATTTTTTTTAAAAGATTTTGGTTTATTTTTTTTATTATTATTTCAATTTTTATCATAGTTTTGTTATGGATTTATCATTTCTAATATCTATATATATACACAATTTTTTTTTGAAGAAAAAAGGCAATTTTTTTAATTAATAGTGGAAGATTTACATATGATGAAATGTATGTATGAATACATTTGCCATATAAAAATGTGGATTTTCTTATCATCCAGAAAAAAAAGAGAGCCTAGAAATTATATCTCTTAAAAGTATGTAAAATATAATTGTTCCTGCATAATCAAAAGCATGTCCCGAGCCAGAGAGATGTCAGGTCGTGAACTGATAAAAAATGCTGAAAATATATTGATCAAGTAAAGGTGACAAAAAATGTGTGCTTTAAAGAGAAAAACAGGTCTGTTATGGTTCTACAAAAGGCATGTGGTAGAGTTCATAGACCTATGCCTCTTTAGTCTCCAAAATATTTCATGTCCCATGTGTTAGCACTCAGAATGTACCCACGTTGTGAAAAGTAGATCCCGAGGTAACCACAAAACCACTTTAGATTGTATTCTGATCTATACAATCATAGAGGGATCTCTCAATGATTTTAGAGCCTTCTCACATAAGGTATTCAATCATAACATTCAAAAGGCCATATTTCTGATAGGACAAGTTTGGTTTTAAAGATTTGGCAAGATAGTCATGGAGGAGGCTATCGTGCAATGGAGTCAATAATAAGATCTGATTTAGGTTGCAAGAGGTTGGGGTTTGAAAGGATCATGGACAGGGGCAGGGTATACACCATTTCCTCAGTATTGAGGCATTTGTAGGTTGATTAGAAGACAAAGAATATAATCCATCTAAACAGAGCACCTAACTAGGGTGAGTTTTGTAAAATATTTAGCATAAATCGTTTTGAAAATGCTTGAACAATGGACCTAGAGCATGCAAGATGAATTCTATCCCATAAATTGATGTTCAAACATGAAATAAAATACAAAATGGAGTGAGTAAACTAGAAAAGCAGTCACACAAGAAGATCACTTACTGAAGAAAGTGTTGGAGCAAGAATCTCTTCCATAGAAAACCTTTAACATTTTATCTCTGCAATTTTATTCATATACAGAAAATTTAAACCTATTACAATGAAAGAGCCTATCTTCTCTTACAAATCCAATACATCTGAATACATCTGAATATATAGAAAAAAATACCTATACCTATCCTTAAATTCGAAATCCAACTACATTCTCAAAATATAAACAATTACAACTGATTCCCTTCCTTTTAGGAAGCGGTTTGCTGAAAAATAGGATTGAAATCCCCACCTACATATCTCAAATGGTGATGGATGTGTAAATTATGAGAGAGGTTTTTGTAATTCCTTCTGTCCCTAACAAAACCCAGGTCCCCATTTTTATATATTCCGCTCTAGATCCTCGTATTCTACATTTGAATTTGATGACTCAAACATGAATTTGGAAATCTGGAAATGTTCCCTGTAAAGATCCCTTAGATTCTCCCAAAATGTGATACCTGTGTAAAAATTGAAGGAGTTTTTCTTAGAATATCTTGTTTTGACGAAAATCACTCTTATTTTCTGAAAATTCACTCCCATTTGGAGGAAACAATTACTTGAAATAAATGACTAAAACAATCATTTCTATAAAAAAACATGCCTGGCAACTTTAATTAATATCCGATACTCTGTTTGTGTGAATGTTTAGCAATAGTCACAGTCACCATGATATTTTCCATCACTCTTTTGCCAATTACCATAGTAGTAGTAACATATATCATAGCATCCCACATATGAATTAAATATCTCTCAGTGAAAAACAATTCAAGATGATAAGCTACAAATTAATCAATCTAGCCATATTGCTTCTTATAATTATTCCAATTGATGGGGGAAAATACTTTCCCTAGTCTGTTTGGTAGAGTTGAAAAAATTCTGATATGTACACTAGATTATGTAAGAATCACATGAACCAAGCATGCCAATCAACAATATTTCATCAAAGGGTTGGATCTAAAGCTTTGTTGTATTTATCCAATACAGATAACTTATGTGGCGATTGTAATGTAGATATTTATAGATCGTTAGCCTCAAAGATAATTTTGGAATCATGTACACCTAGCTGAAAATGTGTCTACCAACCTTAGCACTTAGAATGCAGTACTTGTAATTTCAAATTCATTTGGTAGTTAAGATTTGACTGCTGTTTCAATGGAAATCGCAAGGTTTTTGAATAAATTTATCACAATGGTTTTCTCTCGGCCAAACAATTTACGCTATTACTTTTCAACCAATGAGACATGATTCCACTCATCCCATATGAAGTTAAACCAACTTCACCTCCTGTCAGCGGATACTTCCAGGACCGTTGATCTATTTGACAGACCCAACACGTGTGTTGAATTTCCCACTGTATAAAATTTCACCGAGAGATCCAAAAATTAACCTCCCTTCTCTTATATTAGAGAATTTTTCTTGAGACATCGATTTATTTTCCAAAACATTAGGGGGTAATTCCATGAAGATGGGTAACACTTTTTGGCCAAATTTGGCGATGAAAACCTGATTTTTTACTCATGTGCTAGATAGAAGCCCTCAAAACGCATA
>LPNX011028178.1:0-80332 GCA_001517045.1 Pseudotsuga menziesii
CATCTCGATCGAGTCCATACCTCGACCGAGGTATTTATTAACCCTCGGTCGAGGTTTTAATACCACGACCGAGGGTTAATAAATACCTCGGTCGAGGGCTGAAACAAACCTCGGTCGAGGGCTTGATAAAACCTCGGTCGAGATATTAAAACCTCGGTCGAGGGCTTGTTAAACCCTCGACCGAGGTACATTTTTTTGTTTTTGCCTAAAAGCGCTTGCCAAAAAGTGTTACCCAGGTCCATGGATTCACCCTGTTCTGAACTTTTCTTATTAAATCAACACAATTCAGTGCAATTCAAAGATAAAGTTCATAATCGTAGACAATATTAAGCATTAATGAAACAGAGAAATATTAAATTATACCTTTAAAATCCATGCTTGGCTTTGGAAGATATATGCCTCAGTTATAGAAAAATAAGGAAAAATGGGGGAAAAAGGTATTAATGGATATGGACAAAAAGGGTATATTTTGGCACCCAATAGTATGAAAAAGGATTGTCTCTGTAAGATCTTGCATCCAATATGAAAAAGGACTAACACTTCCAAGAGCTACATCTAGTATGAAAAATTATTGGCTCTATAGTTATACACTCAACATGAAATGGGGCCGATTACTATACATATTTATCAACCTATATGGTTGGGAGATTTATGGGTTGCATCCCATACAGATATGATGAAAGTCTCACATAACGTTATGGCCATTGTGATAATTCATATGATTGTAGTATTTATGCATGTTATGAGGAGGTTATATCCCATGATGTGGTGAAGACTCATTAACAATGATATTCCTAGTAATATCTTTGGGTTATGTTGATGCACGATGATTACATGCATGTTCCCCAATGAACTGGATTAAGATGAAGCGTATTGACTTGGTGCATGTTTACCCTATGAACTGGGTTGAGAAGATGCACGTATGACTTCCCGATGTACTAGGAATATTTGTGGATCTAGTGCATGTTCTCCAATGAACTGGATTGAGTTGACGCACATAGACTAATAGAAAGTTATTGATGAACTCAGATTGTGATGGTGGCCCTTCCATAGAGATGTTCAAGATAGTCGTCATGTACCGTTGATATATATATCCATTTAAGTTGATGATATTGATGATGCCTTCTTGGATAAGAGGGAGTGTTGTTGTAGTAGCTGCGTGAGACATCATCTCACAAGTTGGTTCAAGAAACAATAAAATAAAATGTAATTTCTTTGTGAAATAAGATAAGTCGACCCAAAATTAAATAATAATAAAAGGCATTTTTATTATTGTTTGACAAGTCATCCTCGATAAGGTATCTAGATCGGCCCAAGTGAAAAACCACCCAAAAACACTATATAAATAGGAAGGGAACCTTCTCATTTGGACTCACAACAAAAATGCAAGTTCTCCTAGCAAGAGAAAGTTTGCCACTGCAGTTAGGAAACTGTTTTTCTGGGGTTATCCACTTTGGAGAGGTTTATCTTTATCTTTCTTGGGCTTTGTGCTACTACAATCTGGAAGTAATTCTATATTTGAATGATTATCTCTCATGGAAGGGCAAGCTCAGGGGTGACATTATTTTTCCTATGGTTAGGAGATTATCATTTATCATCGTGGTTAAGCGAGCTCCATCATTTGTTTTGAATATGTGCTTTGTCTTTCTTTTAGTGATCCTGGTTTTACAGCTATCAAAATCTAACATGTGTAACCCCCATGATATGCTTTTTACTATCATTGTGTCACGTGGACCAATCCCACACATTTTCTCACATGTGAAGACACAAAATTTTAAAAGGTCCATAATTATTGTAAGAGGCATCTATTGTGTAGAGGAAGGTGGAATTTTGGAATGGATTGGTATTCTTCCTATTCCTAGAAAATGGATTTAATTAAATTCATATATATTTGCAAACTTCTGCAATGTAACATTGCCAACCCTAAATCTTATACAACTAATCAACCAAAACTTGGGAAAGAAAATGGGAACACTTTCATTTTTGTGAAACTTTTAACAAGTTGTTATGGTCAATTCACGGAGCAAATAAACCACTCTAATGAATCCATACAAATACATAGAGGTCATATTCATGTAGTATATCCAAGAAGTGAGAAGGTGTTGCACCTATGTATGTTGCATGCATGGGGGCGAGGATCTAATTTTTCCATAATATGCATCCTCGAGTGTTGTGGAGATTTCATTTCAAACTAAGAACATGGTAATGGGAATGTCTATGGAGATTTATTTTTATAACAATGAATCTTCCATGTTGCTTTGCATTGTTCCATTTTTCTAAAACAAGAAAAGAGCAAGAGAGGGGGGGGGGGGTAAAAAAGGTAGTTAAACCCTCAAGCGTCCCTTTCTCTACACACACACACACGCACACATAGAGAGAGAAAGTATTGCCACCCAAGGCAATAAACTTGAAGATTTATGGTTAAACCACCATAACCACCAAATCGTTGTGAGATTTACATCCACATGCATGTACAAGAATAAATATAATAATTGTAGAGTGGATTCATTCATTCATTAGATGATGCAATGTCTCATGACATTGTAGATGAAGAGTAGGTTATGTAATTCCCAAAAAAATAACTATTAACCGCTACATTAATTTATATTGAATGCCCCATTATTACATCACTTTATTAGTGAGTTTTTATTATTCCTCCAAGTTCTAAGTATTATCATTATCTCCAACACCCTCCCATAATGGCCATCTTGTTTGTAATCCACAAAATAAGATCTTCAAATAGAAATTGGGAATGAATTGTAACCGACAAGGTTGATTAAGAACAATTTACATTACCATGATTTGTTTGACCATTGACTTAGAATGAAGATGAGAGAAAATGTTGGTAGAATAGTCAACATTTTCATCATTGGCATAGAAATTGGTGTGTTCACTAAACTCACCTCCTCCACATATTGATGATCCAACATATCAAGATTTTATGTTTGTTTCTCTAAGTAAGCACCATCATCTTCCCCCTCCTTGAGGGTATTCTTCTTTACCATTTCTTCACCCCTTGATCCTGAAGATTCTTCTTATGAATTACAATAGATAATGCATAATATACATGTTTTTTCTCTTATTTGACTTATTTTAGCAGCGACATCATCTATGCCTTCATTTCTTGAGTTTTGTCTCATCAGACACCTCTCTAGCCTAGTTGTCATCCTTGAGTTTATATGGAAATTACAACCACATTTCTTGTTGATGTATTTGTAACTTCGAAATGTATTCACTTGTATATTTTATATATTGTATTTCATTGGTCCCCGATGTTCCTACCAGGAGAATCATTAATGTAATCAAGCCATGTAAAGTCATAGAGGTTAACCCTCATTGTTGATCAGGGAGAAAAGTCCCCAGAGTTATGGGGCACTAGGGTTATTAGACTCTTCTAAAGAATTCGTCCCTGGTAATTTATTGTCAAGTCAAAAACTAGTATAAATATAGAGTGAGCCTCTCTATTTATCACACACACTCACCCAGATATAGCGCATAGGTGAGAGAGAAGAAGCTCGCTCAAGTGAGAGAGAGAACAGCTGTTGGAGATCATATTTTTGTCTTTGGGTTTTACTACTTCCATTGGTGCTCATTCTATCTCTAAGGAAGTTGCGGGTTTTTCTCCTTTATGGTTTCCTCAAGGAAAATATTTGTGTCTATTGTCTCTTTTGATTGATTGTTGTGCATGTTATTCTCTTAGATAAGATCCTAAGAATAATATTGTCTAATTGATAAAAATATAACATGGTATCAGAGCTAACATGAGAAGAAGACACTATGCAACTGCCGAAGCTAGGGATTCTTACTTTTTGGGTCTCTCTCCATAGATAATCAGCAAAAGGATGCTAGAATAACTCTCCATTGAAGGGCGCATCTTTCTATCGAAGCAGAATTTAATTCTGGGCATTTTCAGTTTTTGACCTATCACTACTGCAAGAAATTAGGGTTTTTCACAAAAGAGGAATTTTTGAGTGAGCCCAGCATAGGATTTCTCTCCTCATCAAAATCAAAGTTTAGAGACCAAGGTCAAAGTTTTTGGTTGAGTAAAACTCCAGGAAAGTCAACCATAGTTTGACCTTGGGCCTAAAAAACCCTAAAATACTAAACACTGGTATTTTTGGTACATTCGCTATATCTTGAGATTCCAGAAGGATCAAGAGCTGAAATTTTCACAGGAAGAATATAAAAACCTTATGTACCCTATGTAAACATTTCAACCTCAGATTCATTATATTCTAGGAGATATGATTCCTCCAAATCAGGGTTTCAGCCTCTCCGAGGATTCATCCCTAAACATGACACCTAGGGAAAATTGTTATATCTCGGGCTACAAAGGTCCAAATGAAATTTAAAAAAATGTTCCAAATAGAGAATGGACTATGATTTCTATCGTCAAATTTTCAGACCCTGAAGGTGAAACAGTGACACATGGAAGTCCGTACAAGTTCACTATGTTGAACAGTCCTAAAAGAAGTTACCTTGGGAAAACTCTCATAACTCCCAATTGGTAAAATAAATTCTGGTCAAAACTATGGTGTTGGAAAGAGGACAGATGAGGTTACCTCAGTATGAAATTTTAAACACATAAGAGCAGTAATTTTGAAGATACCACAGAAACAATATCAGGAATTTCTGCAAAAGAAATTGGAAAACTAGGGCTTCCTGTTCTGGGAGCTTCCTTCCACTGATTTCAAAAAAGGAGTACATTGGATAGCTCGCCTTGAAGAGGCCCATATTTCTATCCAATCATATCTAAAAGAATCCAAGTTTTGAAAATTAGGGTTTCTCTAACAAACCCTAGATCATCTAGCTCAAGAACCAAGACGGACACCTCAAATCGGTAAGATCTAATCTTTTGCTAATTACATTTGAGGTTCTCATTTGAAAATGACTAATCAAACCAGCTTGATGACAAAGCTAACAACTTCCAAGCATGGAAGTATAGTATCTCACTGGTTCTGGAAGAAAGTAAATTGGACACCTACATAAGTGGAGAGGTTCCAGTTCCATAGGGAGATGAGGCTAAGGCCTCACACAAGAAGAACTTGGTCAAGGCTAAGAGGATTATTGTTGATTCTATAAAACAAGTGTATTCCCTAAAGACACCTAAAGAGAAGTTTTATTCCTTGACCAACCTATTTGAAGGGAAGAATATAAATCGGAAGAAGTATAGGAACTCTGTGATCCTTGAAGAAATTAACTTGGATCAGTATTTTAGTAAGAAATTTCTAGGAGACAGAGGGAGATGAGGCCAAGGCTAGAGCTAAGAGAATCATTACAAGTTATATTAAAGATCATCTCATACCTCATGTGTCATCCTTGAAGACACCAAAAGTAAGTGTTCGATGCTATGACGAAGCAATCGAAGAAGAATAAGATATGGCTATAACCACCTTGAATGGCCTCCCATGATCATGGGATTTATTCATTCGAGGAATGTGTGCCAGAAGGAAGTGATTACCTTCAACAGACTCTAGGAAGAGTGCACACAAGAAGAAGCTCAGCTCATAATAAGAGAAGAGAAAATGGGAGCATCTAAAGATCAAACTCTCACCATCCAAAGAAGATCCCTCAAGCGATGAGGAATTCGAAGGACTCAACTCTTGAAGAACCTCTTATCCATCTTAGCATTTGGATAAGAAACGATGTTGTTATGAATGAAGAAGATGATGAAGCTGAAGGCTCAAGAAGGAGTCTACCCATGAAACAAATAAAGATAAGTATTCAATTTTCATTTCATGATATTATTTTGTTATGCATTTGTTTACATCCAGTTGATTTGTTATGCATGGTAAAATGTTTGCATTAATGACAGTATACTACTAATATGCATGTGATGGGTAAGTAGCCTATGATGCTCTACAACTCTCCATCGCTACTTATATAGACTGAAACCCATTTTCTGGCATATTGGATTAGTGCACAATCTCAATAATGTCATGGTAGAGATGGAAGGCATCTAGAAAGTTTCCGTGAGATATGGATGAATGTTGTATTGGCTAAAATAGTTGCATGATTATATATTTATGCATAAGAATCTTCCATTATGAATATTCGTTACGAAATGTTTCTAACCATACAACTAATGCATTTAACTTGTAGGAAAGATCGCGTACAATATATTAGGATTATTATTCCTTTATTGTACAATTTGTTCATATGTCTAAATTAGGAGTCATGTCTAAATCGGGAGTCCATCCAGCCTATTTTTAGTCACTAGCACCATTGGGTCCACTTGGCCTAATTGGGGCACATGTTTCAGTTACTAAAGTGTGGGGAACACTAATTGAGGCTTACTGCCGCTGATTGCACCTGCATGCATCAATTTAGGAGCCTCCTAGACCAATCCCTACAATTGAGGAGCCACAGGGAGTGCCGATACCAACCAATGTCAGTTGAGTTGAGTTGGTGACTAGTCAAGCTCAATTAGGAGTCAGTTACATTCAGTTCTAGTCCTCTACATTCAGTTAGCGCTAGGTTTGCATGGTTGCATTCAGGAGAGGCATATTTCTCACCTACCACAGATAGTTAGCCTCAGTCAACACTGAAGTAGACACTTGAGTTGTGTTTTAGAACTCCGTTGAACTCCGATAATGGTTTAGACAAGGTCAGTTAACTATTGAGTCCTCTGACAATGATTTAGACAAGGTATTAGTTACCTCCAGTCAAGCAGAGTCTAATCAATTCGAATTTCCTCATGTGGATTCAAATTGCATGTGGCTATTTAAGCCATTGTAATTCATTATAATTATTATCTAATTACTCTTTGATTAATGAAAAGCATTCACAGCTGCAAGCCATTTTTGCACTGTTTCATTCTTCAATAACTGAGTAAATTGTGTGATCTATCTTGTGAGTTGTGTGTTTGTCCACATATCTATGTGCTCAATTTAATATGGTATCAGAACCTTGACGGACAAGGTACCTTTCCTCCTCAAATCTCCTACTGGATCATTTTTGTGCAAAATTGCTCCTTCCAGCTCTGCACCAAAATCAGAAGGTTTACCACTTAATAACCCAAGTTAAGGAATTGTTGATCAAACAAGCTTGATCAACTATGCTAGGTGTGATGAAAAACTAAAATGTGTAGGCTGTCGACCTTATGGTGCCCCTTTTGTGTTTTTGCAGGTACAACTTCGAATGGATTCATCAGTTCCTCTTCTCACCCTGTCCACAAACTATTCAGAATGGAAGAAGAAGATGATTTCATCTCTGATGAAGTGAGGTCTCTATGGGGTGTCTATTGGACTCGGTGAAGAGTGTTTTAGTATGACTAGCTGAATGAATGTGGTGCATATTTTGGAACAATAGCACTGGGTCTTTCTCCTAGCTTGTGCTACCTCAGTAGATCTATTGAAGACCCAAAGGAACTTTGGACAAGATTGGACAGAACCTTTGGAATGATTGATGAGGATCATAATATCACTTTGGAGAGCACATCCAGCACCATAAGCATTCTTGATCCAAAATTCTCAGCCTCCACTCTCTCTAATGAAGTTGTTCAAGATGAAGAAGAAGCAGAATTTTCTACACAATCAATTCGAATCGAAGAAAGTCTCCTTGCAGTGACTCCTTTTCCTGATGCTCCGGAAGTTTGTGAGATCTCTGATATCTCATCTCCTCATATGGATGAAATATAAGAAGACATTCAAATCTATGATATTGAAGAAAAACACTACTGCACTTCCATGCAAACATTCACCAGTGATTTTCCTTTGAATTCTGTGCAAAATTTGCCAGTAATTGCTTCCGAAAGTAAAGAGAAAATTGATTTTTCTCCCTCTACTGTTGCTGCTGGTGTGCAAATATGTAATCCCTTGGATATTTTGGAAAAAATATCAGATTACAAGAGTGATCAATTTTCTCCCCATGATCTAGATCTTCCAGCAAATTCCTACGGGATTGCATGCACCAAAATTCAGAATTTTGAAGAAAGAAAAAAGTTGTGCATCCACCGTCTCAGTTGACCATACGTTTGGATATGATATAAACCTTATTGGATCTGATATGATATTATTTGGATCTAATATGATATTTCTTGGTTCAAAATTTCAAGTTCATGAACTTTCAGTACCGCTTGTAGATGTTCTCATTAATTTTGTGAAGAAACAAGTACCGCAAGTCTCCTTCAAAACTGCTACTGGGGATTTGATTTCATTTCACAATTTTGGATCTGTTGTGAACTTATTTAGATCTGATTTAATTTCTGATCTGATATTATTTGGTTCAAATTTTAAAATTCAAGAGCCTTCAGTCATGCCTGTAGCTTCTCTCACCAATTCAGGTGTGAAAAATCAAGTACCGCACTTTATCTTCAAAATTGTTGACGGGGATTTGGTGTTAGTTTCCTCTTATGAGGTTGCTGATATTTTATTATGTGATTCAGATTCATTAGATATTTCATAAGCTATATCAGACTATGGAGCTCAATGATGCTCTCTCAACATTCCCAGTGCTTCTCTACCATTGATCACATGCTCATCTCCTCACAGAACTGGTAAAGAGGAATATTTTCTGCATCCGCCTAGACACTTGCTCCTAACACTTGGGGCTATTCTTACCACTCATGGTTTACTGTTCATGGCTACAACATATCAATTTCTTGAGTGTTCCTCACATGTTCTGAATCCTCAAGAACCTTTTCTCACTTATCAGTTGACTTCAGTTGCTCTACATGGGTCCAGTCTTCATCCAGCAGCTGTCTATATTTCTGATTTAGTTGAGCATATCATTCTTCTTCCAAAGAGGAAGATTCCTCCAAACATAATGATGGAGAGTTTCACATGACAATCCCTAGGATACCTATGCATAGAAGAACCAGGTTGATCCTGATTCTACCTGCTTAATTAGAGGGGGTGATTTTTTCCCATGTGGTTTTTTCCCCAGCACCTTGTTTTTTGAGCAGTTACTTTACTTTACTTGATGTAATGGGTGACCTATGGTCTTAGTTACCAGGACCCATAGATTATCCAAGTTAGAGATGGAAGGCATCTAGAAAGTTTCCATGAGATATGGATGAATGTTGTATTGGCTAAAATAGTTGCATGATTATATCTTTATGCATAAGAATTTGTCATTATGAATATTCCTTACGAAATGTTTCTAACCATACAACTAATGCATTTGACTTGTAGGAAAGATCGCGTACAATCGCCTACAAGAAAAGAATTATGAGACTTGTTCTGAAGAACAAGTGATGACAGTTCGAGAAATAGTCCAAGATAAAGAATAAATATGAAGATACTTTCAAAGAAAGAAAGAGGTCTCGGACACAGTGCAGTTATGTGTCACTGTTGAGCGACATCATTGATGCAGAGCCTTTCAGCTATGAAGACATAGCCAAGAAGAAAGGGAAGGAGAGTACTAGTTCAAGAAGAATGATGTCTAAGATGCGATGTTAAGACCTAAAGGGAAGTCCGTAGATCCAGCATGCAATATATGGCAACATCATGGGATACAAGGAAAGATTCGTAGCACGAGGCTTCTCACGGAAAGAAGGCATAGACTATGAAGAGACATTTGTAGCCACTGGAAGTTAAGACACATGACAGGAAGACTCATGTGCGCAAATTAAAGAAGGCCTTGTACGAGCTCAGAAGGAACCTTTGGGATAACACATACATGAGGAGCTTGAAGATCACCTAGAGTGATGAGGATATTAACCTTTGCTACAAGGTTGAAGATGAAATCCTATAGAGGATGACAAGCTCACAGATGGGTGTGAGAAGAACTTTTGAAAAGGTTCAAGATAGAGGATCTTGGTATCTAGTGACCCTAGATGGATTCATAGAATATTAGTAGCAGAGGAAGCTTCTTATCACTTCGGTACAGAATGTTTCAATGCATAGAGTACGAAAGGCAAAGGAAGAGTGATGCTCCACTTCAGAGGGAGTGACTATAGAATATCCTAAGGTTCGACATGGTACGACAAGATGAAAAGATTACTGATGGCTCTAGGCTTTACTGAGAGTAAAGCGGATTCCAACCTTTGCTTCAAGGTTGAATGTGGAATACCAGTGATGCTCCTATTATATGTCGATGACTTGTTCCTAAAAGAAAAGAGGAACTCATTAAAGCTGCAAGAAGGAGACTTGCTGCCGAGTTTGAGATGAAGGACTTGGATATGATGCACTACTTTCTAGGCATGGAGGTGTGGTATAATGTGTATGGAATATCCCTAGGACAAGGGAAGTATGCAGTGGATACCCTGAAGAGGTTCGGATGATGGACTGCAAGGCCATGACCACACCTATGGCATCACATTAGAGAGAATTTGAGGTCAAAAATGGGCCTCCTAAGAGATGTACTACAAAAATATAAGATATATTAAAATATTATGAGTTAGGGCTTTTATGGGGTAGGTATATATGACAACTCACCTCCTACACTACTTTTTATACACAGTATAAATAACCATGGTTGAGTTATTTTTCTAAATTGACTATAAATAAAATTAATAAAATAACTCTAGAATGATGTGACTAAGATTCATTGTAAATTCCCAAAAATTTATTGTCCTTTAACATTTATTTGTCTTGAACTTGTAAATAAAATTAAACAAAAATGAATTTAATTTATATGCATAACTAACATATTTTTTTCATATAAATATCATTCATGAATTTAATTTATTTTAAAAGTACAAGATTATATATATATTAGTTTGACATTATGATATTAAATACAATTGAGTGAATATATAATTTAAAATTAAAAAAACATGAAAATGACAATATATTATTTTATAAAAAAACGTGAAAAGACATTATTATGAATTATGAGTACTTACTTGAAAATGACAATAATATTATTTTATGAGAAAGTGAATTGTGAGTACTTTACTTTAAAATAACAATAATATTATTTTATGAGAAAGTGTGAAATGACTTTTATTGTGAGTACTTCACTTTATGACTTAAAAGTACTTGTACCACTACCTTGGTTAACTATGGATTTTCATCCACCATAGAAAATGTGACAAATAAGCATTCTTAACTCATGCAATGCCACCTCAACCATGGGCGATGATGTCATCTACTAGAATGTAATTGGTTGATTTTTATAGTACATTATGGTCCTTTTGAGGCCCATTTTTGACCTCAAATTCTCTCTAATGAACTTGAAGCTATTGAGTGATGCTTCATCAGAGACAGTTGATGCCACGATGTATCGTCAGATGATTTGTTCCATGATGTATCTGACAAATACGAGACCATATATTTTCTTTGCTATGAAGACATTGAGACATGTTCACTTGATTGCTGGAAAACATATTCTGAGGTACCTGAAGGGTACAATTTATTATGGGCTCAAGTATGAGGTGAATCAGAAGGTTAACCTAGAAGGTTATGTGGATTCGGATTGGACAGGAAGTGTCATTGATAGGAAGAGCACTTCAGGGTGTTGCTTCATTATGAGATCAGGTGTGATCTCTTGGTTTAGCAGGAAGCATTCCTGCATGGCACTGAGTATAGCCGAGGAAAAATATGTTGCCACTTGCTCGGCTATTTAGGAGGTATTATGTTTCTTTTGAAAACTACTATTTGATTTGATTGATATTACTTGAATTTTTGTATGATGCAGAGAGGAGCAGTGAAGCTCCAGTATGTGATCCAAATCGAGATCTCTTGAAAGAGGGAGTTCTAACATAGCCGGTGAGACAGGTTTTCTAGCATAAAATCCTGGTGAAGATCGTAGGTTTCTCAAACGTAAATAGTCTTGTAGGTTGTCCTCAGATGTAATCGGTCCTTGCGAAGCTCGCATGTTATCCTTGGACGTAATCAGCCCTGATGTGATTCTATGCTATAAATGGTCAGAGTGAAGTTTGAGTACTTCAGGGAGAATCTTGGTGTTCTCCATATAGAGGTTCCTTCCAAGGGGAAGTGATGAGTCCGTGATCCCTTCTGACATGGATGTGGGATGTGTTCCCCACATGGTTAGACGTAAGTGCAGAGCCCTTCTAACATGGATACGGGATGTGTTCCCCACATGGTCAGATGTAAGTGCAGATCCCTTCTGACATGGATGTGGGATGTGTTCCCCACATGGTCAGATGTAAGTGCAGAGCCCTTCTAACATGGATGCGGGATGTGTTCCTCACATGGTCAGATGTAAGTGCGGAGCTCTTCTGACATGGATGTGGGATGTGTTCCCCACATGGTCAGATGTAAGTGCAGAGCCCTTCTAACATGGATCCAGGATGTGTTCCCCACATGGTCAGATGTAAATGCAGATCCCTTCTGACATGGTTGCAGGATGCTTTCCCCACATGATCAGATATAAGTGTTGAAGAAGATGAAGACCTACATGGAGGCTAGGCCTACAACCCGCATGAAAAAGGGTTGGCTCTTTAGAACTTCCTGTGACGAGTAGAATTGAGAGATAGCACCATTTGATCGAGATAGTGGAAGAAGTGATGATGATGATGATCCGGTGATTATCCAATGATGAAGACTTGTGCTGATGAATTGTGTCAAGAGAATACCTTCCTATTTAAGAAGGAGTGTTGATGTATTTGTAACTTCAGAATGTATTCACTTGTATATTTTATATATTGTATTTCATTGGTCCCCAATGTTCCTATCAGGAGAATCATTATGTAATCATGTCATGTAAAGTCATAGAGTTTAACCCTCCTTGTTGATCAGGGGGGAAAGTCCCCACAGTTGTGGGGAACTAGGGTTATTAGACTCTCCTAGAGAAGTCGGCCCTGGTAAGTTATTGTCAAGTCAAAAACTAGTATAAATAGAGAGTGCGCCTCTCTATTTATAACACACACTCACCCAGCTATAGCGCATAGGTGAGAGAGAAGAATCTCACTCAAGTGAGAGAGAGAACAACTGTTGGAGATCATATTTTTGTCTTTGGGTTTTACTGCCGCCATTGGTGCTCATTCTATCTCTGAGGAAGTTGCAAGGTTTTCTCCTTTATGATTTCCCCAAGGAAAATCTTTATGTCTATTGTCTCTTGTGATTGATTATTGTGCATGTTATTCTCTCAGATAAGATCCCAATATAATAATGTCTAGTTAATAAAAATATAACATTTCTACCAACTAAACTTTCAATTTCAACTTCTAGCAACTAGAATAAACAATGTTCTTTTGAACTCATTGCAATCATATTTTTCTTACTCTTATCAACAATAAAAACACCTATTATCACTCAAATTTCTACTTAAGTCTGGACTATGCTTCATTTATATGTATGTGTGGAATATGACCTCTTGAGACCTAGTAAGTGATGTATAACTACTTCGCATAAAGAAATAACTATTATGGTTTTTTCTAATAAAGCTTGTTTAAATATATTGCATGAAGAAAGGAAAAACATGCGTTGATTTCTATAGATATCACTTACTAACATGTAAATACTTTATATGAAAGAATAAATATAACAAAACTAAATCATGGACACACTTGGTGACGATTACTTTGCATGGATTTGAATTATAATACTAGGCAACTAAATAGCATAGTGTAATGGGGTTTTGATTATTTGTTCATCTCTTATAAGTAAAAACTAGTATGTTTTTTTCTAATAAGGTTTGTTTAAATACATTACATGAAGAAAGAAAAAGCATGTGTTGAATTCTATTGATATCACTTACCAACATGTAAATACTTTGTATGAAGTAAGAATAAATATAACAAAACTAACTCCTAGCCTCACTTAGTGACAATTACTTTGTGAAACAATAAAATCTGTTTCTTGTAAAAATAACCTGCATAAGTAAGCTAAAAACTCCATGAATGGATAATAATAATATAATTGATAAATATTTGATGATAATTTGCATTTACAAGGTTTGGCCTTATATAAGTTCATTTGTGACTTTCCAATGTAAAGTTATGACTCTTTTATAATTATTAATAATTAATTATTATTATTAATTATCTATTAATAATATTAATATTAATATTAATGTTAATGTTAAGATATATATTTGTATTAATATTATTTTCTTCCCCTTAAAGGGAGCTTTGTCCTCAAATCTTATTGAAGACAAGGCTTACGTCTGATTTCTTTCTTGTAATGTCATCTCTCAGTCCTTTATTTTAGTACTTGTGACACTTGATGAAAAGAGACTATACGAGTTACAAATTCCAAAGAAAAAATGTTGCATCATCTATGATGTGGTCCATCTGAGATCTATCTTCATCAGAGATGATTTTTTATTGTCTTGTTATATAAATCTTCTTTTTTTCTGCTTGGGTTGTAGGTTTTGTGTTCTTTCGTTTCCGAAATTATAACTCCTTTGTTTATGTTCATTTTGACTCTATCGTTGGTCGAAATTATTTTTGTAATTTGAGTGTCAATAAGGAGTTCTTGTTGTTTGTTTTTATGTGGTATTGACTTCCTTTTGAACTGTGAAGGGGACCAAATTTCTATTTGTGGTTTCTTCCTCAAAGTGAACTAATTTATTATTCCTTCTCGATACTTCCTTCTGTATTTGAACTAATTTATTCTCTAATAGATTATTATTATTCTGAATCTTCTCGAACCTTTCGTCTTGTGACTATTTGTCCTCTTTTAACATCTTGATTTGTCCTCTTTTAACTTCTTGATTTGTCCTCTAGTTCTTGATTAAGATTTCTCAGGAGATGGTTTTCTTCTTGTTGTTTTAATATTCTTCCTTCAAGGTATGCATTGGAAAGTTCCATCTTCTGACTATTTTTTAGTTTCTTGATTTTCGTAAGTAATGTCTTGTTATGAATTCTTAGTTGAAATAGTTCTTCGGTATTGCTTGCTAATTTGCCATTGATTTTTGCAATTTCCAACTTGTGCTTCTTTTTAGTGTTGTCGTACTTTTACTGGAGTTCTTCCTTCTGTTGCTGATGTCGACATATCTCTGATTCTTAACTTTTTAGCTTTCTCTAGATTTGCGCCAATTCATCATCTTTGTCCATGATGAGCTTGTTTAAATGCTTTATGTCTCCTTCTAAATCGTTATCACTTCTATACGATGATTCTTCGTTATCTTTGAACTTTTTTATTTTGTCTTTAAGGTCTTGGTTGTGATTTTTCAATCAATATATTTTTCATTCTTTGATGATAACATTTTATTGATACCTTCATTAGCTTTTTCCAGTTTTTTATTTTGATATTTTGAGTGATGTTTCTCTTGTTCTATCAACTTATGAAGAATGAGCTATTTAACCATCACAAATTGTATATTTTTATTGCTTTCCTTGTAGTATCCTAATTCACTTTCCAGTTTCTCTGATTGCAACTGTGATTTACCTTGATCGTCTTTCATAATAAAATATTTACCACATATTGGATAGGGGTGATTGCCATTCTTAAAAAAAATTGGATATTAGAATTCCATTTCGCAATAAGGACACCTTGTCCAAATTTTAGATTTATATATTGAATCCATAATTTCTTCAACAAATCCACAATGGACTTTAATGACTTCTTCAATATCTTTCAAGGCTTGATTTCTGCTCTTTTTAATATCTTCTTCGTCTTCTTTCTTTGACTTGGTCTTCTTTCTTATTTTGTATTAAATAATAATTGTAATGACAATTATTAATTATTAATTATTATTATTGTTTAAAATAATAAAATTAATAATAATGCTATCAAGCATTATTATGCAGTACGTTATCTTTCTTAATAGCATTATTATTAAAAACTCCATGAATAGATAATAATCATATAATTGAAAAATATTCGATGATGATTTACATTTACAAGGGTTGGACTTATACAAGTCCATTTGTGAATTTCTAATGTAAATTCATGACTCTTTAATAATTATTAATCATTAATTATTAATTATCTATTAATATTAATGTTGATGTTAAGATATATATATATAACACTTTGCATGGATTGAAATTACAATACTAGGCAACTACAAAACATATTGTAATGGGGTTTGATTATTTGTTCATCTCTTATTTGACAAAATAACAACATTTTTTTTTAAAGAGACACAAGACTCCAATTGTTTCCAACATATACCATCTTTATCTACCAACAAAAAGGCGCTCACCACTTTGTCAACCAATGAAGGGAACTCACATGGTTCAAAGCACTTGTAACTTGACAATCCACTTATTGTGAGGTCATGAGTGAGTACTTGTGACCTTTCAAGAAGTTTCAAAAGGTTTCCCTCGCAAGGCTACACATATTGATGTCAGCACACCTTTTTCTATCTATGTTGCTCCATTGTCAAAGAAATAAATTGCCACCTCACAATCCCTCATGTGAAATATCAACACCTCAACAAAAATAATAATCAAAAAAAGTATAGTCAAGAAGATGTGGGAAGGTGTCACCAAATGAGGATAGCAACCACTGGAGTCAAACATCAACATCAAAGTGTCATGGTATGAGGAGAACAAGCCTTGGAGCAGAGAGAGAAACTAACTAGACGGAAAAGAAATCTGCCCAGCAGTGAAATAATGCTATCAAGCAAGATGTCATGTCGCCTCAATTAAAAAACATCATTATTCATAAGAACATACTGCATATGTCAACAATTGTTGAGAGGTGTTTCCATCAACTCAAACCAAGTTGTGGCATTTAAGTATGATTGTCTTGTGTCTTACAACTGCACGCAACCTCTTGAGACAACCTCAAAGCCTGCAAGGAAATAACCAATTGTTTGTACAAATAAAGTATCGTAGTTATAATATGGAAAATGTAATGAACAAAATATATATAATAATTAAACAATAATAATTGAATAAACTAATAATTAATGAAGGCGCACCTTGATGAAAGGTTATGTCGCTTTACGAAAGGGTACAAAGTATGGGTATTTATACAAACGTCATTATCATTGTAATATTATCTCTTATCTTATCAATCAAATATTTATTCATGGATTATTGTAACCTGGCTTATCTACGCTAGTTATTTATGTAAGAAACAAAGTTTCTTTGTTTCAGTGGTATCAGAGCCCGTTCTTGGGCTTGTGACTTCGAATGTTGGCTATTAGTGGGAAATACTCCCATCAATTGGTCTTTAAACATAGAGTGGCTCTTGGCCAAAATTAATTCTCCATCCACTCTTATCTCAACCGTTGTAACCCTCATATCTTTTCCCTTTCCTCGTACCCTTCGCTCTCCACTCTGTCCACCAAACATTGGACCTGCGCTACCTCCAGCATCCTACAACCCACACATTAGAGGAATTTTGAGGTCTAAAAAGGACCTCCTAAGGAAAATAATAAAACAATAGTTAAAATAATAAAATAATATTTATTAATTTTGGAGGAAGAAAGAAAAAACTACTTTTTGTGTTCGTATTTTCAACATATATCCCTTTGTTTTTACTTAAATTTCGAGCATGATCACTTGTTGAATGCAGATTTAAATTATGCATCCAACAAGTGCTCCCGCTCAAAATTTGAGTAAAAACTTAGGGAGATATGTTGAAAATACGAACAAAAAAATAGTTTTTTATGACAAATATATCAAGTCAACCATTATGGTTGACTCATTTTATTAAAATTCTATTGGTTCTTGAATTCCAACTCATCAAGAAATTATGGTTGGCTCGTTTTCTTATATGATGGCATGATTTCTTATAAGGCCCATTTTAGACCTCAAATTTCCTCTAATGCAACCTTGGCCTTCTCTTCTCCACTTCTTGTGTTCTCCTATGCCCACTTCTTGTGTTCTCCTGCACTCACTTCCCACACTCCTCTCATTCTTTCAGACACCACCATCCCACATCCGCCCACTCCTCACACCTCCCTCACGCATTTGTCAAACAATGATCTCTATCACTGTTCCTGCATCATCAATCCACTTCAATGCCTTTCTCTGCACGCAGCTCCTTTCTTCTACAACCCCCACGTCCTCCATTCCATCATTGCCCCCATGAAATGCTCCCCACCTCTCCCATCTCAAATACAACCCATCTGCTCCTTCCTCAAATCCCACTCCCTCTGCAACGCTCCCTCCTATTCCATTTCATCCATCTCGTGCCCTCTTCCACCCGCAACCTACTCCATTGCATCCCCCAGCTCGTCCATCGTCTCACTACTACCACATGGCACTGGTCTCCCATGCACTCCATCGGCTACTATCATGCCCTCCTCCATGCGGTGTCCTCATTCACCCTTATGCCCGCCCTTTTCCCCACACTTCCACTCATCTCCACATCGTCCCATATCCTTCCAACCGACTCCAACACCAAGCCCATGCCACACCTCCTTACAGCCACTCTTCCATCCTGGACTCCATCTCCACTCCACCATACATGCCATCTACTCACATCTTTTCAAAAACATTAATTGCAAAAAACAATATTAAATTTATAGTAATAGTACAAATTATTATTATAAAAATTCCGTTATTAAAAAAAATTATTTGAAAAAAAATTAATATATATAGTTTATAAAAACATTAATAATAATACTAATTAATTAATAATCATTATTATTCCAAAAAAATAGATATTACTTTTAAAGAAAGCATAATAAAATGAAGTCTCATGGCGATAAACAAGGAAGATTTCCAAGCACTTTAAAAACTCAATTTTCAATGTTATTTCAAATAAAAGGAACAATTAGAGGGAAAGACATTACTATTTCTATTCCTCCTATTGAATGCAATAATTATATTAGTGGTGAATTTACTAATGAGTTAAGGATTATGGAGTCAAATATAGGTGAAAGGTTAGACTTTTGGAACAACAAAGAATATGCAATAAGCAATTTACAATTGAACATTTGAGTGTTAGGATTATTAATCCTCCCTTGTCCAATTTGGTCATCATGTCTAAATCGAGAGTCCTTTCAGTCTATTTTTAGTCACTAGCACCATTGGGTCCACTTGGCCTGATTGGGGCACATGCACCAATTACTAAAGTGTGGGGAACACTAATTGAGGCCAACTGCCACTGATTGCACTTGCATGCATTAGTTTAGGATCCTCCTAGATCAATCCCTACAAATTAGGAGCCACTGGGAGTGTCGATACCAACCTCCATCAATTGAGTTCAATTGGTGACTAGTCAAGCTCAATTAGGAGTCAGTTACTTACAGTTCTAGTTCCCTACACTCAATTCTATTCAGTTAGTGCTAGGATTGCATGGCTACATGCAGGTGAGGTGCATTTACTCACCTACCTTAGTCAATTACAGTATTCAACACTGAATTAGACACTTGAGTTTGGATTTTGAACTCCGATGAACTTCGATAATGATTTAGACAAGGTTAGTTAACCATTCAGTCAAGTAGAGTCTAATCAATTCGAATTTCCTCACATGGATTCGAATTGCATGTGGCTATTTAGCCATTGTACTTCATTGTAATTATTATCTAATTACTTTTGATTAATGAAAGCATTGATAGCTGCAAGCCATTTTTGCATTGTTTCATTCTTCAATTGCTGAGTAAATTGTATGATCTATCTTGTGAGTTGTGTGTTGGTCCATAGATTTATGTGCTCAATTTAATATGGTATTAGAGCCTCAGCAGGACAAGCAACTTCTCCTACTATAGATCCATACTTGGATCAAAAAAAATTAGAGGAAATTTCAACTCAAAATGGGCCTTTTAACCATAATTCAAATTCCATGTCATCATGTGTTAGCCAATGAAATTGATTTAAATTTGAAATACCGTATAGGTATTAAACAATTTTTTAAATAAATTTGGGGATAGGTATCATAAAAAAAACTACTTTTTTTGTTCGTATTTTCGACATATCTCCCTGTGTTTTTCCTCAAATTTCATCAACATGTTTTTTCAGGTATTTCTTGTTTTTGGGATAGCAGGGTCCATCAAAAGTATGCCGAGTGGGTACTTGTTGGATGCGGAATTTAATTCCGCATCTAGGGAGCTCTCCCGATCAAAAATTGAGTAAAAACACAGGGAGATATGTCAAAAATACGAACAAAAAAGTAGTTTTTTTCTTTTCTTCCTCCAAAATTAATAAATATTATTTATTATTTTAACTATTATTTTATTATTATTCTTAGGAGGCCCATTTTGAGTTGAAATTTCCTCTAATTATTTTTTGAGCAAATTTGGTCCTTCCAATACTACACCAGAAGCAGAGAATTTACCACTTAATATCCCAAGTAAAGGAATTGTTGATCAAGCTTGCTTAATCAACTATGCTGGGTGATGAAAATTTCAAAATTGCAGACTGTCAACCTTATTTTGTCTGTTTGATTGTGTGATTTATAGGTTTATCAGTCTCCTTCACTGCATTCTCTACAAGCAGCTCAGCCTCCTTCACTGCATTCACTACAGCGGCTTAGTCCTCTTCTTTGCATTCTAAATGGCTCCTCCATTAGAACTTCTCACTCCTTTCAACTACCAAGAGTGGAAGGAGGACATGGATATGTAGCTATGCTCCAAAAGACTCTTCAAACTCACAATGGCGATAGAGAAAGAGCCAATTCATTATGTTGACAAAGAAAAGTACTGGAATAGGCTTGATGAAGCCTACAGATGCTTGTGCCTCTCAATCTCTCGATACCTTCTCTTCCACATCAATGGATTGAATACTCCCAAGGAGGTTTGGGATAAGCTTGCTTCCTTATTTGACAAGCAGGATGATCTGAAGATCTATCAGCTGGAGAATGAGCTAATCTCTCTCCATCCAACCAATTTCAAAACACTAAATGACTTCTTCACAAAATTCAAGCATCTAGTGTTCCAATTGAAGCTGTGCAAGGTTGAGAAGGAGGATGATCAACTCATTCTTTCCATTCTCTCCAAACTTGGTGCAGACTATTCAGTCTTTGTATCAACATTTCATTATGTGAATCTCTCTACTCCAAACTGGAAGATGCCTACTCTTAACTCTTTCATTGAATCTCTCACTGAGGAGCATGACAAGTTGATCCAAATGGGGATCATTCGATCTTCCAGAGATCAAGCACTTATTGCAGGAGGACCTAAGGTAGCGAATGATAAAGGGAAACAAAAGGATGAGTCTCTTGTAGAGAAAGAGCAGTCAAAAGAGCCTTCAGGTTCGAAGAGAAGCAAGAAGAATGGCAAAGGAAAGACACTTTGTTCTTACTGTGGAAAGGGATTTCATCCAGAAAGCACTTGTATGAGAAGAGCAATTGACGAGATGGCTCTTCCTCTAAAGAAACATAACATTATTGTACTTGTTAGCGCAAGGAAGGCTGACCATAGAGAAGAAAGTAAAGAATATGAAGATACATGCCATGCACTGAAGGCTAGCTTCTCAACAGCACATGCCTTCCTCATTGATTTTGGAGCTTCCAATCATATGGTTGCATCCAGAGAATCATTCTCTTCTTTGCATTCTTTTGATGGTCCTAGTATTTAGATGGGAAATAATAGTAAATTTCAAGCCAAAGGGAAGGGATCTATCAAGCTTGAACATGAAAAGTTCAAAGATGTGCTTTATGTTCCCTCCCTAGCTGCAAACATGTTATCTGTATACCAGATGACTCATACTGGCTCTCCAAAGCGAGTCATATTTGGTCCTAACTCAGTGGAGATCATAGATATCTCTACTGGGAACATCATAGCAAAGGGTGCTACAAATCATGCCTCCAAGGCATATGAGTTCTCACACTTCATTCCATTTTCAGAACCAGTGCACTCTCAGCAGCCACTTGCAAGGGAAAGTAAAAACATTTCATCTACTTCTTTTGCAGTTTCCACTAGTATTGCAGATCCAGCTGTATCAGTTTATGAGATTGAGATTCAGGGTGATTCAGATCTAGATCTAGTCCCTCCTTCCAAACTGGAAGCTAGGAAGATGACTGGAAATCCATCTGACACTCATATGGGAAATCCCCTTGCGCTATGTCATGCAATATTACCTCCTTTAGAGAGATGCAATAGACTCCCTGTAAGATGCTACATGGCAAGGGCTCAATCCCACTACATTCAAAAGAATAGAGTTTATCATACACCTCTTCATTTAGCAAGAGGAAAAGGTTACATTCCTCCTTCCTTCCATCATCATTTTGGGAGAAGATGGAGAAGTCTACATGCCAGGCCCTAGGATACTTGTGCACAGAACATCATGCATGTTGCTCCACTACATCGCAAAGATTGCAGCAACACATTTTCAAGTTTCTCAAACTTGAATCCTGATTCTATTTGCTTAGTTAGAGGGGGGGATTTTTTCCCATGTGGTTTTTTCCCCAGCTCCTTGTGTTGAGTAGTTACTTTAATTTACTTGTTATAATGGGTGACCTATGGTATTAGTTACCAAGGCCCACAACTTGTCCAAGTTAGCATTCAGGGGGGGTGTTAGGATTATTAATCCTCCCTTGTCCAATTTGGTCATCGTGTCTAAATCAGGAGTCCTTTCAGTCTATTTTTAGTCACTAGCACCATTGGGTCCACTTGGCCTAATTGGGGCACATGCACCAATCACTAAAGTGTGGGGAACACTAATTGAGGCCAACTACCACCGATTGCACTTGCATGCATCACTTTAGGAGCCTCCTAGATCATTCCCTACAAATTAGGAGCCACTGGGAGTGTGGATACCAATCTCCATCAGTTGAGTTCAGTTGGTGACTAGTCAAGCTCAGTTAGGAGTCAGTTACTTTCAGTTCTAGTTCCCTACACTCAGTTCTATTCAGTTAGCGCTAGGATTGCATGGATGCATGAAGGTGAGGTGCATTTACTCACCTACCTCAGTTAGTTAGACTAGTCAACACTGAATTAGACACTTGAGTTTGGATTTTGAACTCCTATGAACTCTGATAATGATTTAGACAAGGTCAGTTAAGCATTCAGTCAAGTAGAGTCCAATCAATTCGAATTTCCTCACATGGATTCAAATTGCATGTGGCTATTTAGCCATTGTACTTCATTGTAATTATTATCTAATTACTTTTGATTAATGAAAGCATTCACAACTGCAAGCCATTTTTGCACTGTTTCATTCTTCAATTGTTGAGTAAATTGTATGATCTATCTTGTGAGTTGTGTATTGGTCCACAGATCTATGTGCTCAATTTAATATGGAGATTATACTGGTGTCTCACAATTTATAGTTAGATCCTTGTGGAGTAGTGACGGTGACCTAATTTTGGGATTCATGTGGCTAGAAGCATTGGGGACTTTTATCTTAAAGGATGAAAAGAAGTTTATGACATTTTCCTACAAAAAGAATAAAATCACATTGCAGGACATTAAGATTGTGATAATTGAATTCACAAATGGATCTAGGAGCTAAGAAACTCTCACAAATTCGCTATGGTTCACAAAACATGCACAAAATAGCTAAAAGGCTGAAATTTACATACACACATGAAGTCAATAATGGATGTTATTAACACTCAATGTCCAACATGTAACTATGTATAGAACTGATATATAGTACAATAGGGAAAAATCGTGAGGCCTTGCAGGCCATGTGGAAGCATACAAGTGGCATCACTAGATTTGACCCCAAACCCCCTAGGTGGACCAATAAGCCTCCAAATCATCCCAAACGATCACGAATGCATGTGTGAACATGGGTGAGGCATGTTGGGACATGTGTGGAGGTATGACAAGCATGGGTGACCTCATGGGTGAGTGGGAGTGGCTCTAGGAGAGCAATAAATGCCCAAAACAGTCCAAAAACCACTCAAAACAAGCACTAGTGCCTAAAAGGAGTCAAAATCCCTGTAAAGGGGGGAGGGGAGCACATGCATGGTTGACTGCAATCAATGTTGTCGTTTGGGTATCAGAATGATCAACCTAGAGCACCTCAACTGTGCAGAATGATCAACTAGGAGCGCCTCAACTGTCATAATTGCCAATTTCTGTAAGTCTAAAGCATAGGAAATACTGCATAGAAGAAAATAAAAGTGTCTAAGGTCTAATACTAAGGTAATAAGGTGGATTATCATTCTAACACCCCCCCTTAATACATAATTAGTAATGCTTAACCAAAAATATCATGGAGGCCTTGGAAACAAAGGCTCAAGTCACCTCATACAATAGAAAATTTTATCTGTCCATAGAAACAAGGTAAGGAGGAAAACCACATGGGAACAAAACCTCCCCTCAAAAATGGATATGGAACCAAAAATATGAAAGTGAATAGTAGTCATCACCATACATCACCCACTCCAAGAAGAGATCTCAGATAAGTGAAGGTCTTCTCTGTAAAACACTTGGTGAAAATGTCAACAGTTTGCTCTATAGATGGGAAATACTGCAAGGCTATCACCTGATCATGCACCAAGCTTTGGATGTAGTGCATGTGTATCTCATGTGGGTGAATCAAATGCAACTCGAATTTCCTGAAGAATAGCTTGCAACCACACACATTGTGTAGTTGTGTTCACTGCTCCTCTGTACGCGACCTCTACTGAAGAAAGGCAGATGGTGTGTTGTTTCTTGCTTGACCAGCATATGGGACCTTGTGCTAGCATGAATACATAACCTAAAGTGGATTTTTTTGTCCATGGAATCGCCATCCCAATCAAAATCAGTAAATTCAACTAGTTCTAGTGGAGAACTAGCAACATAGTGCACCTCGAAGTGTCTGGTTCCTTGCACATAGTGAAGGATCCTCTTGGCTTCCTTCCAATGGATCTCATGAGGCTGATACACATATCTTGATACAGAACCTACAACATATGCTAAATCAGGTCTATAATGAGTAAGATGCAACAAGCTCCCGACTAGTTGTCTACACAATGAGTTATCCACCAATGGAGAGTCACCAACTTCACCTAGTTTGATACCAGAAAGGAATGGGGACTTGGCTGCCTTACATCCAGCCATATTAAACTTAAATAACATGTCTGAATCATTTTTCTTTCATATTTCTCAATTTCCAAACCAATAAATTGCTTCAACAATCCAAGATCATCCATTGAAAATTTACTGTGCAAAGAGGCTTTGATTGACACAATTTATTTGGTGCAGCTACCTGTAATCAAAAGATCATCAACATAGAGTACAATGACATAAAATACATCACCAACATGCTTCAAATAAAAATTAGTATCATATTTTCATCTTTCAAATCCAAGTGATAGCATATAATTGGTTTCCAAAGGTTTCTCTCAAGTCCAAGGAGTGGACTATATAGAGACATTTGCACCGGTTGCAAAGATGGACTCTATTAGGCTAGTTTTAGCCATTGCTACAAGCAAGCGCTGGGAGGTTCACCACATGGATGTCAAAAGTGCATTTCTCCATGGTGAGATACATGAAGAGATATATATGGAACAACCTAAAGGTTTCCAAGAGGATCCATCTCTTGTATGCAGGTTAAAGAAGTCACTCTATGCAGGGGCTTACTTGAGGCCATAGAGTGACTTCTTTAACCTGCATACAAGAGATGGATCCTCTTGGAAACCTTTAGGTTGTTCCATATATATCTCTTCATGTATCTCACCATGGAGAAATGCACTTTTTACATCCATGTGGTGAACCTCCCAGTGCTTGCTTGTAGCAATGGCTAAAACTAACCTAATAGAGTCCATCTTTGCAACTGGTGCAAATGTCTCTGTATAGTCCACTCCTTGGACTTGAGAGAAACCTTTGGAAACAAATATGGCCTTATATTTTATATCAAACCCATCAGCAACAACTTTGGTCTTATAGACCCACTTTCATTTCACTAGCTTCCTCTTGGGAGGCAAAGGAACCAATCCCCAAGTCTCATTTTCATGTAGCCTAGTTGAAATATTCTTGCATGGTTGTTTTCCATATTGGGCCATGAGATGCTTCCCAATATGATTGTGGATCAGATCCAACCATCATGAAGCAATTCTCAGCAAGAACAACTTCACTTGCAAAAGAAGCAGTGAGAAATTGTGATCTAGTCTTCCTAGGATCTAGTGGATTCCCAGCTAAATCCCCAACAACTTCTATGGTTTTCTTGTCCCACTTGGGACTTATGGCGGATTCATGTTCAGAAACATCATCTTCAACCATATCAGAATCATAAATATCATAAATATCAGAAAATTATTCATCACTTACATCATCTTGTGGTAGAGGGGATGAGCATTCCCCCGGTGCTAGTTCAAGATCTGGAATGACCTCTTCTTCGAATTGCACACTTATTTCTATGAAAGTATTTTGTGTTGAAGGATCAAAGAGATTTTATCCCTTTGTATATTCATCATATCCCGCCATAATGAACTCCTTTCTTTGTGATTGCAATGCTTTTCTCTTTTCTGTAGGAATTCTATCCCAAGCCCTTGAGCCAAAAATCCTGAAATGTGAAATATTTGGCTTATGACAAAACCAAGACTCATATGGTGTTTTGCCATATACTAATTTGTGAAGGGCCATGTTTTGAATGTATGCAGCACATTTAATGGCGTCAACCCATAGCTTAGGACTCAAATCCTTAGCTTCAATCATACAGGTTGTCATCTCCTTGAGTGCCATGTTCTTCCTCTTTGCCACACCATTTTGTTGTGGTGTGCATGGGACCGAATGCTGCATTTGGATGCCACATTCTTCGCAAAGGTGCTGAAAATTCTTGTTCACATACTCTTTACCATTATCAGTATGAAGCACTTTGATCTTGTTCCCACATTGATTCTCAACTAGGGCTTTCCAAACCTTGAGTGTCTCAAAGACTTCAGATTTGAGTTTGAGAAATTAAACCTAGCAAAACCTTGAGAAATCATCTATGAAGTTCAAAACATACCTTGATCCTCCAAATGAAGGTGTAGGGAGTGGTACAATAAGATATGAATGCACCAATACAAGCACTTGAGTAGCTCTCATTGCTTTCCCTTTCTCATAGTTGCGCTCTAGATGTTTTCCCACCACACAACCAATGCATGCACCATTGGAGGTCTTGATAGGAGGAAGCCCTTCCACCATGCTTTCTTTGCTCAATTCCTGGAGGTATGTGTAGTTCATGTGACCAAATCTCTCATGCCACAGCTTATTGGTTTCATTAGCATGAGAGAGGAGCGCTTTCCCTTTGGAGTAGGGAAGGAAATGGGAGAATTTGTACACCCTTGCTTGATGATCAACAAAACCCAATGCCACCACCTTGTTGATAGATATTTCATCTATCTCCACTGTGTATGGAATAAATGTTACTCTCTTGGATTCACCGGTGTGTTTCATTTGGTACATTGATAGTAGGTTTGTTTCCAAGTCTGGTACAAGTAATACATTATTGAAATACCCATCTTCTAGATCGATCGTGTCAATCCCCTTGGCTTGGATATTTGAATCATCACTCATTCAAACAGTTGGGCCACTGTCTGAATACATGGATGTGAAGAAATATTTGACATAGGCCATGAGCCTTGATGCTCCCGAATCAATGATGAAGGTTGAATAATCTGAATAGCCATCAACCAAAGCATGGCACCTCTCTTTGATTTCTGAGCCTGAACTTCCATCCTTCTTTTTTGCGCCCTCTGGGACTGGGATGTTGTTCTTCTCCAATAGTTGTGTCATCATATCTATGGTTTTCTTCATGCGTGCACTCTCTGGATTCCATCCCTTGTGGCAGTAGGTTCATTTGGTCTTCTCCTTGTTCTTCTTGTCCTTGTCCTTGCAAGGATTCGAACCCCCATCAGGAAATTTGGGTTTGTCTTGATTTTTCTTGTATTGCTTCCTCGAATCCTTGGCTTTCTTCTTTCCTTTGGATGGATTCGAAACCCCTACAGCAAGAGATTGGTATTTTCTTGATTTGATGGTGCCCATCTGCACTAGCTTATATTGCTCTTGGGTTAAAGACTCCATGAATCTTGCAAGTGATGGCATTTTCCAATTTTGAGTTGTGATCTTGCTTGAGTGAAATGTGCTTACAAACACAAAGTACTCAGGCCTTAGCTTCGAAAGAATGGACAGTATGAGTTGCTCCTCTTTCTTCTCTATGCCACACTGCTTGAGTTGAACCACCAATGAATTGAATTTGGTGAAGAAATCTTGGATGGTATCATAATGCATTGGGATTAAGGAGATGAGCTTATTTTCGAGCTAGTGACCCCTCATCTCATCATTCTTACCAAATAGAGCTTCGAGCCTTAGCCAAACTTCATTTGGGGTAGCTAGACTATCAACATGAAAGAGCATATCTCTCGAAATGCTGAGACAAAGCATTCCAAATGTTTCATCAAGTCTATTGAAAAATTTTGATTTCTCTACTGCATAATTTGGTTCGATCTATGTCCCCATGGTGACCTTGTAGAGTCCCTTCGACCTCAGTTGGATAACCATATCGGCCTTCCATTCGAAGTAGTTGAATGGTTTTAGCAAAGACATGGGTCTACTCCATCTCTTCTTGCGTTAATGGTGACAATTGTGGAATGTACCTCCAATGAAAACTCACAAATCTATCTGGAAAATACCTCTAATAGCAAATCAAACACACTGGAATGGATTTGCAGCTCCAAAAATATCTAATGCCATGTGAGAATTGAATTCATGGATGGATCTAGGATCCAAGAAACTTCTCACAAATTCGCTATGGTTCACAAAACATGCACAAAATAGATGAAAGATTGAAATTTACATACACACATGAAGTCAATAATGGATATTATTAACACTGTCCAACATGTAACTATGTCTGGAACTGATATATAGTACAATAGGGGAAAATCATGAGGCCTTGGAGGCCATGTGGAAGCACAAAAGTGTCATCACTAGATTTGACCCTAAACCTCCGTAGGCCTGACCATTAAGCCTCCAACTCATCCCAAATGGTCACGAATGCATGTGTGAACGTGGGTGAGGCATGATGGAACGTGTGTGGAGGTGTGACATGTGTGGGTGAGCTCATGGGTGAGTGGGAGTGGCTCTATGAGAGCAATAAATTCCCAAAACAGTCCAAAAACCACTCAAAACAAGCACTAGCACCTCAAAGGAGTCAAAATACCTTAAAAGGGGGAAGGGGAGCGCATGCCTATTTAACTGCAATCAATGTGGGTTCCTGGGTGTCAAAATGATCAACTTAGAGCACCTCAACTATGCATAATGATCAACTAGGAGTTCCTGAACTGTCATAATTGCCAATTTCCCTAAGTCTAAACCATACAAAATACTGCATAGAAGCAAGTAAAAGTGTCTAAGGTCTAATACTGAGGTACTAAGGTGGATTATCAATCTAACAAACATGAAGTCAGAATCAGAAGTCCCGTCATCTAAATATCTCAGAGAAATATCAAGGTGATGTCGTAGGGAAATGAGAGATCAATACAGACGATACACAAGGATTTCGACAAGGTTATTGCAGGTAAAGAAGAAGAGATATCTCGTTTAAGAGATCATAATCAGAAATTACTTCTGCAAATCAAGAAGGAAAAGGATAAAGTTCAATGTAGTCAAAATTTAGAAGAGAAGATTCAAGCTCTCCAGCAAAAATTACTGGGAAAGGACGAAGAAAATTCTACCATGAAGAAGGCTCATCAAGAACTAGAGGAACAAATCGAGAAATTAAAAGAAGACAAATAGTCGCAAGACAAAATGTTTGAGAAGATTCAAAATAATAATAATCTATTAGAGAACAAATTAGTTCAAATATAGAAGGAAGCATCCAGACTATCCAGAAAACTAATTCCAGTTGAGGAAGAAGAAACGAATACAAATTTGGTTCCCATCATAGTTCAAAAGGAAGTCAATCTAGCATAAAAACAAGCAACAAGAACTCCTTACCGACACCCAAACTACCAAAATCATTTTGACCACGACAAGGTCAAAATGAACATAAACAAAGGAGTTATAAATTCATAAGCGAAAGAACACAAAATATACAACCTAAGTAGAAAATGGGAAGATTTATCCAACAAGATGATCGACAATCACCTCCGATGAAAATAGATCTTGGATGGACCACAACCACATCACAAACGATGCGACATTTTTTCCCTGGAATTCGTAACTCGTATCGTCTCATTTTGTCAAGTGTTGCAAGTACTAAAATAAATGATCGAGAGATGACATTATAACCAGGACATCAAACATAATCCTTGTCTTCAATAAAGCTTTGAGGACAAAGCTTCCCTTAAGGGGAAGACAATGTAATGAACAAAATATATATAATAATTAAATATTAATAAACATTAATAATTAAATAAACTAATCATTAATGAAGAGGCACCTTGATGAAAGGTTATGCCTCTTTACGAAAGGGCACCCAGTATGGGTATTTATACAAATGTCATTCTCATTGTAATATTATCTATTATCTTATCAATCAAATATGTATTCATGGATTATTGTAACATGGCTTATCTACGTTGGTTATTTATGTAAGAAACGAAGTTTCTTTGTTTCAGCAAATGTGATCTTCGATGAATCCCCTCCATTGTTGTGATTATTATCATTTCTTGACATTTAATTCATTCACCTCCACACCTATCTATAGATGATATTAGTAAAAAAAAAAGGCTACGTCATTTGTAATAAAGATATTTCTGATGATAGAAAAAGGAACGAATTAACCATTCAACATTTACACATATTAACTCGGTGATGTCAATGTAATTGTGATGTTATGAGGCACAAGTCATCAATGTAAAGAGGAGATTCTTTTGTATGAAAGGAGTGGAATTCTCTACTAACCAAACAAAACTAGATCATTCCAAGCTCCTTCATCCTTGGTAAAAAGCCTGACAACATTTAAAACACATCAACACACATAAGAACAACAACTCTTGTAATTTCCATATCAGCGTGTAACCCATGATATCAGTATGACAAAGCACACACATTTTCTTTATATATATATATATATAATTTTAAGAGGTCCATAATAATTGTAAAGGAGTTCTATTGTGTACAGGAAGGTGCAACTTTTTAATGGACTAGTATTCTTCCTATTGCTAGCAAATGTATTTAATTAAATTCTGACATCTTTTCAATTTTCCCTCATGTACCCCGAGTTGGGTGCTCCCAACAAAATCAAGATAACCCTTGCCTTGGTGGATCATCTCATGACATACATCAGACAGACATTTACATTCTACATGAGTGAACCAGAACACTAGGAATGAACTAGGTCAACGATACAAGGTAAGATCCTCTCTATCTCTCACTTAAGTCTATCTCCATGCATAACACTCATATGCTAACTCAAAAGCTCCAAACTTATAACATGTCAAACAATCATTGTTAAAGAAATGTAACTGCGAAAGATATTCTATTTTGTATTATTATTGTTACTACCCCTTACGGAGATGTTGTTCCTCTGATTAGGGATGTCATTGATGTAATTGGTCATGTAAAGTCTTGAGGTAAAACCTTTGTTGTAAGTTGGGTCGGTAGTACCCACAAAAGTATTATTAAAATGTATTTTTGAGTCTTCCAAGGAAATTCGTCCCTGGAAGCAAGGAGAAGTCATCCCAGTTGGGTCATTAGGCCTCTCAGTTGATCAGTATAAATAGGAGAGGTGTCTCCCTCATTTGGACAAGCAGAACACTCAAGCAATTGTGCAAGAGAGAGGAGTAGTCGATATGGGAGAGAGGAAGTAGTCCAGTATTATTCTTGGGGTCTTATAAGTCTTGTTCTTTGGGTCCTACACTGTACTTGGTTGAATTCTATATCGAGAAATTTTTGTTGGGTTTTCTCCCCCATGAGGGTTTCCCGGGATAAATCTTTGTGTTATTTTGTGTGGTTGTGCTTGTCTTTCTTTCATTGATCCTTTTGTATATGGTTATGATGTTATGATGCTAAATGATTTTAGATCTTGTATAACCATTGAAATAGTAACATGGTATCAGAGCCACCCTGAAAGAAGTCTTTGTGCAGCTGAAACACTACTACAACTAAAGCTACTGGAGATTAGGGTTTCATGCTTGAAAACCGTAGAAGACAAGAACTAGTCATCTTGGGAATTTCGCTATAACTCACAATTGGAGAAGGCTAAGGAGCTGAAACTTTGACAAGACGTATTTGAAATCCTACTATACCTTGTGCATGAGTTTCATCCAAATAAAGGTTCCATCCTCCTCCACAATATCGTCATAAACAGGTGACCTAGGGAGAATTTATATATCTCAGGATAGGAAGGTCCAAATCAAATTTATCAAGATGTTTTGGATAGGGAATGGACTGTAGTTTCTGTGGTCCAAGTTTCATACCTCGGAGGTGAAACAGTGACACATGGTAGTCCATACAAGTTCGCTATGATGAACAGCCCTAAAACAAGTCACCTTGGGAAACTTAGCATAAGTCTCCCTTGAAGAATCCAATTATGCTTTAAACTATGAGGTTGGAAAGAAGACGAAAAAGACTATTTTAGGACGATTTTTTAGACATTTAGGAGCAGAAACTTCGAATATATAGCAGAAACAAGATCAAGTGATTCTGCAGAAGACATTGAAGAAACTAGGCCTCCCTGTTCCAGGCACTTCCCTCCACCGATTAGTTGAAAAAAAAAGACTATCAAACTCTCCCTAGGAGGGTGCATCTTTCTATGGAGTAATTTTATCATTCTGTGGATTTTCAATTTTTGACCTAACATTATTGTCGGGGAGAATTAGGGCATCAAATATTTTGCAGTTCTGTCCACAGTTTTGGGAAAATGAGTATGTTTTTCAGCTCGCCTTGAGGAGATGCATTTTTCTATCCAATCAAATCTTAAAGATACCTAAGTTGAAAAATTAGGGTTTCTCTATCAAACCCTAGGTCCACCAAAAGCAGTCTTCCAGAAAAGCTTTCAAAGAAGCATCAAGTTGAAGCAGTGTCATTGGTAAGTTCTATCCTCTCTATTTCCATTTGAGATTCTTGTTTTTATCATGATGAAAAATAGTACCAAGCTTGAGGAAAAGCTTGAAGGAGCCTAGAACTCCCGAGCATGGAAGTATAGAGTTCTTCTCATACCTGAAGAAGCATGACCTAGAGAACTATGTCAAAGAAGAAGCTGCGGATCCAAAGGGAGATGAAGACAAAGCACAAGAAGGACTTAGTCAAAGCCAAGAGGATTATTCCTGTCTCCACATGTATCATCCTTGTAGACTCCCAAGGATATGTTCGATACAATGACCAGCTTGTATGAAGGAAATAATATCAACAGGAAGATGACCTTGAGAACTCAACTCAAGGATGTAAAGATGCAAATGTCAGAAAGCATTCAATCTTAATTCATAAAGAATCTCTCAGATCAAGGAGAAACTAGAAGCCATTGGAGACAATGTCGAAGAAGCAGAAGTAGAGATTACAACCTTGAATGGCCTCCCAAGTCCATGGGATTCATTCGTTCAAGCAATATGTGCAAGAAGGAAGATTATCTCTTTCAACAAACTATAGGAAGAATGCACACAAGAAGAAGCTTGACACATAACAAGAGAGGAGACGATGGGAGCAGCTGAAGATCAAGCTCTCACAATTTACTCCATAAGAGATCATAGAAAGGAGGACCATAATCACAACAGAATACAAAAGGAATTCAGAAGAGATCCGTCCAACATTAGATGCTACACTTGTGATGAAAAGGGACACTACTCTGAAGATTGTCCCAGAAACATAGGCTCCTTCAATAAGAAGTCAAACAAGATAAGACATCATGCTCATACCGCTAAAGGTGATGAACCAACTAATAAAAGATTCAGAGAAGAAAAGGAAGATTACTAAAGTGATGAGGAATATGGATTCTACTAGTGAATACAAATATCATACTCTTATCCATTTCAATATTTAGATAAGAAGAAATGCAGTTAGTGACACTCGAAACCAGTACATAGGTTCCCAGAATCAGATGATGAAGTAGAAGGATCAAGTTATTCTTGCAAGGACATAATCAAGAAGAAATCTACCAAACAAACAAAGATAAGTATTTGAATTGTAAGTTTCATATATATCTAGTTGCTTAAATGACATTGTTTAGTTGTGTACATATCTATGTTCAAGGAAATGTATTATGCATGATAGAATGTTTGCATTAATGGATAGTATCTACTAATATGCATGTGATGGGTAAGTGACATATGGTGCTATACAACATTCCATTGCTACTTATATAGAATGAAACCTCTTTGCTGACACATTGGGATTAGTGCACAATCTCAATAATGTTATGGTAGAGATGGAAGGCTTATAGAAAGTTTATGTGTGAATACGAGATATGGATGAAAGTTGTATTGGCTAAAACAGTTGCATGACTATATCTTTATGTATAAGAATTTGTCATTATTAATATGTCTTATGAAATGTTTCTAACCATGCAACTGATGTATTTGACTTGAAGGAAAGATCATGTACAATCACCTGCAAGAAAAGAAGGATGAGACTTGTTCCGAAGAACAAGTGACGACAGTTTAGTTAGAAGATTCACTCCAATAAACATACATGAAGATGAACCTGAAGCTCCCAGGGTCGGAGACACCGTGGCGAAAGAAAGAGCTTCAGAAGAATATAAGAATCATGATATGACCTAAAGAGAGCGGTAGATCCACCTCGAGAGATGACGCCCACCTTGGGAACGAGAGATAATTCAAGATGAAGAAAAGTATGATGAGACTTCCAACGAAAGTAAGAGGACTCAGATACACTTTAGTTATGTGGAACTGTTGAGTGACATCATTGATGCGGATCCTCCAACTATGAAGAAGTAGCCAAGAAGAAATGGAAGAAGACTATGATCAAAGAGTACCAGATGATCATGGGGAATGATATCTAAGATGCGGTTCTAAGACCTTAAGGGAAGTTTGTAGTGTCTTCCATGTGGATCTACAAGATCAAGTATGCAGCAGATGGCAACATCAAGGGATACACAGCAAGGTTCGTGGTTTCTCTCAGAAAGAGGGAGTATACTATGGCATGACATACTCCATTGACCAGACACACTTCTTCGATGGAATAGAAGTGTATATCGAGAAGAGAACCACATGTGCACAAAAGGATTTGTACAAGCTCAAAAGGCACATGAGGAGCTTGAAGATCGCCTAGAGTGATGAAGATCTTAACCTTTGCTACAAGGTTGAAGGTGGAAGCGTATAGAGGATGGCAAGCTCACAGATAGGTGCAAGAGGAACTTTTTCAACAAAGTTCAAGATAGAGGATCTTGGTATCTAGTGACCTGAGATGGATACATAGAAGATCAGTAGCAGAGAATGCTACATGTCACTCCAGTGCATAATGCTTTGATACATAAAGTACAAAATGCAGAGGGAGGATGATGCTCCGCTTCAGAGGGAGTGACTGCAGAAGACCTTCGAGTTCGACATGGTATGACAGGATAGACAGATTTCTGATGGACTTAGGGTTTACCAAGAGTAAAGTGGGTTCCAACCTTTACTTTAAGGTTGAATGAGGAAGACTGGTATATGTCAATGACCTAATAGGAGAGGACGAACTCATTGTAAACACAAAGAGGAAGTGCTAGAAAGAGTACCTCAGGATGATGTTTCAGTTTGGGATCGGGTATGATCTCATGGATTAAGCAGAAATTAAACCAGTGTTTCCCTCACTACAGTCGAGGTTGAGTACATTGCAGAATGTTCAGCCTGTAGCGAAGCAATATGGTAGGATTGTTTGATGTCGTGATAGATGCAACTTATTTTATTGTGACAACCAAAGTTGCATCAAGCTAATAGAGGACCCGGTGTTTCATAAAGTTCGGGATATGGTGCAGAGAGAAGCCTTGAAGCTCCAATTTGTTCCTACAAAGGAACAAGTTGATGTGTTGACTAAGCCTCGTGTAAAGCTTGAACACTTTCAAGACAAGCTTGGTGTATTCCGAAAGGACCTCCCTGGAAAGAGGGAGTGATGATAAGAGAATGAGATCGTAATGGTATGCCAGTACAGAGAAGGCCAGTCGAGTTTGCCAGTATGCTTATAGATATTGATGAAGTTGTGGATGTACAAGAAAAGAATGATGAGCCCCAGTTGTCTTGTCATTTTATAGAGAGCCTGGTCGTATCTTCGTGGGTAGATCCCAATATGGTTGGTGACATCACTAAGGGTGGATCCCAGTATGACTGGTCGTATCACTAAGGGTAGATCCCAAAATGGTTGGTGGCATCGTCACAAGGAAGATCCCATGAAGGTTGGTTGTATCTTCAAATAAGAAGATCCCAACGAGTTGTTGTCCTGCATTCATTTGCGGATGTTGTGGTCCAGCATTCATTTCCAGACGTTGTGTTCTGGCATTCATTTGCATACGTTGTGGTCCTGCATTCATTTGCGAAGGTTGTGGTCTGGCATTCATTTGTAGACATTGTGGTCCTGCATTCATTTGTGGACGTTGTGGCCTGCCATTCATTTGCAGACATTGTGGTCTTGCATTCATTTGTGGACGTTGTGGTTCTGCATTCATATGCGAACAATGAGATTCCAGCATTTTTGGTGTTGTGGGTGATTCCGCATTAATTTGTGATGTTGTGTTATGTTTTTGTAACATTGCAGGTGATGCTCGGGATGAGGATACCTTAGATGATGCGATGAAAGGTGATACTCATGATGTTGCAACGAGATGTGATACTCGTAATGATGCGATGAGATGTGATACTTGTATATGGTTATGATGTTATGATACTAAATGATTTTAGATCTTATATAACCATTGAAATCTTAACAATCATCACCACAATGATCATGTTGAAAGAAGAATTAGACCGCTGGAAGACGAAAAGAAGAGTAGTAGCATCATAACACGTACAGATGGCTCGGAAGTTAGAACTTCTCCCCAGGAAAAGCTTCGAAGTACTCGCCATGACCTCTACTCCTATGAAGCGGCGATAATTATTCTTCATTTTTTTCATTAACTAAAAATGCTCTCGTAAATGTCATGTACATTGGATCATGGGTTTTGAACCTTCAGCTTACCGTTAAGAGTGCGCTACAAATTTATTAAGAGAGCATGTCTCATGCGGAGATAATTGAAGACTCATCCACAGCCAAACCTCCTTTCACTCCCGAGAATCATTTTTGTACATGCGACAGAACAGCTCCTCCGAACCGAGTAATGTCACCTCCCCTCCATTATCTATGAAGGAATTAAACATAAGGCAATGGTGATTTTGAAAGTACGCTAGAACCAATTAACTTGCTCCACCAAACACGAAAGACAATACAACCAGTACTAGTAATAACAAAGAGACATCATCCCACCGAGGTTCACCAAGCAAGGCCTGAGAATGCTTGGTCTCAAAAATCTATTCTGGAGAATTCTTCTTAATCTTGATGGTCCAACGCTCAAGGATAAAAGGATCCATCTAAGAGCTCCGCAGATACTCCAGCTAGTCAGCCTTAGTTATGGGGAGAATTGGAGAAACCATTCGAGTAAATATCTCCTCCACAGTGGAAATCAGGGCACTGTCTGCAACATGACTGTAAGCAAATCTTTTTTCTCTCGGGAAAGTAAGGAAAATGGTTAGTACACGACGGGAAAGAGGAAAATGAGCTATAACCATATGCCCAAACTCTAGGGGAAGATAGAGGAGGCTCAAGCCTGTTTCAATAGCTACATCCTTGATGAAATAAAGGAAAGGATAAAGCAAGACATAAATTGGGTAAAGGCGGAACAGGATACTCTAGAGGCGTAAGTAGAGCAAGAAGGAATTAAGACTTGATTTCAGGATCCTAATTCCTCCCAAACGCAAGAGACCAAACATGCCAAAACAATTATGTTGTATTCGCAGATTAAATTTTTAGGGGTAAAAACTTTGTTAGATGGTTAAAAAGAAAAGAGAGAACTTCTCTTCCATATGGATCAAATGGAGGCGGGAATGAATCAAATGCAGGCTCAGACAGGGAACCTGAATTCTAGAATGGACGAGATGCAAACATAGATGGGAAACTTGAACTTCCAAAGGGACCAAATGCAAATCCATTTGGGGAGCCTAAACCAGAATATGGTGACTCTGACCAAAGCAATCTCAAGCTTTGGAGACAAGCTTAACCAGGTAGCTACAGTGTCCATTGGCATGACCTTCCAATATATTCCTTTCCTTTAGCTCAACAGACTCAACCAATCCATGCTGCAAAAAATCAGATTATCCAAATTCCAAATGAAGAAAATCCATAGTTTCTCTTTTATTACTATAGTACCTGTAGCAAGATGTCCTTTAGTAGTAGTGATGTGTTTTAACCAATCCATGCTGCAAAAAATCAGATAATCCAAGTTCCAAATGAAGAAAATCCATAGCCTCTCTTTTATTACTATAGTACCTTTAGCAAGATGTCCTTTAGTTGTAGTGATGTCTTTTAGTAGTTTTTATTACACTGTATACTATGTAACTTAGATATGGATGGGATATGGATGTTGATAATCACATTCGGATGATTATTTTGATTTTACAAACAATGTTTTATAGTCTGGTTTCCCCAAGGCATTAAATATTTATCTTTCTTGATTGTTGGGCTAGACTTTTGATTGTTAGTCTAGACCTTTGAAGTATGTAGATTTAATTTTTTGTTTATCCAATAAAGTTTGTCTTATTATCTAAGTAGACTAGCCCCTCTTATATGTAATACTCTTTTTTAATTAATAAAATAAACTTCCATAACCTTACAATAACAAAAATATTCCTTCATGTAACATTGTCAATCCCAAATCTTTTACGACTAATCAACCAAAAACTTGAGTAACCCTAAATCTTTTACAACTAATCAACCAAAACCTTGAGTATCACAGCTTTCAACAAGTTGGTTATGGTCCATTCATAGAACAAATAAGTCACTATAATGAAGCCCATAGGAATACATAGAGGTTGTATTCATGCAATAGATCCAAGAAGTGAGAAAGTGTTGCCCCTATGATATGTGGTGTGCATGGGGCAAGAATCTAATTAACCTTTAACATGCATCTTTGAGTGTTATAGAGGTTTTATTTCAAACTAAGAATGTGGTAATGGGAACGTTTATGGAGATTTTCTTTTTATAACAATGAATTTGTCATGTTTATGTTTTATTTATATTGTTCCATTTTTATAAAAGAAAAGAGAAAGAGAAGGGTGAGAAAAGTAGCTAAACCCTCAAGCTTTCCTTGGATATATATATATAAGAAGATTTCTAAGTAAACCACCTCAACTACCAAGTGGTTGTGAGATTTACATGCACATGCATGGACATGAATACATGTAATAATCAGAAAGAGTGAATTCATTCATCCATTAAACGTCTCATTACATTGTAAATGAAGAGTATGCTAAAGTAACTCCAAAAAAAACTAAGCACTAACCACTACATTATTTTACATTAAATGCCCCATTATTACATCACTTTATTGGCGAGTTTTTATCATTCCTCCAAGTTCTAAATATTACCATTATCTCCAACACCCTTCCATAATGGTCATATTACATGTTTGTTCAAAATACAATAAGACAAAAGCTTTGGACAAACAAGGTGTTTGTAGTCCACAAAATAAGATATTCAAAATAGCAATTTGGTCAGAATTGTACCCAACAAGGTTGATTAAGTACAATTTACAATTGCATCATTTGTTTGACCAATGACTTATTAAGAAGATGAGAGAAAATGTGGCTTGTTCACTAAAATCGCATCTTGCACATCTTGAGTATCCAACATATCAAGATTGTGTATTTGTTTCTCTAACTAAACACCATCATCTTCACCCTCCGTAACGGTCTTCTTCTTTACCATTTTCCCTTCCCAAGCGTCTTTTTTTTACCATTTATTCACCCCCACCCCAAGGGTCTTCTTATGAATTATAGTAGATAATGCATAATATACATGTTTTCTTTCTCTTCTTTGACTTGTTTTAAGAGTGACAACATCTGTGGCTTCATTTCTTGAGTTTAATCTCATCAGACACCTCTCTACCTTAGTTGTCATAGTTCAGTTTTTAGTGAAATTACAACCATCTTATTGCCAACTAAACTTGCATTTTCAATTTCTAGCAACCAAAATAAACCATGTTCTTTTACACCCATTGCAACCATGTTTTTGTAACTCTTATAATCAACAAAAACAACTACTCTTATAATCAATAAAAGCACCTATTATCAGTCAAACTTATATGTAAGTGTGGACTATGCTTCATTATACTACTAATCAAAAATATATTTGTCTCCAAAACTTTTCTCCTAAGGGGTGCATTTCCCTTTCCTCTAACCTTGTATTATTCTCTGCCACTCGATACAACATATTCATATTAACATTTATCTTCTACAAAATCAACACAACAACAATATTGTTAGTAAATGTCTATATAACTTGTTTTTGGCCATGAACATAGAACTCTTTCTCATTAAGTTCAACCAATTTAGCATGTTTCTTTATGGATTGATCAGTGGAAGAATACATGTGGCCATGCTTTTCATCCCACAACTGCTTCCTACAAACTATGTGTATGCCATAATTTTCCATAATAAAAGCATTCAAGTGATTCACCCTGTGTACAACTCTTGCTCTTAAACTTTGCTACAAATTCTACCTCAAAAACATCATTCACGTTGTGATTCTCAAACTGTTTTTAGGTTTGTCTTGCTAGAAGAGCTTAGTGCTCAACTAATCAAATGTCAAATCTTCATCAATGCCACTAATGTTCAAAGTTTCCATAAAGTTTGCCTGGGAAGACAACAAACTTTAAAATTTGCATAGAAAGGCAACAAACTTTTAAAAGTTATAACCATCATATCTTCTTTCTTTGTCTAAGGTTTTATGCGTCTCTAGTAAGTTCCCTACAAGACCAATGCATCATTACCATCTTGAACTTCAAGATGCATCTCATTTGTTTCCAAAACTGATCAATGTCACGGCCTCTCGATTCTTCGCATCATACATCTTTTTGTTTCCAAAACTGATCAATGTCACAACCTCTCCATTCTTTGAATCATACTTTTCATAGATTTCTTCTCTCAAAACAAATTTGCCCAAACCTCTGTATTCAAATAATATGACAAGCATCTTTTGTTTCATGATTTAAAATTCTAACCATTAAATTTTCCATCTGTCCATGTAAGATAAACTAACCATTTATTATGTTTGGAAAAGAGAACTGTTCTAAGCCCAAAAAATTAGAAAATCACTCTTCCCTCTATCTCTTCAAAATACTTAGGATTTTAGTTTCTAATCACAAATGCACCTCCTCAAAATTGTTTTTTTCAATTATTGTAATATCTTCTCGTCTATCCCTTCAAAATACTTAGGATTTTAACTTCTAAACACAAATGCACCTCTTCAAAATTGTTTTTTTATAAATTAATGTCGTTACATTGAGCGATAAAACTCACCTGGCTCACTTCTCTCGTGCAAGTTCCAAGCAATTTTTCACAGGTTCTCCTCTATGTACTGGACTCGTCTGCAAGCATTACTTTGTCCAATCTTTTGTCACAAGTTTTCAATGCACTGGACTCTTCTGCGGGCATTGACTTGTCCAAACTTTTGTTCCCACGACGATCATTTACAGGTAACAAGGCAACTTCACTTTTAAAATATATATTTGTGGATTCCGACACTCCTACGTATATCTCCCGGCGGCCTATCGTCGATGTTAGCAAGAGATACTAATAGCGGCGGTTATACTTTCAAAAATTGTTGAAATCTGAGTATCTCGGTGTTGTCGAAAATTCCCAACTCATTTCTGAAATTAAAATTGCAATTTCACAAATAAAAATTGTAATTTTAGCAACAAATCGTTTTGCCAAATTCCAAGCAAACTCACAAAAGAAATATACAAATTGTATAAACTTTAGCTCACTCCGAGCTCCACTCCTCGTAGCTAGCTGCTAAAATTACTTTTTAATATGCACTCGAGTCATGCCCACGACGGAATACAGGCTCAAATTACTTTTTAATTTGCACTCCGCTCATCCCCACGACGAAACACGTGCATGGGTTGTTCAATCAATTCACTGAAGGTGGTGATTCCTTCGACTCTTCTCCACTGCTCTTGTGTTCTCTGGCGGATATTCAACTCCACTCTTAAAACACTTATTTACAAGCACCTTTATTCAACCAATGGTTGCCTTGATTTCTTCTACAGCAGCGGAATAATCCATTAAATGATTCACACCTTTCCTTGATTTCATCTACAGCAGCGGAACAATCCATTAAATGATTCACACCTTTCTTACGCTGGTCGTGTTCTCAACCTATTATCTATATTCATACAGGTGAAATCTACACATTAGTGGACTATACCATATGAAATTTAAACACGAGTGGGCATTCTTCTCTTCACCGTAGTTCTACTACCATGTGAAATTTTCGCAAGAGTGGGCAGTCTTCTCTTCACAGTAGTTTTAATACCATGTGAAATTTTCACAAGAGTGGACATGAATACACAAAATAATGTACTCTAATAGCATATGAAATCTACACAAGTTGACAGGATTACACAACAATGTGAAAGAATGAACTTATTTATTGCATTTAGAGTAATAAGTGCTCTAATAGCATATGAAATCTACACAAGTTGACAGGAATACACACATAACAATGTGAAAGAATGAATGTATTTATTGCATTTAGAGTAATAAGTGCTCTAGAGTCCAGTATGGAGTAGATATTGTCATCTTAAAAAAATTACATATGTTTTAATGAAAATTACATATGTATTATGTTAATTGAATCGTAAATTTTTTTGGATGTATAAAAAAATTTACACCTCAAGAAATTGAATCATTTTTTATACTTGATAAATTCGGGTTTAAGATAGACCTATGCTGATTTATTAAATGATACAATGTCATTACATAGTAGTAAAATAGTATGTTAAGTAACTTCCAAAAACTAACTATTAAATACTACATTAATTATTACATTGAATGCTTCATTACTACGTCACTTCATTATTACATCATTTTTATTTGTATTTCCTATAGTAGTTAGCATTTATTATTCATCTAGTTATAAGTCTGACCATTATCTCCAACATCACCAAAAGGTGTGATAAAATTCCAGGCATCGATTCATCAAACCACAAATCGGAAGCAACATCCATCAAAGTAAATTAAATTGAAGTGATAAATACTAGTCATTTATTAAAATTAAGATGTAAAAAAAGGAAAAATAGAAAAATAATCTTTCAGGTGCACATAGTTAACTGAAACCCTTGAGGTCATCTGCTGCAAGCAATGAAAACATCATCTTCATCCCCAGTTCCATTGATGAAGAGGACATGTCCGTAGATGATTTCCAAGCTGCACCAAGCAAACTAGAGCCCAAAAAAGAATGGAATGAGCTTATTTAATTTAATTGCCCAAGCAACTTTGTAATCCCACCCACATCTTCGAGGACTACTAACTTGATAGTATAGACAGTTGCCCATAAAGATGAGCCTTTTGGCTAAGAAAATGGCTCGTTTGTTCTAGAATGTGTTTGTTGCCTACAATGTATGGAGATTGATGTAGCCATTAAAGAGATGGAGATGAGATATTCATGCATTGCATTAAGGAATTGTTGAGAGAGAGGACAATGCAAGTCTGGTTACTTATTGCCAAAGACAACAGAAGCATAAGAACTAAACCCCAATCTTATGCTTCTGTCTCACGATGAAGTGCCATTGTTTTGTTCTGTAGGAGGATTAAACGTCGACATAGTGGGTATTTCCACCAGTGGTGTCGCAATAGGGGCATAGGACATCTTTGATGATATTAAATCTAAGGCATGCACATATTACATAGCCCATACAGTAAAACCCCTGAAGCAGTATCCAGATGTTAACATTTTTTTAGGGCATATCAATAATGTCATTTTGTTAAGCAAGCAGAAAATATTCATCTTTACCAGCACCCCAAAAATCCTGAATGAATTTTGACTGTTTGTGGTCTCAGATCTGAGGAGCCAAAAGCGATGATAGCACATGAAAATTAAACTAGTGTTTCAAAAAATCCATCAGAAAATCCAATCCTCCCTTTAGGATGCTTTTGGAGGCTAAAAAAGCATTGCTACACCACTTAATTCAAAATTTCACAGATCAAAACAAATGAAAGAAACACAATTTGATTCTTCAAACAACTAATATTTCTGGGCCCTAGTTAATTTGAACAACAAAACACAGCAACGATGAGGTTATTTTTGTTATGAGTCACGATGTTCTAGAGCAGGTACTTCACCAAACTTAATGGGAGTATGCTCTAGATTCCTAGAAACTCCCCAAGTCATTAAGTTCTTCATCTCATCATACAAAACTAGTATCAAAGCTGCCCCTGTGCTCCTGAACATGTTTGATACGGCCCCACGGTAGAAAGAAGTCACACTTTCCCTCTTGTAAATCTTTTTCCAGCAGTCCCAAGTATTTTTATACATTCGGTGTTCCAAACCTGCTTGCATCATCATGCGCCGCCTAACTGTATCCAAAGGATAAGAAAGCAAACCAGCAGAGGTAGTTACACCTTGAGCTACAATCCACCTCTTCCAAAATGGAATGTGGGGAGTGTCCTGCAACATCATGTCTTTTGCAGTATCAAAACCCCCAAAGTATAAACCACGGTGAACTATCATTCCATGCAATGAAGCGGGTAGACCACGATAAAGTCCCTTCAAGCCATCTTTCTGATGTATTGTTTTGAGGAAATGAACGAGACCCTTGAACTGCCTTGCTTCTCTCTTACCAATGTCTGCTGCCAGCCGTGTGTGTGCAATGTCCAGAGGATAAATAATAATTAAGGTTGTGCATCCTGCAAGAGAACCTGCTAGAAAATTACTTGGAGCCATAGACAATGGTTTCTCATGGAGACGACCAGAAGTAAGCATAGTTCTGTAAAGGTCCTGCAAGAAAATAATTTACTGTGAATATCACCATGCATAACAACTCTTAAAGATATTCAGAAATCCCTGCAATAAGAGCATGTTACGAACATGTCTAAACATTCCTTACATCCAACATCCAAGAAAGGGCTAAACTGCAAATTTCTGCAAACATCTATGTTATGCATGTTGCTTTGCATAAACAAAAAGGAAGAAAAAAGGTAGATGAATAGTTCAACCCAAAAGAAGATCAAGTTAAAATTAGCATTAGCCATGCCTCTATTTTACAATGCATTTTGGTCCATTAATACCTAATTGTAGATACACAATAACTCATAATTATTATGCAAACATACAATAAGTAACACCTGAATAGTAGGTGTTACTCCTTCGATTGCACGAGGTTTAATCAAGGGAAAAGATGTTGATGATCCAGAAGAAGTCCAATGTATGGCTTGTCTAAACCAAATTTGTAATGTATCGTCATTGTGGCAGTTGTCCATGGTTATATTGTCAAAGTGATCTAGTTGAGATCTGAGTTGCATGAAATGTGGAAACGCATACAAGTTTCAGAAACGGGAATGCTTGGAAACGTGATCCCCAAAAATGGGTACATCAGGGAAAAAGCGGTATATATATATATATATTTATATATATGGGTTTTTTTCAATAACACATTATCTCACAATAAAATATGAATGAGAGGTTAATTTGCAGGTAGGTTTAGAAACGATTTAGAGGTTAATTTGTTTTCATTTTCCATAAACTAGGATTTTTAGATTTCCTATGAGTCACAAGCTTCTCATGGACCCTTGGAGGTTTCCTAGAAGTTTTCAAGAAGTTTTCAGTTTCCGGTACTGGTACATGGGCATTTTAGGAGTTTCGTGCAACATAGGTTGAGAAGTCTCTTGTATGTAACGGGCCAATTGTAGTCTATACTTAGATTAACTATGACAGTTGTACTAAAGATTGACTATGACAGTTGTACTAAGGCAAGTGACTCGAGTGGTTTTTTACTGAGGAAAAATTACATCTTCACAATTGTAAATTTTTCGACGCTTCGTCCCATGTAAAATCCAAAGCAGGAGCATGTCTAGAGTACCTCCACCATATGTCATTGAGCACTTGAGCCCTAGACTCAATGTACTATATCACATCTCATATATTTGGTCACCATGGACACTTATGTAATGTCAGTTAAGGTCTAGAGTCTTAGGAGTCCCTCTTGCACATGATTAAATGATAATTAAAGTTGGTTTGTGGTTAGAGTTAAGTTGAAAAGTTTAGAAGTGCCTCTCCCTAGTTCCAATGTTGGGTTTAATAATCTAATCTGTCATTAACTTTATAACCCAAAGTTTCCCCCTCCTCATGTTAGATCCTCACAATATTTTTATGCAGTCTTACATATCCCCATGCAGTCCACTTAGCACGCCTTCTAGCCTAGTGCTCTCTAAGTTGGGTTGCAAACCAAGTAAGGCACAGAGGGAAAAAATTAATCTAGTACTAATAATGGTGCTGCAAGAGAGGATGCGCAACACCAAGATGGCCAAGGGAGAAGGAGTAGTGCCTTATCTCACGAGGCTCACACAGATCAGGGATGAGCTTGGAGTTGTTGGCTCTAAGACAGTAGACAAGGAGCTAGGCTCAATGGCTTCTCTAAGCCATGGGACACCTTTGTCAAAGGTGTTGTGGCTAGGGAGAAGCTCCCTGATTGACAGAGACTATGGGATGAATTTGTGTAGGAAGAGACCTGCATGGGTCAAAAATCAGGCTCATCCAGCAGTGCTCCATAGATTGTGGATGAGGAGGCTCTAGCCCTTACAGGGAAGAGCAAGGGTAAGGCAAAGAGGAAGAAGGATGGTAAGAGGAACCTTGACGTGTCAAAGGTCAAGTGTTTTATTTGCCACAAGCAGGGACACTTTGCCTCCCAGTGCCCAGACAGGAAGAAGAAAAGTAACACTTAGATGGTTGGATCTGCAGAGGTGGATGAGTTCAATAGGAACTTTGATGAGGAGTTTTGCTTGATAGCTTGCATGGAAAGCACCACAGGGAGCAGTATATGGTACATCGGCAGTGGAGCATCTAGTCACATGACTGGACATAATAGATTCTTCAGAGACTTGCAAGAGGGTGCAACAGGGATCCACATTGAGCTGGGTGATGATGCGCGGCATCAGGCGCAAGGAGTTAGCACTGTTTCGTTTCAGAGGGAGTCTGGTAAAGCCCTCAGTTTTGCTGATGTGTTATATGTTCCAGGATTGACCAAGAACCTCATATCAGTCTCCAATCTGGAGGACAAGGGATATCAGGTGAAGTTTCGAGACCATAGAGTGTATATCAAGTCCAAGGGGTCAGATATGAGCTTGGATCGAGTGATTGGCAGGAGCGGGAAAGTGTATAGACTACACTTTGAGCCTGCAAAGGCTCTAGTCAGCAGCAACAACAACAATCAGGGTGAGTTGTGGCATAGGAGGATCGCACACTTACACCATGGAGCACTGAGGCACTTGAGACAGGCTGTCATTGGAGTTCCTTAGGTACAGGAGGAGAAGCATAACCACTGCAAGGGTTGTGCTTTGGAGAAGAACATTAGTAAGCCTTTCCCACAGAGTGAGCACAAGTCTAAGGAGCCCTTGGACTTGGTGCATGAAGACCTATGAGGGTCCATTCTTTTAGTGGTTACATTTACTGCGTAACCTTCATTAATGACTATTCCAGGAAAACCTAGATCTATTTCTTGAAGGCCAAGTCAGAGGTCTTTGAGAGGTTCTGAGTTGGAGACTCTCGTGGAGAACCAAATAGGAAAGAAGATTCGAGTGTTGAGGACAGACAATGGGGGTGAGTACACCTCCAATGAGTTCATGGAGTATTGTTCGGCAGAGGGGATCAAGAAGGAGCACGGTGTGTTACAACTCCAAAATTTCCATAAGTAAAAAAAAAATCAATATGAAGGGTTCTAAGTCAATAAGACTTAATCTAGTTTTTACATATCTCGTAAGAATTTATTGTAAATCCTACAATCCACTTTAATCCTAGGATTTAACTTAACCATTCGAATACGACATCTCAAAATATGAAACACATAGCACTATAAAGGTATACATGTTTACTTGTCTCAATAGTTAATGTGTCATGCTTGCTTTGTCGTAATTTACGTTTTATGTGCTTAACTTGTTTTATCAAAAGATGGATGTCACCATGTTAGAATATTCTGCTTACATACCCTATTTCGATGCTAGGGTTACAAGTTTTTCTTTAGGTCTTACTTAGCTTATGAAGCCAATGCATTTCCTAATTTGTATTTATGCAGGTGTTCCATAAGAAAGGTTATGCCACCCCTAGCAAACCTAATAACTAACAACCTAAGGTGACAATTAAAGACTAGAGGGTAAACCAAGTTCAAAGGTGATTTTATAACCAAAATGTAGAAGATTTATACTATGCTTTAACCTAGTTCAAAATACTCATACCAATGATTTTTCATACTAGGAAAATCGTTCTAACTATAGAAGCAAATGGGTGTCGAGGAGTGATCTACGTGGAGGTAGGTGTGAAAATAAAAAACGCCCATGTGATTGGGCTTGGTAGTGCCATCCAGTTGGAAAGAAGGTTAAAACCCTACGAAACCCCAAAAAGGGTTAAACCCTCGGCGTTAATCTTCTGTGTATTTTTTGTGTTGTGGGAAGGGCAAGGAGAGCCGAAGGCTCTCGGCCCTTCCAACACTTGAACTCTGTGAACTCCCACACTGCTCTCCAGCGTTATTCCAAACCATGCCGACGGTCTTGACTCCATACTTTGAAGAAGTAAAATATTACTGCTGTAATTCAATATTTCAGATCAGCCTTAAGGTTGAAAGAAAGTTCACAAGGATTAGATCCCAGAAACCTCAAGATTGAGGTGAAATTTTGAAAGTGGCATTTCGAGAAAATTTTCTAAAGAGAAGACCCCAAATCCCTCTGATCCGGTTGTACATACTACAGACAACACAAAGTTGCAAAAGCAATTGAAACCAAATTATATGAAGTTGAGTAGGACCAGATTCTAAGGATGTAGGAGAAGAGGCCTACAACCCATGTTTGTGATGGTGAAGGTTTTTGTTGCATGAATTATAAGAATTGCAACTTCCCATTACAAGAGCATAGAAGCTACAATGCACACTCGTGGAAATTAGAGTTTGGAAACAATACATGTGTTGCAAGATCACATTGCAGAAAGATGGAAAATACCCACATGTGAAAGAGAGGAAGTCAAACAGTGAAGTTATTTGGTCTTCCAACTTCTATGTCTATAAAAAATTTAGTCCAACAACAAAATTATTGTATATATACATGTAGACTTAGAGGGGACACAAGTATACAATTTGAGGTCTTTTGTAATAAAGCTTGTTGGAATAAAAATTTCATTTAAAACCTGTTTTGTGTAGCATTCTAAGTATGTGCATTAGTTTATGGTTTATTCATATTATCTAACTTTCTACACTAAGAGAAAGAAATTATTTGTGCATAAAGAAACTTAGTTCCATCACACCTCGTGAAATCCTTTAAGCCTTATGTTGAAAGTATGTAATGGCTAGCCACGGCTATGACGACCGCAAGCATAAAACAATTTGGATCACTATTTTATCTCCTTCTCTTACCTTGTGTCATGTACAAGTTTACCAATCACAATTAACAATTTTAAATCTATATAAGATTTATTTATTGTTTTTCACCTATAGGTCTTCATCCATATTTACAAATTACTATACCTAACCCTAGATGTTAATTAAAGAATCACCAAATTTTCTAAAAGAACACTATTCACTTAATCTATAAATGATTTTAATATTTCACTCTAGCTCATCCAACAAGGCATTGAGATGCTTAAGTTTACATTCAACAAATATCTCCCCTAGTAAAAGCAATACAGAGAAAATTTAATGCAATGTGCGTTATCAACTACATTTAGACTTCGTAGAGATCGAATCCACTCAATATACCCAATCATGCATACAACCTATATTAGCCAAGGGTTACAACAGAGTATGTTTCCTATTCAAGCAAGGAGTAAATAAACAATGCTCCATAGTATCAATACCTCTAGAAATTAGGTGTATTCAACGAATTTATCTATCATTCAATGTTAGCAAGTACAAATGATATCCCAAGCTTACAATAAAATAGATTTTAATTCAAGCAAGGAACAAATGAATTCTTCTTTGCAAGATTTAACGGAAAAAGGAATTGAACAACAATAAAAACAAAATCTCCACCTAGGAAAATTTCACAATCTTGGTACCAATGGACAACTATAAGCACACCTTCAACAATTAAATGGACCACATGACTAACCTTAGCAAGTACATAGAAGTCAATTGATGCTTATGGTCAAGTTCATGTTAGATCCAAGGAAAGAGAGAAGTGAGCCAATGACCTACACAATTTGAAGGCAATGAAAAAGTAATTTACAAGAACGGTTAAATCTTGCAAAAACAAATCCATGGCTTAGTACTTACAACATTTGTTTAGCATCATTATCTTAAAATATTTATCTTATAGATGAAGATTTTTGTGTGATCACTTCATTTTTTCCTCCAATCTCAATGATAGATGATTATCAGTGCTACTCATAGTCCCACTTGACATCCACTTCTAGATCAATGAAACCCTTCACATCTTCAAAATACGGAATTAGTAGACCGATTCCCACCATAACCTTGAGGAGGCTTCACTCAGAACACCAACTGTCTCAAGTACTCATAGTTCCATCACCAGAATATTCTTAACAACCTGTTATCACATATACATTTACAGCTTGGCTTCCATGATGCAGCATGCAGACCTGTCTCTTATTCTATTCTGGGCTACTTTTTACATGGGGTTTTAGCATGGATCTTCATAGCTTTAGCCATTCCAGAGTCTTATTCATTGGAATTTCCTCGCCAGGACTGAGATTTAGGGCTCCATTGAGATGCTTTCAGTGATGATCTAGTTCATTAAAGCAGAGCAGCAAATCAGGAGTTGGTAAACACAGTTATAGAGGGGCTTATCAGTTGGAGACAAGTATACATGGTGAGATCAAATATATTTCCTTGGTTTAGTTTTGCTATATGATGTATCTCAAACACCTATGCTTGTCATGTTAGGATGATTATGGTGACCTATGCTTATATGTTTTGTATTGCTCTAACCTGTGTTATGATTAATCAAAGAATTCAATGTGAAGACTATTGCCCATGCCATGCTTGAACAAAGTGTAAACCTTGATGCTAGGTTGGTTCCATGTCATGTGTCCCCGTCCATCCAGTTCATTCACTTTTGTTTTTATCACATGACTTAGACTAATGGAGACTTGTGAGATTGAAGATCCTTTCCCCATTCTGGCCCCTATGCATGATGGATCCCATGTTGTTTTGTGTCTCGGCTTTGAATTGTGCAACAAAACTTGTTGAAGCCTTGATCCTTCTGGGCCAGGAGAACCCACTGGTGTTGGTTCCTAAGCTTAGGTGAGTTGGGTTTTGAAGCCTTGATCCCTCTAGTCGGTTGCCCCCAATGTTTGGTCCTAACTGCGAATATTCCCCCCTAGTTTCCCGACAAGTTGTCAGCTAAAACTTGAAGCAATAAGTCTACCATCATTACATGCATTATGAGTTGTATGCTATATATATCATGAAATGCAAGCCTGCAAATGAAATTGCAAACTGTGTCTTTAGACACAAATCAGAAAGGCTATGAAATGAAATTGTGAAAGGCCCAAATAAAGTAGTGGATAAACAAATGCTAAATCTAAAGACTGTTGGCCATATTATTGAAATGTAAGGATTAATTCGTCACGGAGCCTAAGGGTTTTGATGTGAGATGGAGTAAGGGACAGCTAATTCTAAGTGTCCCCTAGGATCTCTTCACTACAGTTTCTTGTGTACTCAACACAAGGGTCCTAGAAAAGATCCTCGTGGAGCTTGTTCTTTAGCTTGGAAGTGAGTCGTAGACATGATTGTTAAGGTTGAATGGACACTTTTCAGATCAGCTCATCCACCTGTGAGACACCACCATTCCCTATTGTTCATCTATCATGCATATGTCAACTTGGTAGAGTGTATTGGTTATCATTCAGATAGACCACTGAGTCAAAGTTAGTCACTAGTCATCTCCCCTTGCCTTAACCTGGTTCTTCCATCCTCACCCATCTATAGCACATCTTTTACACTTTGTAAGTATGGCATGAAGAAGCAGACTTCCAAAAGATTCTAAGATTTTTCAGAAGCAAAGGTACATCTTACTATTATTATTATTGGTCACCATGATTATGAACAACTGATTCAAGTTTGGTTTTGATATACACCATTGGAGCATTTCTTACCTTGGATGGTTGCAGGATCATACTGCATAGTATCTCACCTTGATTTTGGGTACTTTGACCTGGTCAAACCAGTTGACCAAGTTAATCACGGTTCCCAAGGAAGCGACTCAAAAAAGAAACATAATCCATATTTGTTCCAGACATACCCAAGACCAATATTGTATTTTCAGTTTTGAGAGTTTGGCCTTGGTTCTCCAGATAAGTGATTATTATCGCTTAATTATTGGCCAAATGATCAAATTTTATCACAGATAGCAGTATGTTGGGTTCTCCTAGAGCAGTGCAGTGTTCCAGGGGGTATGAGTAGTCACTTATACCATTCTTCTATGTCTCCAGATCTTGCAGAGAAGTGAGTTTGCCCTAGTTTGCAACCTGGACAAAGTTATGGTGGATTTATCAGTTTCCAGAGATTGTACCAGCGAAAAATGAACTAGTAAATCACTGAAAAAAAATGATTTGGTCTCCTCGGTCAAGGAAATGGTTTGGAATTTTGGCAGAGGATGTTTCTCGGCATCCCGGACAATCCTTCAGCAGTTTTCAATCAGCAAACGTCCGAATTATTTTATTATGGCTCAGCCAGTGAGGAAAACCCCCCAAGGGGTGCCCCCTCTGATTGGTTATTGATGTATTTCATTGTTTTACCATAAGATTTGAAGTTGTAAAAGGGCCTGGGGTGAAGTACGCCCATATGTGACCCCCTCAGTGTAATATTATGTCACACTTTATGTTATATTTTGAGTTTGACTTAGGATAGGTGTCCTTGAGCAAAGTGCGCCCCCTTTGTTGACTCGGTCACTTGATCCATGTGATGAGTTATATATTGTTGATCTCCACCGTTGATGATGTTCTAATGTCAACCGTTGGATGAAAAAGAAAGTTAGGGTTTATGTCTGTTAGAATAATCCCCATAGTTACCTACATTAGACATTAATTTAATTATTTTTGTCTTATTACCTAGTTTCCTAGATTCCATTCTATGCCAGTTGCCTTCTACATGTCCTAGAAGTCGATACATGCTAAAACCAATGTTCCCCCAAGTTTCCGGGACGGGGGGACGTGGGAGTGGGGAAACGCACATTCGGGACGCATGGAGACCACCCCCAAATTTAGGGATATTTGAGGGGGACGTGGGGACGTCTCTAAAATTATAAAAATAAAATAAAATATCAAAAATAATTATTCATTTGATGTATATTAATGATTGTGCAATGTAAATACTAAATATATCGGTTTATTTTCTAGGTAGTACCAAGTAGGAATTGTAAAATGTGAAAATAATGGGAAAACATTAAAAAAAAATTCCCAGGGGCATGGTTGGGGAGATAAAGTTTCGCCCAGGAGTCCCCAAGTCCCCGGGACGCAGGAAACGTGGAAACGCGTCCCCAACCCTGTGGGACGCGTCCCCGTGGAACACTGGCTAAAACTGAGTCATGGAGTGCTTGGGAAACATCCTGGAAACCCAATTTAGCATGTCTGCTTTATTCCAGATTCTCTAAAGCGCGTATCTGCTTTTTCTGAAAAGCTGCCTTGTTTTATTTCTGAATTAAGGCAAAAGGAAAAGCTAGACTAGGTGTAGTTGCCTTGTTTTTTGCCCACATCATCCTCCCTCCTTTTCTCCAAATAAAAGCATGTATGAGTTGTCTTTCCATCTCTCTTTAGCTTGCCCACTTGACTTAGCCAATTCGTGAGCATATACCTAGATTTGGAAACTGCTTTATGCACCTATGGGGGATTTGACTAGTTTTGGTAAGCCTGCTTTTTTAACTATTTCGAATGGCATCTTTATGCATTCGATTCTCTCATGTAATTATATATTACAGCAGCCTATTACTTCATAAGGTTGGCTATTGTACACTTACTCAATACAGATTAGTGTTATGCTCCAATTTCAGTCTCCTTTGGTGTGAATTTTGCATGTTAGATTAGCAATTTTGTGAGTGTAATTGTTCTATCTCTTGGGTTCAATTTCCACATGGTATCAGAGCCTTTGTAGATCGATTTCTCTCCTTCCAAACTGTTATTGCAGGTTCGACATCATTCACTGGGAGCACATTCAGTGTTTGTTTCGACCTTCCATGCCACTAAGTTGACAGCTCGAGCCTGGAAGATGCCTAAGCTTGCAGAGTTCATGGAATCCCTCACACAGGAGCAAGATAAGTTGGTGATGATGGGCACCATCAAACCTTCCAAAGACCAAGCTTTGGTTGCTGGAGATTCAAGGGTGGATTCAAAAAGCAAGAAAAAAGCTAAAAAGCCACCTGAGCAAAAGAGAGACAAGAACAAGTCTCAAGAGGAGCCCCAGGGTTCCAAGAAGAACTCCCAGAAGAAGAAGAACAAAGGAGAAATGAGCAAGTGCGCATACTACAGTAAGGGTTATCATCCTAAGAGCTCTTGTATGAAGAAGCAAATTGACGTGTTGACCCAACTCCTGGAGAAGAATAACATCTCCCTTCCTGATTGCTCAAAGAAGAGGGAAGGAGGATCAAATTCATAGGACAGAGAGAGAGTACATGCCTTGGTTGCTAGCGCATCAAGCTCACCTAGCTTCATCATAGACTCTGGAGCTTCTAGACATATGGTTTCGACAAAAGAGACATTCTCCTCTCTTGACATGTCGAAAGGTCCACTAATAGTTTTGAGAGATGATTCTCTCACTGACAGTTTAGGGAAGGGAAGGATTGATCTTGACCATGGTTAGTTCAATAATGTGTTGTATGTTCCAGGTCTTGCCTCTAATCTCTTGTCAGTGTATCAGATGACTCATACTAGGTCTCCAAAGAAGGTCATCTTCTCCCCTGATGATGTTGAAATCACTGAGATTTCGAATGGTAAAGTCATAGCAAAAGGTGTTGTTGATCACACTTCGAAGGTATACAAGTTTTCCCATTTTCTACCCTACTCAAACCCCTCTGCTCTTCTAATTCATGCTAATGAAGCAAGCAAGCTTTGGCATGAAAGATTTGGCCATCTTAACTACAAGTATCTTTCTGATTTGAGTGAAAAAGATATGGTCATAGGGTTACCAAAGATCAAGCTTTTTAAGGGAGTCAGTCAAGGTTGTATCCTACGAAAACACCCAGAGCACAAGTATGAGAAAGTTAGTCATGAGAGAACCTTTGCACCTCTTGAGCTGATCCACAGTGACTTTGCTGGTCCATTCCCTCATATGTCCATGAGTCAAGACAAATATGCACTGACCTTCATAGATGACTTTTCCAGGTATTGTTGGGTTTACTTCCTAAAGCATAAGTCTGAAGTTTTTGACCTCTTCAAAGTCTTTAGAGCCTTGGTTGAAAACCAGTCTGGGAGGAAACTCAAGATCCTCAGATCTGACAATGGTAGTGAGTATGTCAAGTCTGAGTTCATTCAGTATTGTAAAGATGGAGTTATTCAGATGCAGCATTCGATCCCTTACACACCACAACTAAATGGTGTTGCTGAGAGAAAGAACAGATCACTGAAGGAGATGGCAACCTGCATGATGGAGGCTAAGACTTTGCCACCAAATTTTTGGGCCGAGGCTATAAACTATGCATCCTACATCCAGAATAGGGTGCCTCATAAGCAGCTTGATGGTATGACTCCTTTCGAAGCTTGGAGTGGGCACAAGCCAGATGTGACCCAAAGTTTTGGGCCGAGGCTATAAACTGTGCATCCTACATCCAGAATAGGGTGCCTCATAAGCAGCTTGATGGTATGACTCCTTTCGAAGCTTGGAGTGGGCACAAGCCAGATGTGACCCATTTCAGGATTTTTGGCTCAAAGGCTTCGGCTAGAATTCCAACTGAAAAGAGGAAGGCTTTGCAACCCCAAAGCCAAGAGTGCCTATTTGTTGGGTATTCTGAAGATTCAAAAGGGTACAAGCTGATTAACTTGAGCACTAACAAAGCTTTCATTGAAAGAAGTGTTCAATTCCAAGAAGAGCCTTTAGTAGCAGTTGAAGTTGGAGAGTCTTCTTCACCACCAGAACCATTGATTGTAAGTGGTGAGACTAATGAGTTTGTTGATTCTGATATGTCTGATAATAATGATTTGATTGTAGATTCTAACAGTCCTACAAGACCAAAATGGGCAGCAAAGACCATTCATGCAGTTGGGGAACTAGCTGAAAATCCTAGTGACACTACGAGGACTAGATCTCAATTTGAGAGTGCCCTTTTTGTGAAAGATCATCTATTTGTTTAGAATTGCTATCTGATGGTTGAATCAAATCCACAGACATATGAAGATGCAGCACATGATCCAAGATGGCAAACAACCATGAAAGAAGAATTCAGCTCGCTTCAGAAGAACAACACTTGGGAACTGGTTAATCTTCCCACAGGGAGGAAGCTAGTTCAATGTAAGTGGGTTTTCAAGACTAAGTTTGCTGCTGATGGTTCACCTTTGAAATATAAGGCAAGATTGGTAGCCAAGGGCTACTCACAAGTACATGGTATTGACTACAATCAAACCTTTGCACCAGTGGAAAAGATGGACTCCATAAGGCTAGCTCTAGCCATTGCAGCTTCAAAGCAGTGGGAAGTGCATCACATGGATGTAAAGTGTGCTTTCCTAAATGGAGATCTCACTGAGGAGATTGACATGCAGCAACCTGAGGGGCTTGTTTCTAATCCATCTTTAGTGTGCAGGTTAAAGAAATCATTGTATGGGCTCAAGCAAGCCCCCAGGGCTTGGTATGCCAAGATTGATGGCTTTTTGCTATCACTGAGTTTTGCTCAATGCAAGTCTGATCCTAATGTCTATTTGAAGTTGATTCATGGTTCTTTGATGATTATTGTCTTGTATGTGGATGACCTACTGATTACAGAAAGTTCAAAGAAAGAGATTGCCTGCTTGAAGGATGCAATGAACCATGCATTTTCTATGACAGATTTTGGGATTGTTGAGCCAATTCTTGGGTCTCGAAATTGCTCAATCCCAACATGGAATCAAAGTACATCAGTCCAAGTATGCTTTGGATTTGCTGAACAAGTTCAACATGAAAGATTGCAAGCCAAGCAAGACTCCCTTCTTTTCAGGAGTTAAGCTTGAAGAAGCAGGTTCTTCTCCTATGGTAAATAATACACTGTATAGGCAGTTGATTGGGTGTTTGCTTTATCTTACACACACTCGACCTAATCTATCTTATGCAGTTAGTGTGGCTTCGAGATACATGGATCAGCCTCATGAGATCCACTGGAGAGCAGCCAAAAGGATCCTAAACTTTGTTCAAGGAAGAAGAACTCATGGGATCTTCTACAAAGCAAAATCTGATCTTGATTTGATTGGGTTTACTGACAGTGATTGGACAGGTGACAACACAGATCGAAAGTCTACATCAGGATATGTGTTCATGCTTGCAGAAGGACCAATCAACTGGTCAAGCAAGAAGCAGAGTGCCATAGCACTCTCATCTATAAAAGCAAAGTATAGAGGAGTTGTAAATGTGGCAACTCAATGTTTGTGGTTGCAGGGGATACTTGGAGAATATGGCTTCGAATCAGAGTTTTCAACTATTATCTACTGTGATAATCAAAGCACCATTCAAATCTGTAATGATCCAGTTCAGAGACAGCAAACCAAGCACATTGAGATCCATATGCACTACATCAGACAGCATGTGCATGATGGTACTATTGATCTACTCTTCTGTGCATCTTCAGAACAAGTAGCAGACATCTTCACCAAAGATTTTTGTGAGAAGACATTCAGCAATCTCAAATCACTGCTGGGGATTACTGATCATGCTATGAAGCATGATTGAGGACAAGATTTCCAAAATTTTGTTTTTCCTGTCCATGTTTAAGGGAGGATTTGCCCACTCAGTTTTTGCCTCTTTCCTTGGTTGTATGGACAAGCAGTATGTAAAGAGTGACAAAGCCTTTTTGCTAGGCCCTATAGTTTTCTGATATTTACTCATTAAGTCAAGCTTAAGGGGGGGTGTTAGAATAATCAACCCATAGTTACCTACATTAGACATTAATTTAATTATTTTTGTCTTATTACCTAGTTTCCTAGATTCCATTCTATGCTAGTTGCCTTCTACATGTCCTAGAAGTCAATACATGCTAAAACTGAGTCATGGAGCGCTTGGAAAACATCCTAAAAACCCAATTTAGCATGTCTACTTTATTCCAGATTCTCTAAAACGCATATCTGCTTTTTCTGAAAAGCTGCCTTGTTTTATTTCTGAATTAAGGCAAAAGGAAAAGCTAGACTAGGTGTAGTTTCCTTGTTTCTTTCCCACATCATCCTCCCTCCTTTTCTCCAAATAAAAACATGTATGAGTTGTCTTTCCATCCCTCTTTAGCTTTCCCACTTGACTTAGCCAATTCGTGAGCATCTACCTAGATTTGGAAACTGCTTTATGCACCTATGGGGGATTTGACTAGTTTTGGTAAGCCTGTTTTTTTACGATTTAGAATGGCATCTTTTCGCATTCAATTCTCTCATGTAATTATATATTACAGCAGCCTATTACTTCATAAAGTTAGCTATTGTACACTTACTCAATACAGATTAGTGTTATGCTCCAATTTCAGTCTCCTTTGGTATGAAGTTTGCATGTTTGATTAGCAATTTTGTGAGTGTAATTGTTCTATCTCTTGGGTTCAATTTCCACAATGTCTCTCTAAAACTATTTAAGAGAGGTGACCCCCCCCCCATTGTAATTCATGAGCATTGGCACCAGAATTTGAATAAAGAGAATTTTGTCTGGGATTACTCTCTGTGTACTTTGTGGAATTGATGTGATGTTTTGATGATTGACATTGCTACTCTTCTATATTGAGCATCGTTTGGGATATACCTTGCATTTTTCCTTTACCCACTTTTCTACAAGTTGAAGAGGTGCGCTAGAGAGGACGCAGCTGTGGGGAAACTCACCCTCTCTCCGCTCTCGGGTGTCCAGTTCAGGGAGTAACTCTTTCTTCTGAACTTTTACTACCTTTTCCTTTCTTTATCCGACAGATCTCGTTCGTTTTCCTTACTATTTGGTTTTCTCTGGTTTAGCAGGTAGAAGGGGGCGCTAGGGTGATTGGCTGAAGCTCAACTTTGTCAAGATCTACTCCGAAAACGTTCATTTTATCCGGAAAGTGGCATTATTCATCATTTCACAGGCATTCTACAAAATCCAGGTACGTTTCACAGGTAATTTCTCCTCGTTTTATTTTTTGAATGCATTGTCCATTTCCTGCATTAAAAAAACCCTCATTTAGTAGTAGGAAAATCACCAGACCCATTTGCACTAAGAATTGGCAAATTTGGCGATCTGGGTTTTGTTCGGTATATAAAAAAAACCTCTCTCCCTCAAAAACATCAAGCTTGGACTCCTCTACCTACCTCCAGGCAATGATCCCAGTTTGGGAGAAAATGCCCCTCTTTTTGAATGCTGGTTAATTCCCCTTGTTTTGGTTCCGGTTTCCAGTTGGGTATTGCTGTTTTCCAATCATATTACCCAAATAGGTGTGTTGAAGCCTTAATTTCATTAAATCAACCTCGTCCCGAGCATTTCCCACATTTTCAATTAAATTCCCCCAGGATCCAAGGTCTGATTATTTTCACGAACACACCAACCCTAGATATGTTCAAACTTCTTAAGTCACTGGTCTAAATTGATTCGAGTAACATTTTCACATTCCTTAAACACCCGTACTCGAATATCCCTTAAATGGTGGCTTATCCTTTAAAATCTAGGGTTTCCATCTCTCACCTTACGTATTCACATTTTTAGGCTTGATCTAGTGATTAGCTGTAGATCTGTCCTTTCAAGATAAGATCGAGTCTCCCCCATTGTCACTCGGGTATTCAGTGGCATAAAGGGAAGGAATCCCTAGCCGATGTGACAACCATCCATCTTTTGGGGGTTAGGGTTTCCGTAGGTCACAGCTTTGGTTTCTTGTCCCCTCTGCCATCCTGTAGAGGATTCATCTATTGGGGCAACTACAAGATCTGTGATAACACAACCTTGAGAGTTAGGAGAGTTTACACATCCTAGTCTCCTTAGGCTAGGTTTCTCTCTAGAAGAGATTATCAGATAATGTATTAACTCCTTTTTGGTGATTAATGACCTTACAAGAGAGTCCTCTTCTTCTTCCTCCTCTTATTTTGCTTCTACTTCTAGACTTGATGTGCTTTAATAGCAGATTTTTATGTTCAACATGGGTTTAGTACTCATCATATTCTTTTTACTATTATCTGTCTCTCTAGCTCATTTACTTTGGTGTTAGGAGTTGCTTTTGTGCACCTCCTATGTGCTTACATTGGGTGTACTTTTGAGTCCCGTTGACCTACTATTGTGGTCATTTGTTGGTAATTAATAAAATTAGCTTATCTTATCTTACCTTTACATCAAAGAACTAAACCCTAATTGTCATTCAATAGATCACTACAGTTGGGTGTCTATGACATTTCTAATACCCCATTTTGGGGCCTAACTATTTGATGTTTACCATGTAAAGATTAATGTTGATGTAATTGAATTGTTAGAAGCCTAATTGCAAATGCCCATTATGTAATGCTTAAGTAAAGGGTTGGAACATGTATTGGTACAACATTAGGGTAATAGTCACTTAGCACACCCAAACTCAAACCATACAGGTACTTGTAGTGAAGAATCAAAGAATAGAAATGAACTCAAACCTATGTTATCATAACTTGAACTGAAATTGAACCTAAACCAAATTTGTTGAACCTAAAATCATGAACCAGACTAGAAGTGGGAAAAAACCAAACCGGAAAATAAATAAAATATTCAAGATGACATGCATACATACATATTCATGCACATGAATGAGCCCTGTTACACCTCATATTATATGAGGTATGAGGTTTCATATTGGCATTTTCAGTTGGTATCTTGGAGCATTTGCATACATGCATACATACATATTCATGTACATGAACGAGCCTTGTTACATCTCATATTGTATGATGTATGAGGTTTCATATTGGCGTTTTTTGTTGGTATCTTGGAGCATTAGAGTGGATTTTGTATGAGGTATGAGGTTTCATATTGGTGTTTTCAGTTGGTATCTTGGAGCATTTGAATGGACTTGGAGATCTAAATCTTCATGGAGCTTCTTCTCTTCTTCATGGTGGTTTATATGAAGAAGATTGTTGGTGAAGGAGACTCACTTCTCTATGGTCAATGGTCAAGTAAATGGCCATTTTATGGTGGGATGTTACTTTCATGCATTTGCTTCATTTTCTTGACATATGGATGTTTCCTAGTGACTATATGTGGTGATGTTTTCACTAGGAGAGGTGTTCTACACGTTTCTTTTTGGGTGGAATGTGTGATGGGGGCATACTTGATATTGAATGGAGTTAACACTTTTCTCATGTCCCCTTTCCTTTGGTGTTGATGTGTTGTGGCAGTGCATTTCGCCTTGGTGAGGCATCCCTAGTTGACATAACATTATAATATTTGACCTTACTTCGGTAGAATGTGTCTTTATAATGTTAGTACCCTTATTGGTGCATATTGCCTAAGTTTGAGTTAGAGAAAAGGGGTACTACATGCATTTTTTGTGATCAATCCTTTTTAATAAGGTTTGATGGGGTATTAACCATGTAATAGTCCCTTGGTGGTGTGCCCTAGATTCAAACCTGGGTAGAGATTCTATTTTGTCATTATGTTGAGGCTTTAGAAGGGAGTATAACTTATTTACATGGTGTCGGACACTTGTGTTGTCATTGATGCCCAGGAAAATAAACCTGAGCATCATTAGATTCGAAATAATCTCATAAAGGTCTAAATGTTGACGAAGTTGACAAGAAGCCCTTTGCAAAGTGTATGAAGCCATTAAGTTGATCTTGGAAGGGTTGGCGAAAGAAATGTCCCTTCAAGAAGTTGAAAAGCCCTTGTAGATACCTTGACGAAGCAAGGTGTTAAAGCTCTACAAGAGAACGTTGATGGCAAAAAGCCCTACATTCAATGCATTGGAGACCCTTGAAGAGATGAAGTGTGTTAAAGAAGAAGCCCTTGCAAAGATGGAGAGATGAAGCCCCTCAACGATGTGATGAAAAGAAGATGCCCTTGCAAAGATGGAGAGATGAAGCCCCTCAACGATGTGATGAAAAAAAGAAGCCCTTTGCAATGTTGATAATCTAGCATGGATGAGAAGCCCTTTGCAATGTTGATAATCTAGCATGGATGAGAAGCCCTTTGCAATGTTGATAATCTAGCATGGATGAGAAGCCCTTCTTATTTGAAGTATTGAAGTGTGCCTTAGAAGAACTCATTTAAAGCCCTGTTGAAGAAGCTTTGAAGAAGTAGAAGTCGTTGTTCGAAGAAGATGATATTGAATATGGAAAACCTCTAAAGATCTCAAACAAGACTTGAAGCCCTTATGAATATAGAGAAGCCTGTGAAGTTTGGAAGTGTAAACATGACGAGAAGCCCTAAGCATGTAGAAGGCCTAATGTAAAAAAAGACAAGAAATGATGAAGAAATATATTTGTAATGTCGGCTCAAATGATTTATTGTTGAAGAATTAATGAACAATTACGTTTGTAAGGTCGGCTCCAAATACATTGAAATTATAATTATATTTTGACCAAGAAAAGGGACAGGTCGGCTCCTTGATTTATGGAAGAGAATTTACGTATAAATTTTAGGGGTTGAAAGCAAGGAAGACAAGGTCTGAAATTATAAGGCGAGTTGCAGGCAGGAGACGAAATTTCTAAGGAAGAATGAAATCAATGAATGACTGTTTTTAGGGTATTTTTAAGAAGACTTTCAGCCTTGCCTCAGAGAATCTTTTTATGTAGTTTTGAGGGCCATAATGACACATTTCTAGGGTAGAATCATTTGCTGATCTGAGGTTATACTGGCACTATTTCCAAGCAAATATGAAGTATTAGAACAGACCTTATTTCTGAAGTAACTGATGACAGCTACATGACTGTAATGGAGTTTGAATGCTGATTTGTCCCAGTACTGGAAGGTCATATTACTGAGATACAGAAGTATATATTCAAGGTATGTAAGATCAGTCTTGGGCTGATGTTTGATTGAATGCATGAAGTTATAAGTCTGAAAGTATCTTTGTTGAAAGGTTTTGGATAGTTGTATGCCATTTTGATTAGGGCATATTATATTGTTTGGAACCATTCCTTAAATCTGTGCCTGAGACAGATTGAAGTCTAAAGAATAGTAAATCAAGTCGTTAGGCAGAATTTGAAGTATTGGGACAAAGAGTTTAAACAACAGATTGTGAATAGTAAAGAAAAGAACACTACCAGTGACAAGGTAGTGACAGCAGCAGTGACATAACAGTGACAGTGAAAGTGACATAACTTGACAATGACAGGGATAGGACAGAGATAATATGAAGGCATTGACACACTTTATTTCTTCAAGGGTGGTAAGGTGGTGCACAGGAAGACTGGTGTCTTCATCAAGTTGGTGCTTGCTCATGTTCAGGGTGGCAGAAAGGGGCAAGGATAAAGAGTTGGAGCCTGAAAATTAGGAGGTTGAAGCCTCCATCCAGTTGTAGTTGGAAATTTTGGAAGTTCTAGCTTCCTTCGAATGTACTCTTGTAATCATTTTATATTATAAGAAAAACATTTCGTGGTTTTTCCATGTAAATATTGGTGTTCACTGTTCATGTGTTTGATCTCTTGTTTATGCTACACTAGGTTTTATGTTTGAAGAATAACCTAAACATAAATAGAAATGATTATAAGTTGAAGTGTTTTAGTTTGAATTTGAAAGTGACAGAAGTGAAAAGTATGGAACACTGATTCACCCCTCCCCCCCCCGAGTGTTCCTGGTGTGTTCTACACATGGTACAACACTTAATGGAGTGCCCCCCCCCCCCCCCTCATTGGCACACATGTTCATTTTGACTTAAATTGGAGGTTCAATTATGGTTTGATTAAAAACTTAACCTTTATGCATATTGTTGATGATTATAACTCGGACAGATGCTTATGCATGGGCTAGGTGTCAAGTATGCAAGAGTTGTCCATTACCTCTAAAGGTACTTACTCAATTTATTGGGTAAGTGATTTTTATATTTCCTTCCTAGGTCTAACTCGAGAAAAGCACATTAATTAATTTAATGTTGGCTAATGACTAAGGCTTAACAAAGTGAAAAGTTAAGTAAACTTTAGATTAAGTTGTGACCATTTATCTTAAGTGAGGCACAATTCTAATCTCAGCCATCCGTCACTTTGGAGATTAAGGGTTAGGGTCTTGATCATTGAGATGTTATAAAAGAGAGCCTAAGAAGAGGAGAAAGACAAACAACACAAGATCATTTGAGAGAGTAATTTCCTCAAGAGAAGAGTGAGAGACTCAATGGTTGAAGAGAAAGAGAGAGTTGTGATTTGCAGCAAGGGAAGAGAGGCCGATTTGAGAGAGGAGTTGTAAATTTTCCTTTAAAGCACAGTTAGGGCTAAAATAGTATATTTAAATTCAACTGAAATAACCACACATGAACTTCTTTATAGTATGCAGCGAAATATAAAACTGAGAACCATTTACAACATCAATCACATCAATAGAAACGACACAATCTTTTTGGGTAGAAACACCTCGACAAAACCCAAGATGGGAAAATTGGTGCAGCTATATGAGAGGATATTTTTATTAAGAAAATACAGAGCTTTTACAATATCAGAAATCAATTTATGCCCTAGATGGCAAAATCGAAACACCAAAAAATCACTGACAAAAACCTGTGAGATGGCACGGTTCCCAAGGCAGCTTGTTGTTGTACGGCTGTACGGTGCTACTGCTGCTGTTGTATGGTGTACCTCCGCCAAAGTCTCTTGTCTCTCTCCTTTGCAATTTAGGGTTGTCTTCCTGAGTTAGTGCTCCTCCGTCTTCTTCGCCAAAATTCTCTCTCTCACACTTCTTCCTCTGTCTTTGTCGGAATCCAACTGTCCTCTTCACCAATTGATCTCTCTTTTATAACTTTAGGTAAAGCGAAAACCCTAATTTCACTTTCACTTAAAGTCAATAAACAATTAGATCACTTTAATTATTTTAGCAAAAATAATTAAATACAATTGGCTTCCTAATTTTAAGTCTTCTGCATGCAAGAACACATGCATGCAGGAAGATCTTCCTTGTTGTTGCTAGTTTAACACTCCCTCTCAATGAGGAAGGGATTCGATAGCAACCCCAACTTATCCCTGAACTTCACAAAACTCTGTCTGCAAAGTGCCTTGGTGAAAATGTATGCCACCTACCCAGCTATCTGTATGTACTCTAACCGAATGGTTCCTCTCTGAACACAATCTCTCAAGAAGTGGTACCTGATGTCTATGTGTTTGCTCCGGTCATGGAACACTGGATTCTCGGATAGCATGATGCCACTCTAATTGTCACAGTGAACTATTGTAGCCTCTAGCTCACACTCGAACAACCCTGAAAGTAACTTCCTCAGCCACATACCCTCACAAGAAGCCATGTTGGCTGCCATGTACTCATCCTCTATCAAGATCAATGCACCTGACTTCTGCTTCCTACTAAACCAAGAGACAACCCCTGAACCAATGCTGAAACAACAACCTAAAGTACTCTTTCAGTCCTCTACACATCCTGCCCAGTCAGCACTTGTGAAACCTGCTAACTGTACACTCCCCCTGCGCTCATAAACCAATCCATACTCCATTGTACCTCTGATGTAGCGAAGTATGTGCTTCGCATCCGTCCAATGCACTCTCCAAGGGTCCACCATCAACTGACTCAAAGAGTTGACTGCAAAGCTGATGTATGGCCGTGTGTTGACCAAATACATAAGTGATCCGATAAGCTGACGATACAAGGTAGGATCAAATCCGTCTGACTCTGATACATCAATCTTCCTCCAATTGGAAGCTAGAGGTATGGACATAAGCTTGCAATCCTCCATCCTGAATCTCTTCAAGATCTCTACTGCATACTTCCCCTGTCCAATGAAGAAGCATCCATCTCTCTGCCAAACCTCCAAGCCCAGAAAGTAATGCATCAGACCAAGGTCTTTCATCTCAAACTCCACTGCAAGGTTGGACTTGCAATCTCCAATCAGCCTCTCCTCTCCTGTAAGAAAGAGATCATCCACATATAGGACCAGAATGAGAGGCACCTTACCTATTAAGAAGTACAGGTTGTGGTCAGCCTCACTCTGCTGAAATCCTATCTCCTGTAGATAGCTGTCTATCCTCGAGTACCATGCTCGAGGTGCTTGCTTGAGCCCATAAAGAGCTGTATACAGCCTGCATACATGCATTTCCCTATTCTCCACATCAAAGCCCTTTGGTTGCTCAATATATACCTCCTCCTCTATCAACCCGTTGAGGAAGGCAGTCTTGACGTCCATCTGATGGACTCGCCAACCCATCTTTGCTGCTAAAAAGTTAATGGTCTGAATAGAAGAATACCTGACTACAGGGGCAGAGGTCTCCTCATAGTCAATACCCTCCTTCTGTGAAAACCCCTTGGCCACAAAGTGCGCCTTGTACTTCTCCACGCTTCTGTCTGTTGCATGCTTCACCTTGTAGATCCACTTAGATCCCACCGCCTTCCTTCCTTCAGGGTCTCGGCACAACCTCCCATACCTGGTTCTCCATGATTGAGTCATACTCCTCAACCATGGCCCCCTGCCACACCTCTGTTAGGCAGCCTCCTCAAAACTGGAAGGTTTAGAGTTAATCAACTTTGTCATCAGTGCCATATAATTGAGTTTCTCTGGTGGTACACTCCGTCTAAAAGATCTTTGTGGAAGATCCATCATCCACCTGCCTGGAATCCTATACTGTGGACTTAAACCACTTAGGCATTGCCCTAGTGTCTACCTATTGCGGCTGCTAGATGTCTGTCTCCTGCTGCTGCTCATCCTCCCCATCAAAGATAGGAGGATCCTTTCCACCCGACTCCCTCTGACTACCAGAACCTATGCCATGTGTCTGTACCTGTACCTTTACATCTATCTCCTCCAACTTGATCCCCATGTCCTCTGCTAGTTGTTGCTCTGCAAGTAATTCCATAGATCTCCGCAGAGCCCTGTCCTCATCAAATTGGACATCCCTGCTCCCAATGATCCTCTTGCGAGCAGAAATGTAAACTTTGTATGTCGTCGAAGTCTCGCTATAACCAACAAGTAACCCCTTCTCTCCAGAAGGGTCCAGCTTCTTCCTAGTGTTAGCATCAACATGACAATAGCAAACACTCCCAAATATGCGAATGCGACTCACATTTGGCCGAGTGCCTGTGAAGAACTCCTTGGGTGTCTTCCTCCCCAAAGATGTGTGGGGACACCTATTCTGAATGTAAACTGCAGTCCTGTATGCCTCAGCCCAAAGGAATAGTGGTAGTTCCTGATCAAATAGCATGGCCTTGGCTACTCCTACCATAGTCTTGTTCTTCCGCTCTGCAACTCCATTCTGATGTGGGGTATGGGGCACAGTGTGTAACCCACCTAAAACTAAAACATTTTATTTTTGTGAAAAGACATTACATTAAAAGTTATTGTAAAGTTTTATGTTGTTGACCAAAGATGGTCAAAGATGACTGTAATTGAATATTTTATTATTAAATAATTAAAAGAAGAGACACCTATCCAAAGAGGACTGTTGAAGAGTGTTCACTGACCCACTAGGAGGAACGATCTGCTGTAGAAGGAAAAAATGACAAATGGAAGCAATAGCATTCACTTTCTAGTTGTTGCAAGAGGCAACTTCCCTATAATTGTGCTCATGTTCCCAAGAAAGGAGGAACTGAGCAGGTGGCTCATTTAATTGCAAAACTGACCCAAAGACCTAGGCAAGCTTATATATACCATCAAATGAGCAGGAGGCTCACTACATTTCTAGAGATTAGAACTTGTGGATTTGTTGGAAACTAAAAAGTTAGGAACACCAGAGGAAATTCGATGAGGGGAAACCTAGAGTGAATTGCTAAGAGTTTTTTACTGCAAGTGTGACTGTTACGTTACAGAGAGTACTGAATAGGCTTCTACATAGTATCTTCGTCCTGGTGGCTCAGTGAACAAGCTCAGGGGTCCTAAAGCAAGTAATCTTGGCTGCTTTCAAGAAACAGTTGGGAGGAACGGTCTTCTTTGGATGTTTGTCCCCTTCTGAAGTTAACAGGTTCTATATTGTTTAGTTATTTAACTTAAATTCAATATTTTGTTTATTTTTTAAGGATATATGTATGATAAAAGTTTCTAGTTTTATTGATGGATTTCGAAATAAATAGGAAAGTTTATTCCTGTAAATTTCTAGTTAAAGTACAAAAGAAATGAATTTTTACTACATAAATAGTTTTCATAGTAGAGCTTATAAATTATCCTTTATTCTTTTTAAACACAGTATCATATGTAGTTATCTAGTATTACATATTATACATAGATAAATAACATTTAGTATTTCACTTAGATTTCTTTTTAAACCCTTGCAGAGTTAACCAACAGGTTAAAAACAGAGTTATCATTGTTTTAACCAAACAATGAACCTCGTTTACAGTTAGGGTTTGCTCTTTTTCTTTTGATACAATAAATCCCTCAAACGAACATACCCTGTGCCAATAACAACAAATCTATTTTAAAAATACAAAGGCTTCTAGCCAGGTGTAGAAACCCATCAAGTAAAATACTTATGAACATTAATAAATTACTCAATATCATCTGCATACAACCGAAAGGCTTAATAGTTCTAATAAAAATCTCACGCGATCGACAAGACTTAATAAACATTTAGCATCAACTTTCTTTTTAGCCAAAAGGCTTATCTTTTACAAGGAAAATGATTTAGGGTTTTTAATACAGGTCAAGGGGTCAAAGCACATAAGGCTTAGTTTTCAAGTAATCATAACTAAAGCCTACAAAAGCACCTGAGTTCGAAATAATCATTAACAAAGATAGGCCATAGATTTTTTTTAAAATAGGCCGTAACCATTTAAAAATCCAGTTAAACCATAATTATTGATAAACCAAAATGGATTTCTTTTTAACATAGAAGAATACGATTTCATCCACTTTTAAATGAACAAATTAAACAATTAAACAATGAACAGAATAGTGCTAACAGGTAGTAAATAATTTTATACCGAACAGAACCGAAAGTTTTTCATAGAATTAAATAAGATACAACAAAAATACCCTAGGCTCAACAGCCAAGAAGGGTCGTAACCAGATGGGCCGTAAAATATAGATGCAATACAACTTCTTCACATAACAAAATATCGTTTAAATACAGAGTAATTTTTAATAAACCATGAATAGAGCAGTACAAAAACTTCGACGAATTAAAAAAAAACAAGAACAAAGCGAAATCCCAGCAACAGTTTCCCATTAAACTTTGCTAAGTCTAAAATCCTTTTTTTATAAAGAAATTGTAATACAACGCAGACTTCATGGTCTATAAGCAGATAGAGGTTTTAAAAACTCTGTATAAATCTCCATTACAGCCCGAAGACTCTTAAAAACAACACATAACTCTGCCAAAATAGGAATATATACCATCAACATAAGGGTGGGCCTGAGCAAAGCCTTACATCTCCAAAAACGAAACCAGAACCAAAAAAGAAACCATGTGCCAACGTTTCCATGTCGTCAAGGACCGTAGTGTTCAGGACTTTAGGTCTTATCGAAAACCTTTCGACGCTGGTACCCTCAACCCGACTTTACACTTCAAGCCAAGCTTCAACGACAGTGGCAACCCTCGAGAAAACTCCTACAAAAACAATAACGCACAGAGTTTAAAACTTTGGTTTGACATTTTATTTGCATCAAAACTAAAAATAAAACGAAATGCTGCAAAACTAAAAACAAAACAGTGCGAAGGAGTAAACATTACCTCAACCACGATTTTTCTCGACGAAGAGCCAAAGTATGGAGTCAAGACCATCGGCGTGGTTTGGAATAACGCTAGAGAGTAGTGTGGGAGTTCACAGAGTTCAAGTGTTGGAAGGGCCGAGAGCCTTCGGCTCTCCTCGCCCTTCCCACAACACAGAAAATACACAAAAGATTAATGTCGAGAGTTTAACCCTTTTTGGGGTTTCGTAGGGTTTAACCTTCTTTCCAACTGGATGGCACTACCAAGCCCAATCACATGGGCGTTTTTATTTTCACACCTACCTCCACGTAGATCACTCCTCGACACCCATTTGCTTCTATAGTTAGAATGATTTTCCTAGTATGAAAAATCATTGGTATGAGCATTTTGAACTAGGTTAAAGCATAGTATAAATCTTCTACATTTGGGTTATAAAATCACCTTTGAACTTGGTTTACCCTCTAGTCTTTAATTGTCACCTTAGGTTGTTAGTTATTAGGTTTGCTAGGGGTGGCATGACCTTTCTTATGGAACACCTGCATAAATACAAAGTAGGAAATGCATTAGCTTCATAAGCTAAGTAAGACCTAAAGAAAAACTTGTAACCCTAGCATCGAAATAGGGTATGTAAGCAGAATATTCTAACATGACGACATCCATCTTTTGATAAAACAAGTTAAGCACATAAAACGTAAATTACGACAAAGCAAGCATGACATGTTAACCATTGAGACAAGTAAACATGTATACCTTTATAGTGTTATGTGTTTCATATTTCGAGATGTCGTATTTGAATGGTTAAGTTAAATCCTAGGATAAAAGTGGATTGTAGGATTTACAATAAATTCTTATGAGATATGTAAAAACTAGATTAAGTCTTATTGACTTAGAACCCTCCATATTGATTTTTTTTTACTTATGGAAATTTTGGAGTTGTTACACAGTGTGCTCCATCTTGATCCCCTCTGCCAAACAATACTCCATGAACTCATTGGAGGTGTACTCACCCCCGTTGTCTGTCCTCAACACCCGAATCTTCTTTCCTGTTTGGTTCTCCACGAGAGTCTTCAACTCTCAGAACCTCTCAAAGACCTCTGACTTGGCCTTCAAGAAATAGATCCAAGTTTTCCTGGAATAGTCATTAATGAAGGTTACGCAGTAAATGTAACCACTAAAAGAATGGACACTCATAGGTCTGCATACATTTGAATGCACCAAGTCCAAGGGCTCCTTAGACTTGTGCTCACTCTATGGGAAAGGCTTACTAATGTTCTTCTCCAAAGCAAAACCCTTGCAATGGTTATGCTTCTCCTCCTGTACCTGAGGAACTCCAGTGACAGCCTGTCTCAAGTGCCTCAGTGCTCCATGGTGTAAGTGTGCCATCCTCCTATGCCACAACTCACCCTGACCGTTGTTGTTGCTGCTGACTAGAGCCTTTGCAAGCTCAAAGTGTAGTCTATACACTTTCTCGCTCCCGCCAATCACTCGATCCAAGCTCCTATCTGACCCCTTGGACCTGATATACACTCTATGGTCTCGGAACTTCACCTGATATCCCTTGTCTTCCAAATTGGAGACTAATATGAGGTTCTTGGTCAATCCTGGAACATATAACACATCAGCAAAACTGAGGGCTTTTCCAGACTCCCTCTAAAACGAAATAGCGCCAACTCCTTGCGCCTAATGTCGCGCATCATCACCCAGCTCAATGTGGATCCCTATTGCACTCTCCTGCAAGTCTCTGAAGAATCTATTATGTCCAGTCATGTGACTAGATACTCCACTGTCGATGTACCATATACTGCTCCCTGTGGTGCTTTCCATAAAAGCTATCAAGCAAAACTCCTCATCGAAGTTCCTACTGAACTCATCCACCTCTACAGATCCAATCATCTGAGTGTTACTCTTCTTCTTCCTATCTGGGCAATGGGAGGCAAAGTGTCCCTACTTGTGGCAAATAAAAAACTTGACCTTTGATACATCAAGGTTCTTCTTACCATCATTCTTCCTCTTTGCCTTACCCTTGCTCTTCCCTGTAAGGGCTAGAGCCACCTCATCCACAATCTGTGGAGCACTGCTGGATGAGCCTGATTCTTGACCCATGCGGGTCTCTGCCTACACAAAGTCATCTCATAGTCTCTGTCAATCAAGGAGCTTCTCCCTAGCCACAACACCTTTGACAAAAGTGTCCCATAGCTTAGAGAAGCCATTGAGGGCTATCTGAACTAGCTCCTCGTCTACTGTCTTAGAGCCAACAGCTCCATGCTCATCCCTGATCTGTGTCAGCCTCGTGAGATAAGGCACCACTCCTTCTCCCTTGGCCATCTTGGTATTGCGCATCCTCTCTTGCAGCACATGGCTTTGGAATCAATCTTCTTCCAAGCTATCAAGATCTATCGGATCTGTGGGTGCAACTTTTGTGAAGTCAATGTCCTCCTCTGCATCACTAACATCCATGATCCTTGTGATCCTTTCTTTCCATGTAGGAAAGTTTTGAGCACCCTGGAGTTTATCCTCAACTCTCAACTGCACAGCCATACTGGAGTGTACCTATCAAACCCTAGATCTGCACTCTAGGTTTGTGTCTTCAACTAGATCTACCCCTGATCTATCACTGCTGCTACAAATCTCTCAACTTTAGCTCACTAGAGCTCTAATACCATGTAAATTTTCCTTTAAAGCACAACTAAGGCTAAAACAGTATATTTAAATTTAACTAAAATAACCACACATGAACTTCTTTACAGTATGCAGCGGAATATAAAACTGAGAACCATTTACAACATCAATCACATCAATAGAAATGACACAATCCTTTTGGGTAGAAACTCTCGGACAAAACCCAAGATGGGAAAACCAGTGCAGCAGTATGAGAGGATATTTTTATTAAGAAAATACAGAGCTTTTACAATATCATAAAATTGATTTATGCCTTAGATGGCAAAATCGAAACACCCAAAAACCACTGAAAAAACCTGTGAGATGGCACGGTTCCCAAAGCAGCTTGCTATTGTACTACCTGCTGTTGTACGACTATACAGTGTTGTTGTTTCTATTGTATGGTGTACCTCTTCCAAAGTCTATTGTCTCTCTCCTCTGTAATTTAGGGTTGTCTTCCTGAGTTAGTGCTCCTCCGTTTTCTTCGCCAAAACGGAGGAATTCTCTCTCACACACTTCTTCCTCCATCTCTGTCGGAATACAACTATGTCCTCTCCACCAATTGATCTCTCTTTTATAACTTTAGGTCAAGCAAAAACCCTAATTTCACTTTCACTTAAAGTCAATAAACAATTAGATCACTTTAATTATTTTAGGAAAAATAATTAAATACAATTGGCTTCCTAATTTTAAGTCTTCTGCATGCAAGAACACATGCATGCAGGAAGACCTTCCTTGTTGCTACTATTTTAACAGGAGTCGATCTAACTGAGAGAAAGAGAGAGAGAGAGGATGATCCAGCCAAGCTGAGAAGAGGTCGATCCATGTAGCCTCTAAAGGGAAACGTACGGTCCGTACGACAACCATACTGTAATGTCCTCTTCTGCCTAGGCATTGAAGACCAACCCACTAACCTATGTGATTCCTGTGGGTTCGAGCGGGTACTGACAGTCAGGGAATCAGCTGAAGACTGATGCCATCTACAGAAGATGGACCAACCCGCTAACCTATGTGATTTCTGTGGGTTCGAGTGGGTACTGGCAGTCAGGGAATCAGCTGAAGACTGATGCCATCTACAGAAGATGGACCAACCCGCTAACCTATGTGATTCCTGTGGGTTCGAGCGGGTACTGACAGTCAGGGAATCAGCTGAAGACTGATGCCATCTACAGAAGATCTAGGGCATCAATATTATATCACCATTGGGTCGAAGAGGGCCACCTGAATGCATGACATTTGAGCATTATTTAATGATGCATGCACCTGATTAAGTCTCCATGTGCATGCATGCAAGTCAACTACAAATTAGAAGTTAAGGTGACCTAATTCGGTCAAAAGTTAGGGTTTTCGCAATTGAAAGTTATAAAAGAAAGATAAAATGAATGGAGAAGACACTTATGTGATTATTGATTTGTGGAGTCGAATTGGAGAGCTCGGCGAGCTAAGTTGGGGTTGAGCGTATGCTTAGCTATCTGGTGTATTTCGGCAGCAAAATCTATCTGCCCTAGTTCATCATCAGGTTGGATCATCCAGGTTCAACACTAGTTCATCATCGGGTTACATTCAACAGTTATTTTGGGAGGTTGATTATTCATCCAGCCGGAGAGTTCCACCATTACACCGTGTCACCGTGGTCAGAGACCAAGCAATTCGTTTTCCTATCCACAGGGTTCAAAACTTTTGCATGTTACTTCCATTCATCCCAGAGCACCTCCATTACCTTTCCCCTGGAAGAAGGACTGTTCAGCTTGAGTATCCAGCGAGTTATCATCAATGCTCCCATTTCTGGAGGCGCTATTCTGCATGGGCGAATTGATTTGAGGAGGCTTTCACGTTTTGGGCTAGTGTGCCTCTGTTTCTTCCGCATGCTTGCTTCCATCCCCATCAGAGGGGTTTTATAACCCTAGTGCATATCATCTGGGCTTTCAGCAGCTGTTTATTGATTATTCTGGAGCATATACAGTTTGAGAGGAGGGCGCATTCACCTATGGAGGACAATTTGGTTTCTCTCCCTATTCCTCCGACAGAATCCTTGCATGTTGGGACCATCCTCTTCACCATCAGCTGATCTATATACTGGTATGTACATGCATTGATTTCTCTTATTTTATAGCATCTCAGTATTTTCTAGGACACAGATCTGCATTCAACTGCATGCATGCAAGATCGGGGTTTGCTTTCCTATTTTATTGAGGCACAAGTCTATTAGCCATCTATAGTACACACATAAAAAGAAAAATACCAGTTTGGGATATTACAGTGGTATCAGAGCTATTTTTCTTACCAGCTGTGGGCATGCAAAATTATAAATGAATTCAGAGGGCCCATACAACATTACTCGCCAGAGACAGAGGTGTAGAGACAGAGAAGAGGAGTTGGAGGACATAGATTTGGGGGACAGAGAGTATCAGTCTAGAAAGCTAAAAGAAACAATGGTCGATGATGATAGAACAGCTTTCAATAGTCTCATATCAGCCATAAAAGAACTCACTACTGGGCAAAAGGAAATGATGAGTACCTTCAGGCAAATGACTGAGAAGAATGGACCCATCCCACATAGTCCCTTATTTCCCAACAGTGATAGGGTATCCACCAGCAATAGTAGGGAGCACTTACATACCAACACGCAGAGCCATCCCCATATATACAATCCTTTTCGACCTACCATGCCTCAATTCTTAGATAGTCTAGCTGTAGTGCCTCTAGCACAAGTAGAACCAAAAGAACCCATGAGTGCCTATCTAAGAGAATATAGAGCTTTAGGAGAGGACTTACATTCAGCCATGACCTTCACTGACTTCTGCCACTTTAAAAGTAAAAACAAACCCAAAGCTTACAATAGGCCATTTACCCAGAACTATGAGTTACAGCGCACCATAGGGAAACTGAATATCCCTACCTTTGAGGGCACTCGAGGTGGCCCAGCTAGGAATTGGGTGTAGAAGTTGGATACATATTTCCAGCTCAACCCCATGATTGTGACAGATGCCATTAAATTGGCTACTTTGCATTTGGACGGAGAAGCACATGAGTGGTGGTATCACGGGTTAGTGACACTGGGTCACAACACCATCACATCGTATGCAGATTTTACACAGAGGCTCATTGAGCGGTTTGATCGAAAGGATCCTGAGGTACACTTTAGAGAGCTGGCACAGTTCAAGCAGACAAGTAGTGCAGATGCATTTATTTCAGAGTTTCAGAGGATAGCAGTCATGGTGACAGATATATCAGAGAGCAGGTTGATTATGTTGTTCACTAAGGCTCTCACTGAACCCTTACGGGGATGGGTCAAGTCTTATAGGCCCACCACCCTAGCAGATGCCATCAGACGAACTAGAGATTTACAAGATGCAGTACCCAAAATTAGGCTTCCTCCCAAAACCAATTCCCCTATTGAAGATGAAGAGATGAAACTCATCCAGAAAGAATGGATGGACAATGATACCTGACAAGACCTTAGAAGAAAAAAGTTATGTTTCACTTGCCAAGAACCATGGGTACCAGGTCACAAATGTTCAAGGAAGAGAAATGCTTACTACATAGAGGCCTATTCCGACAATGGGGAGGATGATGATTATCGGGATCAGGAGCAGAGAGAGACACTAGAGACAGTTAGGGAGTGGCCGCCCTTAGGAGGTACCATTGCTACCATGACAGGGCTTCCTAGATTCCACACTCTCCGGATCAGAGGTATTGTACAGAGCCACTAAGTGGGAGTGCTGATAGATGATGGGGCATCCCACAACTTTATTGATATTGCATGGGTTAAAAAGAGAGACATTCAAACTGAGATTTTTTATGGGTTTCAGTCTTTGCAGCAAGTCACACCATGGAGTGTAGTCAAAGGATTCCTCAATTAACAGTAACACTTGGGAATTATACAGTGATAGAGATATTCTATGTGGTGGATGTACCTAACATGAAGGTGGTATTAGGAGTTCAGTGGATGTATTCCCTAGGGAAGTATTCCACAAACTACCAGACCATGGAGATGGAGTTCATAGGAGCAGAGGGACATAAGGTAGTATTGAGAGGGATGAATACCCACCCTCCCACAGCAGTGACATCACACAGGATGGAGGCAATACTCCAACAAAGAGATATTGAGGGAGCAGCAGAGTGTTTTGTTACCTTCAGGAAACCACCAGATAAGGCCACACAACATCCAGCAGTATTCGGAGACCGTCCAACAAGTCGACCTCCAGATAGGGGATTTGAGAGCTACCCCCCCTTGATGAAGAGGGGCAATTGATTCTGATTCCGGAGCGCATCCTAGAGGTGCGAGAGCAGAAACTGAGGAACAGAATCATCAGAGACTACTTGGTTCAATGGAAAGATCTGCCTATAGAGGAGGCCACTTGGGAGACAGAACAGGTATTACAACACCCAGCTTTACAGTTGCTTGAGGACAAGCAAATTAGAGCAGGGAGGACTGTAATGTCCTCTTCTGCCTAGGCATTGAGGACCAACCCGCTAACCTATGTGATTCCTGTGCGTTCGAGCGAGTACTGATAATCAGGGAATCAGCTGAAAACTGATGCCATCTACAGAAGATCTAGGGCATCAATATTATATCACCATTGGGTCGAAGAGGGCCACCAGAGCCAAAGGCCACCTGCATGAATGACATTTGAGCATTATTTAATGATGCATGCACCCGATTAAGTCTCCATGCGCATGCATGCAAGTCAACTATAAATTAGAAGTTAAAGTGACCTAATTAGGTGAAAAGTTAGGGTTTTCGCAGTTGAAAGCTATAAAAGAAAGATAAAGTGAATGGAGAAGACACTTACGTGATTATTGATTTGTGGAGTCGAATTGGAGAGCTCGGCAAGCTAAGTTGGGGTTGAGCACATGCTCAACTAACTGGTGTATTTCGGCAACGAAATCTATCTGCCCTAGTTCATCATCAGGTTGGATCATCCAAGTTCAACACTAGTTCATCATCGGGTTACATTCAGTAGTTATTTCGGCACGTTGATTATTCATCCAGCCGGAGAGTTCCACCATCATACCGTGTCACCGTGGTCAAAGACCAAGCAATTCGTTTTCCTATCCACAGGGTTTATAACTTCTGCATGTTACTTCTATTCATCCCGGAGCACCTCCATTAAATTTCCCCTTGAAGAAGGACCGTTCAGCTTGAGTATCCAGCAAGTTATCATCAGTGCTCCCTTTTATGGAGGCATTATTCTACATGGGCGAATTGATTTGAGGAGGCATTCACGTTTTGGGCTAGTGTGCCTTTGTTTCTTCCGCATGTTGCTTCCATCCCCATCAGAGGGGTATTATAACCCTAGTGCATATCATCCGAGCTTTCAACAGCTGCTTATTTATTATTCTAGAGCATATACAGTTTGAGAGGAGGGCGCATTCCCCTGTGGAGGACGATTTGGTTTATCTCCGTATTCCTCCAGCAGAATCCTTGCATGCTGGGACCATCCTCTTCACCATCAGCTGATCTATATACTGGTATGTACATGCATTGATTTCTCCTATTTTATAGCATCTCATTATTTTCTAGGGCACAGATCTGCATTCAACTGCATGCATGCAAGATCGGGGTTTGCTTTCCTATTTTATTGAGGCATAAGTCTATTAGCCATCTATAGTACACACATAAAAAGAAAAATACCAGTTTGGGATATTACACATACGAGTGACCTAAGGGTGATGCAGGTGTTAGAAATAGTAATTCTGGAGGTCTTCCTTATGTTTTTGATGTTTTATCATTGGGGGGGCATAAGCTGTATTTTCCTAGGCAATTTTATAATGTAAAGTGACTTTATGTTTTAAAAGTGAATTTGTACTTTATCATTAAAGTGAGATTTAAGTTGTGGGGCCCAAATATCTAATGTGCACTTTATTAATAAAAGTGAGTTTATATCGTGCAATTAATGAGAACCCTAAGATCTAATCAATCTCATCATTTGATTAGATAGTTATGGTAGTTAGGGTTTCAATAAAATATAGTAAAAATGAATATCTAGGGAAAGGAGAAAGACATCATTCTTAGTGTGAGAAGCACATGAGACAATGAGTGTGTGAGAGCACACCAGGTTTGAGAGAGAGAGAAGTGAGAAACCAAGTGAAAACTTTACAGAGTGCACAGTTCCCGAGGCAAATCTGAAGTACAATAGTAGTTTGTACAGTATGGATTTGAAGGAGAGAAAAGTTTGTTCAAGCTGCTATTGACACAGATTTCGAGACAGTGAATGCACAGATCTCGAGGCAACAGTTTTACACAGATTTTGAAGCAGATTTTGGCACAAAAATCTAGGCTAACTGCTGGGCATTTAATGTGTAGTCTGTACTGCATTCTGGGCATTGTTTTTGAGGATAGAAAGACAGCATTTAATGCAGAAACTGTACCTATCTGCTAGCATGTGTGAGAAGGGTTTTCAGATTGCTACTTTTGTTAAGATAAGTACAGTGTTCTTCTACTGTAAGATTGTATTTGTCAAGTTCAGAATTGTACTTGGCTGAATAAAGAAGATCCTCTTTCAAGGGTTTTCCCCAGTGGGGGTTTTGCCCTGGTCATTGGACCTAAATCATAGTGTTTATTTGCTGCATTCTTGGATTATGTGTCAGTGATATACTTGGATTGCGTATTTTAGTTTTCTATCTGCATTTGATAAAATGTGCATGTGAGAAATTTTCATTGTCATTAAAAAATCTTCATGGTATCAAAGCAGGTTCTCTGAGAAGGGCAGTGAGTAGAAGGTTTGAAACAAGTGGTTTCAAAGTTGAACAAGAAAGTCTGTACTGTACTTGCATATTAGTGCAGGAATCTATTCGGCACTGATTTCGAAATGAGAAATCTTATTTCGAAATGAGAAATCTTACAAGAACAATGCAGCAGTCTATACTATTGTACAACAATTAATGCACAATAACCAAGAAAGAGAACAGTCTTTTTCAGTTCATGCAGAGGAGTCACAGTAATACAGTTCAGATTTAATTCTGTATTGTGCAAAATTGACTGTCTGTACTGGTTTATAGTGCACAGATATCAAAGTTTGAAATTGACACTAAACCAAGGATTTATTGTTGCTTGAAAGGTTGTCAGTGAAAAATAAATAGCACCGAGTAGGTTGAATTCTCATTTGCTTCTAGTTGTGGCAGCAACAGTTATGAGTAGGACCATGCCTGGATAGTTGACTATAGGTCAACCAGTCATATGACAGGAATGTTGGACTCATTCTTAATTATATCAGAGATTGGTCCTCGTCACTTTGTAAATGAAACTTTCCAAGTGAGGGGAATCGGCAGTGTCAAATTTCTGCTTGACTTTGATGAGACTCTAGAAATAGAGGGAGTCTTATTTGTTCCAGGGCTGATGGATAACCTCCTTAGTCTCAGCCCTGGAGAATGCAGGGAATGTGATTACAGTTGAGTGTGGTTATCTTTACATTCATGCACCAAATGTGAATCCTATCAGAACTGTTCTGATTGGAGAGCGGAGAGGCAGAGTCTACACAGTGCTTGATCAGCCTATGTGGGGAAGGTCTGGATGGATAACAGACTCAGATGAGGAGCAAGCAACTCATAGGATTGAAGGTGCACCAAGAAGACAATCCTCAGTTCAGCAGGGAGAGCATACAGCTCTATCTAGTACTGGCAAGAGGCTCAGCCAGTATGATGTTGATGATCAGGTACAGGAGACGAGAGCAGAGTCTCAGAGTTCAAAGTTGAGAGTGGCCTTCAGGCACTTATCTCCGGGCCAGATTCCAGAGCAGGAGGGAGCTACAGCAGGGAACAGTTACCCAGGCAGAGGCGATACAGGTAGTGTCAAAACTTAAAAGGACCTCTCTCGTTAGGAGGGAGTGTTATAAACTAAGTCACCTGACACGGGGACACGGGACACGAAGGACACGGGGATTCGAGGTGTCCGACACGGGCACGGTGACCCCGGAATCAGGACACGTAGGATACGTTTTATATACATATATATATATTTTTTTAAATATATATTAAAATTTAAAAGTATAGACATATAGATCCAAAAATATTTAGAAACTAGAACATTTACAAATATTCAATAGAAATTAGAATAAAAACACATTAATGATCATTGATTACTATT
>LPNX011028178.1:81828-204372 GCA_001517045.1 Pseudotsuga menziesii
AAGACAAAAAGTCGATTTTAAGTGAACCGGACTGTGTATTTCCGCGGGTTACGTGTCCTGTTTTGGGGGTTCGTGTCCGAAAATCGCGATTCGCTCCAAATCGTGTCCGATTCGATTTCAAAATCGTGTCCCGATTTCGGATTCGACCTTCCATCGAATCCCCTTCGTGTCGGACACGAATCGTGTCCGATTCGTTCCCCACGGGACACGAGGGGGGGTAACAGCGAATCCGGTTTCTTAGGTTATAAATAATAACTCTTGAGGTCTTCCTTATGTTTTTTATGGTTTATCATGGGGGGGGCATAAGTTGTATTTCCCTAGGCTAATTTATAATGTAAAGTTACTTTATGTTTTAAAAGTGAGTTTGTACTTTATCGTTAAAGTGAGATTTAAGTTGTGGGGCCAAAATATTTAATGTGCACTTTATTAATAAAAGTAAATTTATATTCTGCAATTAATGAGAATCCTAAGATCTAATCAATCTCATCATTTGATTAGATAGTTATGGTAGTAAGGGTTAGGGTTTCAATAAGATAAAGTATAAAAGAATGTCTAGGGAAAAAAGAAAGACATCATTCTTAGTGTGAGAAGCACATGAGACGGTGAGTGTGTAAGAGCACACTAGGTTTGAGAGAGAGAAGTGAGAAACCAAGTGAAAACTTTACAAACAGAGTGCATAGTGTGTGAGAGCACACTAGGTTTGAGAGAGAGAAGTGAGAAACCAAGTGAAAACTTTACAAACAGAGTGCATAGTACCCAAGGCAAATCTGCAGTAATGTACCAGTTCATACAGTACATATTTGGAGATAATAGTTTGTACAAGCTGTTGTTAACATAGATTTCGAGACAGAGAATGCACAAATCTCAAGGCAACAGTTTCACACAGATTTCGAGGTAAATTTTGGCACAAAATCGAGGCTAACTGCTGGGCATTTTATGTGCAGTTTGTACCGCATTATGGGCATTGTTTTTGAGGGTAGAAAGACAGCATTTAATGCAGAAACTGTACCTATCTGCTGGCATGTGTGACAAGGGTTTTCAGATTGCCACTTTTGTTGAGATAAGTGTAGTGTTTTTCTGCTGTAAGATTGTATTTGCAAAGTTCAGATTTGTGCTTCATTGAATAAAGAAGATCTCTCTTTCAAGGGTTTTCCCCAGTGGGGGTTTTGCCCGGGTCATTGGACCTAAATCACAGTGTTTATTTGTTGCATTCTCGGAGTATGTGTCAGCGATTTACTTGGCTTAAGTATTTTAGTTTTTTATTTGCATTTGGTTATTGGAACATTTATGAAGACTAAAATCTCAGGTTTGAGTGTTTGACAAAATGTGCATGTGAGAAATGTTCATTTTGTCATTAAAATCTTGAGCAGGGACCAATTTGGTTGAGGTCATTTTGTTGGGGCCAATTTCTCCTTCGGTGGACTGATTTCTCAAGGGCCGGAATTTGCCAAGAGGAAGTCAATTTTCTCCAGGGGTGATTTAGCCAGAGGTCAATTTTCCAGTGGGACTAAGTTACAGGTTCCATTAACATAAAATTCTGAATTTCTCTGTGAGACAAGAATTAATAGAAGAAACATTGAATGCTAGTTTTTCTCCATTGGCGTTTTCCAAGGTAGACACTTGTGTCAAATGTTAGTGTATTTCTGTGTATAACTTCAGCAGTAAGCTACAGCAGTAATTTATTTTTGGGCATAAAAATTATTGAGAATAGAAATCAAATCTGGTATAGAGAAATAAACTCTGAGAAGAAGGAAATCAATTGGCAAAAGTTTACAACAGAAACAAAAATATATATATTCTTTGGTCAGGTTATTTGATTGGACAGGATGGCAGCAATTGGACTAAGATTTGAAAACCAATTGGAGGGTGCATCCAATTATAGTCCCTGGAAGGAAAGGATAGCATTAGTGCTAAGCGAGAATGGGATTTGGTAGTTTGCTAATCAACAACAACCCTCCTACTCACGCTACTCAACTGGTTGCCCATACTCGAAAGAATGTGAAAGCCAAGAGGATCATTCTGGATGCAGTGAAGGATCATGTGATCCCCCATCTGTCAAGAAAGAAGACAGCCAGGGGAATGTGGGAATCTCTAACAAAGCTTTGCTAGGGTGATAACCACAACAAGAAGATGGTGCTAAGGGAGGAAAATGAGGCACCAAGATGTCCAGATCAGATACAGTGGCTTATTATCTTACCAAGATCACACGGGTTCGTGATAAGTTGTCAATGGTTGGGGAGACAGTGACAAATCCAGAGTTGGTGAGGATAGCTCTGAATGGTATCAGTATCACCAAGCCATGGGCACGCTTTGTCAAAGGGATTGTTGCACGAGAGCTTCTTCCTAACTGGGAGAAGTTGTGGGATGACTTCATCCAAGAGAAGACTCAAGAGGAAACTCTATGTGGATTCCAAGGAAAGGTTGATGATGAGGAGAATGTTCTTGCAAGCCATGCAAGAAAGGGCAAGGTGTAGGCCAAGAAGAATATCAGTGGAGCGGCTTCCTCTCAAAATGGAAAGAAGGATATGAGCAAAGTCAAGTGCTTTACATGTCACAAGTTTGGCCATTATGTAGGTTGATGTCTGAACAAGAAGGGAAAGAGTAACACACAGTTTGCAGCATTAGCAGACACACAGGTGAGTGAATTCACTGCCAAGTTTGAGAAGGGCTTCTCATTGGTGTCTTGTGTTTCTAGCTCCTTAGCAAAGGATGAAAGGTTCGTGGACAATGGGGCTTCTTGTCATATGAAGGTATCGCAAGATGTTTTCGCCAGTGTTTTAGAGGAAGGCTCAAAGCTACATGTGGAGCTTCGTAATGGTGCCAAGTGTGCAATAGAGGGGATTGGAGATATTCAGTTTCAGTCAGAGTCAGGAGTTCCTTTATAGGTGAAGGATGTGCTATATGTATCAGGGCTAACAAAGAATCTACTAGAGATTTCAGCAATGGAGGACAAGGGGTACAAAGTCTATTTCTAGGATGAACAAGTATTTGGTAGGCCGAAGGGTTCTGATCTAGACTCACAGTAAGTGATTGGAAGCAAAGTGGGTAACTTGTACTTGTTGAAGGTTTAGCATATACATGCGTTGGTTCATGAGAGTGACAATGACAGTTTGTTCAAGTTATGGCACAAGAGGATGGGTCACTTGCACCATAGGACTTTATCGATATTGAGGGAGATTGCCACTGGCCTTTTACAATTCAGTGTAGAGCGGCAGGATGGGTGCAAGGGATGAGCACTTGGCAAGTATGCCAAGAGGAACTTTCCTAGCAGTGATAATAGGTCCAAGGGAATATTGGATCTAATGCATTTAGACATATGTGGGCCTATGTAAGTGCCATTGTTGACTGGTTACCACTACTATGTTACCTTCATTGACGATTTCTCCAAGAGGACGTGGATCTACTTGGTGAAGACCAAGGATGAGGCCTTTAGTCGGTTTCAAGAGTTTAAGGCTCTCGTGGAAAACCAAACAGAGAGGAAGATCAGAGCTATGAGAACAAAAAATGGGGGTGAGTATACCAGAAATAAGTTCAAGGATTTATGCAAGGAAGAAGGGATTAAGGAGTTGACAGTGCCTTACAATCCGCAGTCGAATTGTGTTGCAGAGAGTAAAAACAAGTCCATCATTGGAGTTGCCAAGGAAATGATCCATGATTAGGATTTACCCATGTTTCTCTAGGTAAAAGCATGCAACACAGTAGTTTACATTAGAACAGACGTCCTCATAAAGTCATGGAGAACAAGACTCCTAAGGAAGCATCATAAGATTGAGACCAAATTTTGGTCACTTTCGTATCTTCAAGTGTTCAGTGTATCTGCATGTACCATTAGAGAAGAGGACAAAGTTGGAACCTTCAACAGAGAAGGGTAATTTTGTGGGGTATAGTGAGACTCCAAAGGAATACAGGGTATACATTCCTTCACTAGGGAAGATAATAGTGAGGAGGGATGTTCGTTTTTATGAGATTCGAGCCTTTAAGAAGTCACATGAACCCCTTCCAGCAGTGGCAAAGAACGAGGAGCAAGAGGCTCCAAAGGTTGAGGAGAGACCAACACCAGCAAGTTTAGGGACTCAGTCTTCAGATCAAGAGGAGGAGTTGGAGGCTCCTTCTAGCTCTGTTAGGAGGAGGTCGAGATAGCAAGGCAGGTACTAAGAGATGCTTCGGAGCATGTGGAGGCTCCTAAGAGTACTTTTAGGCAAAGCAGACCACTGAGACAATTTCCTAGTTTCATGGCCCTCATGAGTAACATCATTGATTTTGAGCCTCACACTCATGAGGAGAGGGCAGGACACCAGGTTTAGAGGGATGCCATGGTGGAGGAGTATGCTTCCATCATGAAGAATGATGTAAGGGATATAGTTTCGAGGCTAGAAGGGAAATCAGTGGTAGTTCGAGATGGATCTATAAGATCAAGCATACTGCGGATGGCAATGTTGAGAAGTACAAGGTGAGGTTGGTAGTTAATGGGTTCTCCCAAAAGGAGGGAGTAGACTATGAGGAGACATTCACTCCAATAGCTAGGTATACTTCTATTAGGGCTATTATATCTATTGCTTTAGAGATGGGGTGAAGGATACATCAGATGAATGTGAAGAGGGCATTCCTCAACGGAGTGAATGAGGAAGTGGTGTACATTGAAAAGCCTCAAGGCTTTGAGGTGCATGGGAGAGATTCTCATGTGTGCAGGTTGAAGAAGGCATTATACGCACTCAAGCAGGCACTAAGGGCATGGTACACAAGGATTTATGGGTATTTGTTCGCTATGGGATTCATAAGACTAAGGAGGATCCCAACTTGTATTATACACTTGTTGGAAATAATCTACTCAACTTAGTGCTTCATGTAGATTCCATATTCCTTACATGGTCAAAGAAGCTCAATGAGATGTGCAAGCATTATCTAGCTTCGGAGTTCAAGATGAAGAACATCAGCATGATGCACTACTTTTGGGGATTTGAGGTGTGGCAGCATACAAGTGAGATTTTCCTAGGACAAGGAAAATATGTAGATGATATTTTGAAGAGGTTCAAGATGGTGGATTGGATGCCTATGTCTACACCTATGATCACCAATCTAAAGTTGGATGTTTTCGAGTCATAGTTGGTGGATCTGACATTGTATAGGTGGTCAATTAGGTCCTTGATGTATCTAGTCAATACTAAGCCAGATATATGCTTTGCTATGAATACATTGAGCCGGTTTATGGTGGAGTCAAGGTTACATTGGGTTGCAACAAAGCATGCACTCAAGTATCTACGAGGTACATTGGAGTATAGGCTGAGGTATGTCAGGAATGGTGGAGTGCAATTCCACTGCAATACAAACTCAAACAAGGTTGGCAATGTAGTGGACAGGAAAAGCACCTCAAGGCGCTGCTTCAACTTAGGATCAATAGACATTTCATGGTTTAGCAAGAAGCATACACCAGTGGCACTTAGTTCAGCAGAGGCTAAGTACATGGCAACGAGGTTGGCGAGTTGTGAAGCCATTTAGCTCCACATGATGTTCACATGATTATTTGGTCTAGAGTTGGATCCTATGGTGATCCACTATGACAATCAGATTTGCATAAAACTCTCGAAAAATCCGATGTTTCATGACAGGTACAAACACATAGAAATCAAATATCACTTCATCAGGGACAAAATTCAGAGGGGAGAAATCAAGCTTCATTATATCTCCACAAATGAGCAGGTTGCAGATATTCTCACCAAGGCTTTGATGAAAGGCAAGTGTGTTTACTTCAGGGATAAGATAGGAGTGGCGTAGAACACCTTCCTCAATAGGAGGTAGTGTTGATGATTATAGCTCAGACAAATGCTTCTGCATAGCTAGGTGTCATGCATGCAAGAGTTGTCCATTACCTCTCTAGGTACTTGCTCAATTTATTGAGTAAGTGACTTTTATATTTCCTTCCTAAGTCTAACTCAAGAAAAGCACAATAATTAATTTAATGTTGGCTAATGACTAAGGCTTACTGTAGTGAAAAGTTAAGTGAACTTTAGATTAAGTCGTGACCGTTGATCTTGAGTGAGGCTCAAGATCTAATCTTAGCCATCCATCACTTTGGAGATTAAGGTTAGGGTTTTGGTTATTGAGATGTTATAAAAGAAATCCTAAGGAGAGGAGAAAGACACACAACACAAGATCACTTGAGAGAGTGATTTTCTCAAGAGAAGAGTGAGAGACTCAGTGGCTAAAGAGAAAGAGAAGTGATTTTGTAGCAAGGAAAGAGAGAGGCCGATTTGAGAGAGGAGTCGATCTAGCCAACAGAGAGAGAGGTCGATCAATCCAACCCAAGAAAAGGTCGATCCGAACAGCCACCAAGTAGAGGCATACGATTTGTATGGCAACTGTACAAGTGACGCAAGGGCATTTGATTGAGGCCTTTTTGTTGGGGTTGATTTCTCAGGAGATGAATTTTCCAAGAGAAAGTTGATTTTCTCTAGGGGCCAATTTAGCCAGAGAACGATTTTCCAATGCGACTAAGTTACAGGTTCCATTATTGTAAAATTTTGAATTTTTCTATGAGCCAAGAATAATAGAAGAAACATTGAATTCTAGTTTTTCCCCATTGGGGTTTTCCAGGGTAAACACTTGTGTCAAATGGGATGGATTTCCTGTTTTATTTCGTTGCATTTTATTGGTTAAAAATATTAGTGTATTTATGTTTATAATTTTAACAGTAAGCTACAGTAGTAATTTTGTTATGACATAAAAATTATTGAGAATAGAAATCAGATCTAGCATTGAGAAATTAACACATACATGTTGAGGTAAACATTTAATGGTTAATTTAATCCTTTTGAAAGCCAATACTTGAGCACCTTATTTCATCAACATCCTTTCACATATGGAAGAGGTTATTTGGAGGTTATGAATGATTAATCTATGGGGTGATCTTATTTGGAACAAATTCCAAGGCATGTGGAGGCGTATTGTGTTATTCATGGATTAGAACTATAACAACCTTGGCACACTTTCCTAGGTCACTTCCTCTTATGCACATAGTTTTGGGGCAAACTGGTTGATCATTTTGAAAACAACACATGGTTTTGGCACATGCATTCAATATTTTATACTTCGTGACTTGAGGAGGTTGAGATGGCACATTCTTCTAGGGGGCATCTCCTAGGTGGTCTCTTCTTCATGGTCAAACCTATACTTGGCATTATTCTCTCTCTTGGAGCACCCTATCTTCTTTCACACATATAAGGAGGTTGGCACACCTCCCTAGGGTGAGCCCATGTGGAGTTGGTTAAGAATGGAATATTTTATTGGGAAAGTTGTCACTACTATGAGTTTTTTTTTACTTTATTGTGGTACTTGCAAATTGGAGAAAAACCTTGCTAATTTGAGAAGTGCACCAAGCTTTTTCTTATGGAGTGTTCCATCTAGTTGGCACCCTTGCACACTAATCATGGAGTTTGTCGGAGCCTTTCTTCTTTCACACATGTGGGTGGTTACATATGCCATTTGGTTGACCACTTACTATTTTAAGGAGTTATTTTATTATTTTATCACTCATGCATACTGGAGGGTGCACTTTAGAGGAGCTTTCTAAATGGACGTTGAGCACATCCTCCTATATTGAATACTTTTTTATTATATTTTGCATAAATGCATCTTTGAGGGTGAATTTCTTGTAGATATTTCAACTTGTTGACCTGTCAACTAAGCTTATTTTTAATGATGCGCCCTCTCTCTTGGAGATTTCCCTTGCTTATTTTATCATTTTTCTAGCAAAACAAATTCTCTTAGAGAGGAAGAAGACCATTTGACTTGGCATGATCTAACTAACTCCAATATTTTATTATTATTGGACTTGTAATGGAGTTAGTTAAGAAAATAATGTAATTTATTGTAAAAGAGATCTAGCTCACTTATTATAAAGGAGTTTTCTCAAGAGCTGGGAGTTAGGAGTTAGAGAAGTGACAAAGTATTGGAGCTTAGGAGTTGAGGCTTGATGGAGCTCCCTCAAGATTGATGATGAATGAAGACATGAGGTATAACTTTCTATTTTCATTGTAAGATTTCATGCTTTCATTGTTGTGGAATTATATAGGGGTTTGTCTTGTTTCAATTTAATATAAAATCCCAAGTATTTTTATTTGGGAGTAAAAGGAGGTTTCTCACTCTAGATTTACTTCCTGTCTTATTTATGTTTTATTACCATTCCTCTCATGAACTAATTGCAGATTTCAAATTATAATTCAGAAATAATTCAGCAATTTTATGTTTTATTGGTAAGTGATACTTTGTAAGGCCCTCCAACATTATTTCCAAGTAAATTTCCAGCAAGTATTTTAAGGATAAATGTAAGAAACCGGTCCATTTTCCTTGAGTACACATAATTAGAATGACGAATGTAGCAAACAGCCTTTTATCCATTGTTGGTTGGAGGTGGAAAAACCAACACTTTCATTCATTTAACACCTTCATTGAAGTAGTAGTGATGTGACCAACTTAGTACATCCATTTAGTAACATCTTGTGACTCCATTAGCCCATGATTGATAAGCACCGGTTTCTTTGTCTCTTCTCTCCTTGCCTTTATACTTCGTTTTCTTATCTTGCCTTTATTGCTTTTCCTATTTCCACCCGTTTCCTATATTACAATAAAAAAACATTTTGTTAAGGCTTACTCTCCCTATATCACCTAGAGACTCCGAGCTATTGTCATGGCAACCTATCTTAGAGATGCCCCCCTTGAGTTGGAGAGCCAACCTGAAGAGAGAGGAAGAGCTATTGAGGTGACAATGGGTAGCCTTCCTGAATTGCACAAGACTAGTTCCTTGATGTTGGGGACTTTACATCGTATAGGGGGTGCTAGATTTTGTTGTAACAAGCCCCTCAGTTGGTTCAACTCTTTTTGCTAAGGCATAATGCTCAAGGAGGTCGCATGATCCATTCCCACTAATTCCTGCAGGGTTACCAGCCACTATTGCAGTTTGTGGTTAATATCGTCCTCTCCCTATAGAAACCAGAGAAGAGGAGGAATCTGCAGAGCGCTTGCAAGGTACCAACTTCCATACTTTCTATGTGGGAGGGTGATGGAAGGTTATTTCTATGGAAAAATATATATATTCATGTACATCAATGTAAATCTAAACCATTGGACACCAAATATGCAAAGTTTTCTCATGTATATAGCAAGGGTGAATATGACAAGATGGCACCGAGTGTAACACATGTGAACCAAAATACATTAAAAAAATGATGATCTAATTGGCCTCTAGAATCCAAAAATAATCATACTATAGTCTACAGTTAAATCATAATACATAATCATCTGATTCTAGAACTTCTACATGGATATATGCTCAGCATCTTGACTTGATGCCCCTTAACATCCAATCCCAATGTTTGTATCCTATGGCAATGGAAGCAACTCCAGTTCCATCCAGGTTGAGTCATAGCTTGCAAATGTTATTGGTTGACTCTTCAAGACCCATTCTAAGGGAGGATCAATATCCTTCATTAATATCATATTCGAATCAGGAGACTTGTTCGACAACCAGTTATGCCTCAATTGAAGGTTGTATTACACAAAAACCAAATCATTCAACCATTTTTGCTCCAAATCATTCAACTAATCAACCACAAACACCAAAAGAAACCGTTTGACCCCAAAAACTAGAACTGAAACCAGCCCAAGAACAAGTGGACCCCAAAAACTAGAATCAAACCAATAGTGTGAAATATGACGTCGACTACAAAATATATAAAATATGAATTTTTTTATTAAAATAAAGATATTCATGTACATTAATATAAATCCAAACCATTGGACACCAAATGTGCAAAGCTTTCTCATGTATATAGCATTATAAGGATGAATAAGCAAAATGGCATCAAGTGCAATACATATCTGAACCAAAATAAATAAGCATGGAGACTTTAAATGGCCTCACGTCAAAAAGAACCATACTATAATCTTGTTAACACCGCAAATTGCACCATCACAACTCTCGTGTTAGATTCCAAAAGTGTTCAACCAGATCAGTGATTCAGTACTTCATATTGTGGTCAATAGATTATCACTATACCTCTCATCCTAACAGTTAAGACCATGCTCCCTTCTTCCAGAGAGGTATATTTCAGTTTCCAGGAATTTTAGTTACAATGCAGAGTTTTGAGTTCCAGATATCAGTAATTTAGGGTACTAACTAGCCTATCTTAGCACTAATTCAAGAAAGTTTTGATTCTGGCTTTAACCTTTGATTGGAATCCAACATGAATTACAGGTTGAGTACTGGGGCAGGAGTTCACCTTAACTAAGGAAAGTATAATATTTCATCTTATCTCCTAATATCACAATCAGAGATATGGATCAGTTTTGTTTCCAACTCTAAAACAGCACTGTGTGGGAGGAATCTAAGGTGGATTTGCAATGTTTCAAGCCAAAGTTCAGAGCATCACTTGAGGATAAGATTTGCATGATGAAGATTAAAGAGTGTTGGCAGAAACCAGCATAATTGAAGAGATTGTGAGGAATGTCTAACTCATATAAGGGTATATAGTTAGAAGCTAATTCCTCGTTTATTAACAGCTGATTGAAGGTGACCAATCAAGGAGAATTTGAACCAAGATAAACACAAGTTGAATGCAAGTTACTTAATGATGTTTACACCAGTGTTGAAGATATCGCCGAAATTTTCGGCACATTGTGAAAAATCGCGATTTTTTCTGTGCCCTAATTTTCTGGCCCAAAAAAACCACGATTTTTCTCTAAAAATTGGGAATCGTGATGTTTAGAAAAATTCGTACTAGAATAGGAAACATCACCCAGGCCTGGTACACCCACTGAAAGGGCAATTTTTTGGTTTTTATTTGACATTGTTACACGTGGATGCACTTCCGAGTCCCTAGTAATTAATGGTAATATTAAATTCTTAAAGTAAAAGTTGACATTCTTCTTTCTTTTCTTTTCTAAAAGAAAAGAAAAGAGAATGTCAACTTTTACTTAAATTTTTAACATTACCATTAATTATTTCAGGATGTTTGAGAGTGGTTCCAACCTCGTCAGACTTCATATGGAGAAAGTCGAATTTCATATCCCTTTCATAATTAAGTAGACTTAACAGTTTTCAGGATTTCAGGATTGGCCAAAGTGCAGCATTTCCTTTGGATTCTATTATGTGTGAGGGTATGGGATTGATGTTTAATCAAGAGCACCAAGCCCTATATGTACCTAGATGATGGTGGTGATAGTCTGTTACGCTGCACCAGTACCAGCTTACTTTTAGATATCTGCCCAGGAAGAGGGGTCACTTTTCTTCTTCATTGCCAGAATGGGGGTGTTATCTGAATTTTCTGAGGGATGGTTATGGCCGAACCCCTTGATTGTGTCTTCAGGAGTACTATGGCATTGCTAACTGCCTCAATTTAGGGCTTGTAGCCTTGAGATTGGTCTCTGGGGCTCTAAGGGGCAAGTCACTGGATCACATGACCCCCTGTTTGATTTCCACACAGGTGATAGCGTTCCACCGAGCGGCACTTGCCTCCTCTTCCATTCATCCCAGGCATCCCTCTTGGCCTCCTTTCAGCACAACGCCCTCTCTCTGGGAACCTGCACCATGTTGATGTCATCCTTGATGCCCAGGCCTTCAAGCTTGATTGAAGGGGGACGTTGAGGTTTGTTCAGCATATTTGGGGTTAGATGGGGCATGACGTTTCCCCCCTGCTCCCTCCATCCTTCAGAGTGGAGTTGTTTGCTCAATTTTGGCGATTTTCATCAGGTTTTGGTAACTTTGGAGGAAAATACCCCAAGTTTCCCCTGTTTTAGATATTTTATGTTATAATTTTACATTGACATTTTAATGGCTTGTCGGCTGGTTATTTGTAAAAAGTGAGGATGTGAGGCTATAAATAAGCCTTCCTCACTCATTTGTAAGGCTTGCGACAAATCAATTATGTTACTTTTTTACCCTAATTAGGTCTTTTGGAAGGGATGCGCATCTCTTGGGAGATTGTCTTCATCTTAAGGATCAAATTTTGGATGCATATCTAGGGTTTCTTGCTCATGCATGGTGATGCTAAGAATTGTTGGAATAACACAAGCTCAACGAAGGTCAAGTATGGTCTTTCTTGGTGAAGGTTGGTAAGTTATGCTTCTTGATGATTGAATGGTGGCCTTGGAGCTGCATTTTTTTCTAATTTAGGCCTTCTTCTATGCCTTCCCTCAAATTTGAATGGTGGAAAACGCTCTCTGGAAGAGGTCTTCCCTAGTTTGGACTTGGATCTCTGAATTTTCCCTATATTAGGCTCCTACAACAAGCCCTGGAGGTTGTTGTTGGGTGCCCTAGTTTAGAGTCAAGGAGAAAATCATTCCAAGAGGGAGGTTGGTCATCTCTCCTCTAAGCCTAGGGTTTGCAGTTTCATCCATTAAAACCTTGACTTTGTCAATTTTATTCAAAATTTGATGCATTTACATGCGTAAATATTGCCTTTTCATAGTAGATTAGATTAGTTTTACACTAAGTCACCTGACACATCCAAAACCCCCCTCGTATCCCATGGGGTCATGTCGGACACGAATACGACGTCAACTCTTGTCTGACACGTGTTTTTTCGTGTCCTGGAATTAGGACACGAAAAAACACATGTCGAACACGTGTTGACATCGTGTCCCAACTTACCTATGATTGAGCGAGGATGACGTTCTTTAGCAAAGGTGTTCATTTCCCTTCATGTCAACATTATACTCTTGTTCCCCTTCATCCTTCCACAATGCAACACTATTGAACACATAGTGGAAAAAATCGTCGATTTTTTGGCGATGTCCCGAAAAATCGCAATTTTTTCTGGCTGCCAATTTTTCGGCCCGAAAAAATGAAATCGCGAAAAATTGGCAAAAATTGGAAAAAATCGAGAAAATATCGAGAAAAATCGGCAAATAGGGGGGAAAATCTGTAAGCAAATTTTGACCCTATTGAAGTACAAAATTTACATTTTTTAATGCTTGTCGCGGTTTGCCGATTTTTTCGCCGATGTTGCCAAGAAGATGTTTTCTGGACCCTCGCCAATTTTTTGTCGATGCCGAATTTTTCCACTATGATTGAACACGAGAAATTTGGATATTAAGTATTACATGTTGGATTTATTATGACATTTATTTAGTAAACTTACCATGCTTGCTCAAAGAAATTTGTTAATGAGTCCCCTCTATCCCTTAGAGAATATTAATCAAACATGCTAGGAGGAACATGATGAGTCGATGGCCTTTATCTCGACCCTTTCTTTCTAGTGTCATCATATTCCATTTCTTTCATACACCATGATGGCATTTCTCCCATTAAATGAGGTTGCATCAAGCTATAGATTCGTTATTCACCAATAGAATGGCCTACAATTTTCATAAAAAATGCAAAAGACAACAGAGAATCCAAAGGAGATGACTTCTATGTGTTCATTTAATGTGCCCGTCTCTATCTTTCTTGAGCTATCATCTTTGTGTCTCATTGTGATTTGTGAATGACAAAATGTGTAATGTGTATTAATTCTAATTAGTAATTTCTATTGAATATTTGTAAATGTTATAGTTTCTAAAAAAATTGGATCTATATGTCTATATTTTTAATATATATAATTTTTAAAATATATATATATAACGCGTCCTCTGTGTCTTGATTCTGGGGGTCATCGTGTCCATGTCGGACACTCGTATTTCTGTGTCCCATGTCCTTGTGTCAGGTGACTTAAGTTTTAGGTCTACATTTTTACTTCTGTTACCCTAAATTTTCTCCACAAAAAATATTAATTTTTTTGAATTTCTAGGCCTCCCTAAAATTTCAGCTCTCTCTCCTAAAAACTCAATCTTCCTTTTTACCCCTAAAAACCCTGAGGCGTCACCTTTCTTTGCCTCCTACATCTCCTATTCTCCCTCCTTCCACCTAGGGTTTCCCTCGCTTACCTTCCCTTTGACCTTTTCCTCCCTAGAATGAGGTCCCTAAAGCCAAGTCCCCTATTCTCTCATTTTTCAGCTCTAGAACACTGTTGCCTCTATCATAACAGTTAAGAAGCAGCCCTAGTTTGCTTCCCTTATTTACCTTACTTCCCTAGTGATTTCACAGAGAGGCTCATGGAGCAGTTTGATAAGAGGGACCCAGAGATACATTTCAGAGAGCTAGCACAGCTCAAGCAGACTAGCAGTATCGAGGCCTTCATATCAGAATTTCAGAGAGTTGCAGTTATGGCGACGAATGTATCCGAGAGTAGGTTGGTTATGTTATTTACAGAAGCTTTGACTGATCCTTTACGTGGGTGGGCGAAAGCCTACAAACCATCCACTTTACAGGATGTCATCAGTAGAACCCAAGACCTACAAGATTCGGTTCCCAATTAAGACAAATTTTCCAATTAAAGACAGACAAGAAACCCTTCCAACCAGAATGGCTGAAGAAAAATTGGATGGATGATGACACTAGGAACTCAGAAGGAAGAAATTATGCTTCACTTGTCAGGAACCATGGATTCCAGGTCATAAGGTGTGCAGGGAAAGCTAAAGCTCACTATATAGAAGTCTACTCAGATAGTGAAGAGGACGAGGATGAGCCTAAATAGGGAACAATCAAGGATCTTAGAGCAACAAAGGAGTCACTTCAGGGAGAGTCGAAGGGTGGAGTTATTGCTACATTATAGGGAGCACCCAGATTTCATACTCTTCGAATCAGGGGAGTAGTACAGTGCCACAGGGTAGGGGTGTTAATTGATGAAGGGGCAACCCACAATTTTATAGATACAACATGGGTGGCTAGGCAGGGTATTTAAACAGAGGAATTTGAAGGGTTCACGGTAGCAGTAGCAGGCAATAACAGCATGGAATGCAACCATTGGATTCCCAAACTAAATGTCACACTGGGAAACTATAATATGACCGACTCCTTTTATGTGGTAAATGTAGCAAATACAAATGTAGTATTAGGGGTTCAATGGCTCTATTCTATAGGGAAGTATACTACGGAATATAGGACCATGGAAATGGAATTCCAGGGACAGGATGGCAAGAGGGTAGTCTTGAGGGGCATGAACACTTATCCCCCCAAGCCAGTATCATCACAGAGGATGGAGGTCGTACTCAGATAGGGAGACATAGAGTGGTCAACCGAATGTTTTGTCACTTTTCAGAAACCTCCAGATAACAACACCCAACATCCAACAGATATACAGGCATTGCTACAGAAACATGAGAAAGTATTCAAAGATCTTCCAGCAAGTCGACCACCATACAGAGGGTTTGAGCACATTATTGAGTTAGAGGAGGGAACACAGGCAGTGATCACCACTCCATACAGGCATCCCAAAAGGTACAAAGATGGGATAGAAAAAGCAATTAAGGAATTGTTGGAGTTAGGTTACATACGACCAAGTTCTAGTCCATTTTCATCATCAGTAGTATTGGTAAAAAAGAAAGATGGCACCTTACGGATGTGTATCGATTACAAGGCCCTCAACAAGAAAACTATCAAGAATAGGTACCCCATGCCCAAAATTGACGAGTTAATGGATGAATTACAAGGGGCGAAGTACTTCTCAAAAATTGATCTCCGATCAAGGTATCATCAAATTCGAGTAAGGGATCAAGATATTGCAAAAACAACTTTTTGTTGTCGCCTTGATCATTATGAGTTCTTAGCCATGCCTTTTAGACTCACCAATGCACCGGCAAATTTCCAATCTTGCATGAACGACACCTTCAAGGCTCAATTGCGTAAGTTTTTAACTTGTGTTCTTTGATGACATTTTAATTTACAGTAAAACTTGGGAAGAACATTTGAGACACCTCGATGAAGTACTGGGAATTCTGGAAGAACAATCCATTTATGCCAAAATGTCTAAATGTGAGTTTGGTATGCAAGAAATGTTATATCTAGGGCATGTAATAAGCACAAATGGAGTATAGGTTCATATGGCAAAAATTAGAGCTATCTTGGATTGGCCTACACCAAAAAATGTAACAAAATTGAAGGGATTTTTGGGCCTTTGCACTTATTACAGGAGGTATGTTAAAGGGTTTTCTCAATTGACCGCACCACTCATAGATCTAACAAAGAAAGGGGCATTCAGCTGGACGGGAGAGGCACAACAGACATTTGAAAAGACGAAAAAAATTATGAGTTCATGTCTCGTTTTGGCATTACCCGATTTCACTTAGACATTTGTAGTAGAGTGTGATGCTTCAGGGGAAAGAATAGGGGCAGTATTGATAAATAACCATCATCTAATCGCCTTTGAAAGAAGAAAACTTAAAGATTATGAACGCCACTACTCTATATACGACAAGGAAATGCCAGCGATCTTACATGCCTTAACAAAATTCAGGAAGTATTTGGTAGGAAGCAAGTTTAAAATTAAGACAGATCACAACAGCCTCAAATACTTCTTAGAACAAAAAGAGTTGAATGAACGGCAACAAAAATGGGTCAGCAAGGTCAAGGCTTATGACTTTGAAATAGAATATGTTAAGGGAAAAAACAATGTTGTAGCAGATGCATTATCGAGACAACCAGCCTCTTTATCACTCCTGAGTATAACTACTGATTGGAGGTCTCATCTCTTGGTTGAGTATTCAAAAAAAAGATTACTTGTGAGTTATTAGACGGACAAATACAGGATGACAGGTACAGGGTGATCAATGACATCATTTACTACAAGAATAGGATATACCTAGTTCCAGAATCAGCTTTAAAGAAAAAGGTTTTATAGGCATCGCATGATTCACCATTATCAGGGCATCATGGTTTCTTGAAAACTCACAGACATATTAGAGAGAGGTTCTCCTGGAAAGGCCTCAAGGAAGATGTAACACAACATGTTCAAGAGTGCAGTATGTGCCAACAGAATAAAATTGAACACACTCATTTGGAAAGGTTACTTCAACCATTACCTATATCTGAGCAGAAATGGGAGAGCATCTAAATGGACTTCATTACAGGTTTAACCAAGGTATAGAAACAAGATTGCTTATACGTGGTAGACTGGTAGTAGACCGGTTAACAAAATTTGCTCACTTCTTTGCCATTCCTTCTAATTATTCCAAATCACAGGTAGCAAACTTGTTTTTTTGAAACGTTTTCAAACTACATGGACTACCTAAGACTATTGTCAGTGACCGAAACAGTGAATTCACCAATGCCTTTTGGCAAGAGCTTTTCAGATTAGTGGGGACAGAGTTACCTACTAGCACAAGTTATCATCCTCAGAGTGATGGACAGACACAAATTGTCAACAAAAGGATTGAGGGGTATTTAAGAAATTATGTAGCAGGGCGACAGAGGATATGGATTAAATGGCTACACCTGGGTGAGTACTGCTATAATAACACACACCATATGTCTATTAGGATGACTCCTTTCAAGGGTTTATATGGCTATGAGGCATTAAACTTTGCAGATTTAGTCTTCAGAGATAGCAGAGCACCTAAGGCAAAAGATTGGGTACAAGATAGTCAAGATATTCTTAAAGTGCTAAAAGAGAATTTACAGACAACTCAAAACCTACAAAAATTGTACGCAGACAGTCACAGGGTTGAGCATAGTTTTGAGGTAGCAGACTTGGTATACTTGCAGCTACAACTTTACAGAAAATATTCCCTCAAAAAAAAGGGGCGGAGAAACTGAAACCTCGCTTCTATGGTCCTTACAAAGTAGTCAGAGAGGTTGGGGAGGTAGCCTATGCACTGGAGCTTCCGGAGGAAAGTAAAATCCATAATGTATTTCATGTATCAAATCTCAAGAAAATAGTGGGGAAACACATCGCTCCATCCACCAAGTTGCCTCCATTAGATGATGAAGGACTCCTAATGTTGATTCCATAAAAGATTCTACAGGTTCGAGAAAGGAAACTCAAAAACAAAGTAATTCGGGAATACTTGGTGCAATGGAAAGAATTACCTTCGAAGATGTGACATGGGAAGGAGAACAGGTATTGCAGCATCCTAGTTTATAGTTGCTTGAGGACAAGCAATTTCAAGCAGGGAGGACTATAATGTCCTCTTCTAAATAAGCATCTGAGGCAACTGTTAACCTATTTAATTCCCATAGGTTCGAGCAGGTATCAAGAAAGAGGGAATTGACTGAGGACATTTAATACCGGGAACATAAAGGAACATTTCTTCAGTATTATTAGGTCATCGGTATATTAAAGAAGGCCATCAAAGCAGATATCAAAAAGCATGAGGAGCATGCGGACCTTGTTTCATATTGCATGCGTCAATGAGCAATTAGGTTTGCATGCATGCAAAAGTAAAGTCATGCAAACCCTAAAAACTATATAAGATAAGTCAAACCAAAAAGGCATCTATTATCTTTATTCATATTTGGAGATTGGTTTAGAGAGCAACAGCAGCAGTATCTGCAGTAGCAAGTTGGGGTTGAGGGCATGAGCCATCAACTAGCAGGTGTTTTTGGCAGTGAAATCTATATGCCCTAATCACTCTCGAATAGGTCATTCAGGTCTATCATCGGCAACTCAAAGCATTCCTTATTCTTCAGAGATCTAGCGTCCATATAAAGTCAATATCACAAGAGTCACGTTTTATTGCTTGGGGCGCATGGGAAAACCAAAGAACCATTCGCATTGATCCAGAGACTTCATCTTTCCTCCGCATGTCTCTTCCATTCTTCTCGGAAGGGGCATATTATTATACTGCGGGCTCAGCAGGCTAATGAATGCACATCTGAGAAAGATACAAGCTCCACATGTGTGAGACAAGGGCGTCACTCCCTCAGAAGGAAGCAATTCGCTACTAGTCTTGGAGAGGTCAAAAATCTTGCATGCATCCATCAGAATATCCAAGAAGGGTACACTACCAGGTCTGGAAAGTCTCAACCTCATCCCTCAAGTATTGAAACGGTTACGAGATAATCATCAGCCAGAGAAGGGACATTTTTCTTACATGGGCGAACCTTCGGTAAGCAGCAACACGTTTTTGAGGCTATAGCTCTCGCATGGCATGCATGTCTCCTTTATATTTAAGAACTATCACAGCTATAAATATTAGTATGTTACCACAATCTTTCTGAATCCTATTTCCTATTTTATCTTCATATTTGTCATATTTAGGGTTTTGGGGCACGTAACCTGTTTTGCATGCAAACCGAATTATTTATCATACACACCTGAAACATATAAACTTGCAAACAAATTATCATTATCTATTGGTATAAGGATAGAATATCAGTTGGGATATTACATGGAGGCACCCATAGTTGTCCTCAATATGCTCATGAAGGCAGGCCTCTAGCTTACCAATATAGATCCCAAACAATGTGGGGGACAAGAGGCATCCCTGCTTAACCCCAGTGAAACTTTGGATGAAATCTGATACTCCATGAGCCATGCGACGACAACCAAGAACCAACTCATAAAGGCACATGATGGCAATCAGAAGAGTTATGGAGATGCTAATGTCTCTAAGCCTCTGAAATAGGGTCTCTTGAAGGGCAGATCAAAAGCTTTTTGAAAATCTATAAACCAGCAATAGACTTTCCATGAACGACGCCGCGCCTCCTCAATGATGGCCCTAAGGGTAAAGATGTGATCAATGGTCTGATGGGTAGGTCGAAAACCTGCCTGACCTCTAGCTCTAAGATGTCTACTATCAAGCTCTCCAAAAAGCTTCATATGAAGGATTGTAGCATAAAGCTTCGAGAACGTGTGGACCACCATGATCGTACAATAGTTGTTGGGATCTAAGTTGTTACTCGATTTGTATATCTGGTGAATGGTGCAATGTGACCAAATCAGTGGAAACCTGTACAGACCACATGGTTGAGGAGATCAACGAAGTAATTATCTAGAACGGGAAGACTGCACTTGAAGAACTCCGCCTGGAAACCCTCCTCATCCACTGTTAACACACTAAAAACTGGGTTTTATAGCATGATCCATACTTAACTCAACAGTTTGACTCATTCACTGAGTCAAACACAGTCAACAAGAGTTTGAATCACCCTGAGTTGAATCAGATTGTTTGGAGGTTGATCCGATGTAAACTCAGTGAGTCACACTTTAAATTGCAAGTCTGGTAACTATGGTTGGTATTCATGCCTAAGCCAAACACAGTACACCTGAATGCTTTCAAGCAACTGCTTACCCCACAGCATGCAGGTTTCATACCAAACACATATATTAAGCCGCAATATATTTGACTGCCACAAATGGACATGAATGGAGCTGCCACAGTGAACTAATGCTAAGTAACACAGCAAACTTAGTAGAAGACACTCAAAAAATTCAAAGCTAAGTTTAAAATTAAATCATCTAAGCAAGAGCATTGACAAAATTTGAGCTATTAGGGAAAAAGCTCAAGATGACGGAAATGTTACCAGGCAATCCTTCCAAAATCCTGCCATAATACCATGTCGTCCAAGTCAGTGCACATTAGAAACAGCAATTAGAAGTTAGAACATGCAAGCAAGCACAGAAAGAATAAAGCAAAAAGAAAAGCTTGCAGTGATATATGGTATTTGAATTTTCCTGTAGGATACATGCAAATATAAAGATTGCAATGACCTGTGGCCTTTCTTGTTCCTACAACTATTCATTTCCAATTATATCTAACACCTATGTGTCACACATCTACTTTATTATAACACACAGACAGACAATATACATATATATACAAAGTGTGGCCATTATATAGATTCCAACGTGTCAAAGGAGTTATGAGATTCTAAATCTCATGTCTTTTCTCTGGAGAAGGTTTATTACCATCATATAAATTTTGGATAGAAGAGCTAACATTGAAAATTTGACAGGTCATAATGTTAGTTCAGTTTCTAAGAAAAGTTCATTCTCATTTTGATTGCAATTTGTATTTATTCTCTACGTTCTAGTATTTTCTGTGGAGCAATGCGTGTTTCATTTCCTCTAAGAGTTATATAATGGGGACCATTGAAGTGCTTTCATTAATATTTATTTAGATTCATTTGGAATAGGCTGTTGCAATGGGTGTGTGAGCCAAAATCAACTGGTGATAGGAAGCCAATTTTAGTTATGGGAACAGTCTTTCCAAAAACCTTGAAATTTCAAATTCTTGAGTTTAGCAGTTTAGATGTGTGTGAGATTAGAACACCCGTGACGGCAGTGATAGGATAATAATACACATCTCTTTTAACATTGTGTGAGAGGAGTTACAGGATTTTTAATTAGATGTCTTTTATCTGGAAGCAGTTTATTATCATAAATATAAATATTTTATATACAAAATACCAGTATTAACACTTCTGGACAAAAACTACAAAACGCCCATATGAAAAGCCCAAAGGTTGGTGCAATAGTCCATGACAACCCTTTACAAGACAGGTTCGACACAGTTAATACCCATTTTAAAACTATTCCAAACAGAGTACTGTCCTAAAACAAACTTCCAATTAAAGTCTGAGATCACCAATTCAGTCCAATATCCGTCAATTTTTTTTCACAGGAAACATTGTGGATAGATCATATTTCAGTGAGCAGGAACATTGAAGTTTCAACAAATTACAAAGGATAATATTAACCTTAAGATTGAACGTTATAGGCTGTTTGTTCTAAGGTTTTCAGGTTAAGCTTTATGGAACCTCTTGCACAAATTTGCCCATGAACAACTTAATTCTTAACTCTGGAAAAATCTTTTCAGAAATTATGTTTGACCCTCAATATTTTTATGGCAATCTTTTGGAACTATCAATTTGTAATCAATAAGAGGCTGACGAATTAGGGGTGAAAAATTAAGCATACCAAATTTTCTTTTTATTAACCTGGGGCCTGGGCTAATGCTCCACCCTATAATTGGCTAAATGTTGTGGGAGCTGTGGAGCCTCGAGGAGAGGAGGAATCTTTATAAGATAAACATCATGAAAACAGATTGAACATCATGAAGCCAAGGTAGAAGTTAGAAAGAAGATAGATTTCAGATGTAAGCATCATTTACAGCAGCCTTGGAATGGTTCTAAATGATAACCTTGGAACCAATTTTTTCAAAGAAACAGCTGCTTCATAAAAAGGGATTTTATAATGAGCACTTTTCCATGGATTTATAGTGAAAAATAATAATCCTTTGCATTAGAAGAGGACAGAGAGAATCTGTTAATAATAAGAAGAAGAATATTGGTTTTCAAACTCAAATAGGTTACTGAGGTAACTCCCATTTCACACAAAATCCTATTGATATCTTCTGTTAAGAAAAGGATAACTAAATTTGACTAAAATCTATAGTTTTTACCCTTTTCCTAAAGTGAGTCACAACTTACTTTAAGGATTTCATATGTGACTATTCTAACTTAATCTATCTGAAGGTATTTAAGTTAATTTTTTAGATATATAGAATCTTTGTAAACTAACCCTTATTCAAGGATGTCCTCAAACTGATCAGACACCCATCTTTATCTATTCAAGGATGTCCTTGAACTGATGGCATACCTAATAATGTCCTGCTCCTCGACTCTCTATTCTTTTAGGCTTACAAGTCAATCTAGCACCAGTTCTTGTTTGTCATCCTCTCCTAGAGGCAGCAACTCCAATGTTAGGCAAATCATACTCCTGCATTATGTGAATCTACAAATGAGATGATCTTCACCATGAATATTTTGACAACAGTGAGGACCTTTATGTAATATAGGTAACCAGTAGTCCATCCACTTAATAATAAATATTATTGTGGGTATAAATTACTATGTGTTGCAACTTCTCCTTAATATTCTATTTTCCTTAAAAGATTGCACGCTCATAAAACATACACTCGATCTCACAGTTTACTCTGGTGTACTTTTTTTTTAACCATGGGAACAGCAACCTCCCAAGAGTATATCCAACAGCCTGCAAACCAGATATACCAATAACTTGTGACTTATCTAATTTCAAGGTCACATCCAACCCAGACACCAAATTGGTGTATGGAACCCCATAAAAGCATTTTGTGGCGCACTTTCTGATCATCTTCATTTCAATCACATTGATATCATAAAAGTGACACAGTATGAGTCTGAAGGTTCAAAAGTACAGTAAATCGATGATGATACACCTAGGGATAGAAGGCCGTGTGTTATTGGACTCTAGAGAAATCCATAACAAAATTATTTATTATCTTGTTTATTTGCTCTATTGTTTTGGCTGAGAGATTTCTATGATTAACTAGTAAATACTTAATATCAAGCCAAACAAATCTTTTTACCAGTGTTACACGGATACGCATCCCCAAGGGTAGGAAACGCGTTTCCGCGCTCCCACACGTCACAGAAACTTGGAAACTCCATTGGAAACATCCCCCCCACATCCCCATTTGAAGGAAACTCAAGGAAACATAGAAGGGAAACATTTCCCTTCTAAAAATGGTGTCCCCATGTTTCCTTTGACAGTTTTTTTCACCAAAAAATAAAATTTTAAATGATAAAGGGCCTCAATTTCAGTTCGCTATCCAATATGGTAGTATTTCCAAATTTGTTTTATCAGTTATAGCTTATGTATGGTTGTAATTCATTTTATCAAGTGAGTTGTAAGCTCGTATTAATCTTTAGAATATAAAATTAAAGACTTTAATGAATTATGCTCCAACTTTCAGTTTTTATGTATTCTAATATAAATTTGGTAGAATTCTTGGTGGGGTCCCCTATGTTGAAGACCCCGACGTACCCTTTGACGTTTCCTAAAATCTGGGGGGGTACTTCTGCATATGTCGTTTCTGCATTTCCTCACTCCCGCGTCCCTGCGTCCCAGAAACATGGGGGAACATTGCTTTTTAAGTTTTTAGCCAAAAGACATGCAACTCTAATCCTTTTTTATTGACCATCTTGGTGTGGAATGTGTGGATTCTGGATTCATTGATTATTGATACTACCAATAACAGTGGCTCCACTAGGCATAAAATATGCGCGTTATCTTAACCCATCAACACAGGTGGACTGAGTCATCATCTGCAACCTGGCTTCTTGGAACCTTCTAGCAAAGAAAAAGGCTGTATATCATCTTGTAAATGAGGTATAAAGCTCATCAGATAGCAAAAATTCTTTTCCAGATTGCTACAAGGTATAAATAACAGCATTAACTGGCATTTAGTGGCGCCGCCTTCTGCCTATCATTTAAAGCCGTCCTTTCAATGTTTCATTCCACTCCTGCAGAGCTGACCCATAGAATGTTGTATCATGTTCAAGCAAAAAAGTTTGCAAACAATTAAGATGAGTAAAAGGTAAAACAAATGAAATTGCAAATGATATTAGTAATGCAAATCCATCTTTATAGGCAACTTTTATGCTAGCAAAGCATTAATTTCTTTAGAATTAGGTGAAGACCCAACTATAGTTACAAACTATGTTAAAAAATGTATACATCAACCCTAAGCATGCAAAAATAAGCGTTCTAAACAGGTACGATAACTACACAAAAATACAGTAACATAAATATAAAGAAAACATGTAAACTTCTCAAATGTCTCATAAAGAAATCAACAAAAGGAAAGGAAAATATGAGGATATAGACTTATATCTTCATAAAACCTTAAATAAAATTCATATCTTTGGGCAGTTAATGTTGGCTTGCCTCCTTGGAGTCCATGCTTTGACTAAGAGTACTTACTAGTTACTACTATGCTGTGTTACTGCAGGACTAACCTAAAATGCAGAAAAGTAGAAAGTTTTCTGGAAATTTGGGAATAGTTTGTGACTATGACATTTCAAACATGATATTAGAATGTTAGGACTGCTTAACATCTCTCATAGTCACGACTCCAAGGATCATTCAGCAGCCTATGGCATACCTAGCTCCCTCTTTCTCTCACTGTTGAGGATACAGGGTACCAATCTCACCACATAAATTCTGCAATTCTCCCAGTCAACAAACAGTGCCTAGCCTAACCATGGGTTAACAGAATACTAATTCACCATAAATAAACCAGATTCATACATTTATGCAATTAAATCCTCAGATAATTTCAGGCACACTGATAAACTCTACAGAACACCCAGTGATGAGCATTATACATAAAATAACACTTATCTGTAAACTATTCAGAGCACATGGAATGGCTACTGAGGAACAATTTACCACCCATCCATAGGTGCCATAGGTGTTCACTGCAACCATCACCCCCGAGTCAAGGCCATGAACTTAAAACTCAGCTCTATCTCAGGTCAACAGTCAGCTCTCAACACCTTCCCTAAAAGAACCTGACAACATATAAACCAAATCGAGAGAGCATAATAGCTCAAGGTTCCACAGAAACAATGTTAAGGCAATCAGCTGGGCAGTTGCTAGACAACATTCTAAAGAAGCATCCCTTGCCAACTTTCTTGCAGGACAAGAGCCCCTATTTTGCCCAACCTATGCACTGGACAGAACACCAGTAATGCCTCTAAGCCTGCTCTGGGTCTGCTCCTCACAACCATCCTTCCACAGATGCAGGAAAAATTGCAGCAAGAAAGACAGCAGCCTGTTTCAGCCCACCCTCTTAGCTGTGTAAAGTTACAGAAACCCTCTTTGGCTATTTCTCCACAAACCTGCCCAAGCTCCCGCTCTTAGAAGTGCTACTGCATGGAAGACAGCAACAGCAGAACAACATGAGGAAACACTGAATGCAGGAGGAACAGGATGAACAATGTGGATGGAACCTTGCAAAGAACTGTAATATTGACAGCAGCTTGGTAATTTGCATGCAAATGCTAGCTGTTGACTTCTCTCAAGGAAACATATTCTCGTGCCACATATCAAATCATATGGAAAGGGTTAAATCAAAATGTATGCCACATGCCCCCTCTTTCTCTCTCCTCCTTCACTCCACCCCCTGGCAAGTAATAGCCCTTCCTCATGTTACCCTTGGCAATTCCATGTTTCCTTTGTATTTATTATATTTAGAAGAAATTGTCGAAAATAGTGTAATCTTCAGTTTCAGCCATGGCCAACCTGAGACTGTCTCATTATTACATTTTTATATTGTCTAAGGCTGACTTTGTACATGTAAGCTCAAAACCCTATGGGGGAAGGTGCCCAATCTTGAGTTGTATAGAAATACCCGACTCTCATTTGTATTTCATCATTCAAGTGATTCATTTCAGTCTTAACAAAGCGATTTGCCTAAGAGAACCTATCAAGTATAGCACTCTCTCATGCTTGGGTTTCTCTCTCTCTTGTTGTTCGGTTGTTTTCTCTCTGTAGGGTTGTGTTCCTCTTGTGTGATATCTCTTCAATTGTAGTGCTGCCCCAATGCTTGTTATTTTTCTCTTTGCTGCAGAATTAGGGATTGTATTGATTCCATGCAATTCTCTCAATACTTCTTATGAATCTTTATTCTTAACATTAAATGATAGCAGGTTTAAATCTCACTTCCTCGATTCACCAATTGATCTAAAATATTTTTGGCAAGTGACATCACTTAAAACTTCTTTGTGATAGTGAAACTAGGATTTTTTGGGATCATATTTATTTTAGGGTTTCCTAGGGTTGAAACCCTCCTTTGAGGCCAATCCCTCTTTTCTAGGGTTTCCAAAGGTTTGAGGCCAATCCCTCTTTTCAGCATTGTTAAAAACAATCCACTCTGACAGCCGATGTGTGATGCCATTGCAGTAGTTGGCCTAGGGTATAAAAGTGCCACCTTTGAGGAGTTGCATGGCCCAATCCTTCAAGCAAAAAAGAAGGACATCGGTGCTAGGTTGACAGAGTTCAGGCAGTCATGGGAGAGCTCTGGATGCACAATCATGTCAGATGGTTGGACAGATGGCAAGGGTAGAACCCTTATCAACTTCTTGGTACATTGTCCTAGAGGTACCATGTTTATAAAATCAGTTGATGCATCGGCACATGTAAAAGATGCAGCACTTATATGCAAGTTGATGGATGGGTTCATCCAAGATATTGGGGTGTGCACAATGTTGTGCAAGTTATTACAGATACTGCAGCTAATTATGTGGCTACTGAGAGGACGCTACTTGGTTTCATGAAATGTTGAATGTAATGAAATGTAATTTAGTTATCTTTCTTTCTTGTTTGGTGTAGCTACTTGGTTTTATTTCCTATTTTAGTTTTCCAAAGTTGAATATAATGAAATGTAATTTAGTTATCTTTCTTTCTTGTTTGGTGTAGCTACTTGGTGGCGAATCTATGGTGTGAGGACACCAAATTTACGGAAATTTGCCATCATAATCTTTATCCAAACCTGTACGGCTTCGAGATGTGAGCGGAATCAGAGTGTATTTGAAAAAATACATGCAAAGCAATGCAGGAGGTTATGTTATCCACTAATTTTGCACTTAGTGGATTTTTCGATGAGCCACAAGAGCATTGAACAAGTACACTTGTTCGTGATCAGAATTCATAAGTTCGGCAGCCTTTCCCTGGGAGTCTGTTCGAAACTTTTTGTAAATACATGTTCATACCCCCTTGGGGAGATTGTAAAAAATGTCCTAGCATTTAATTTTTTATAAAAAGCTCGGCTTCCCGAACTTGGGCATCAAGTCGACTAGCCCAGAGTGTTTTTTCCCTTGGTTATTATTGGTTGTTGAACAAACAACCAATAATTTATGAGTTTTTCACTCGCTCCTCCAAAGCTAGGGTAGTTGTCTTGTTGTTTCGGCCTTGGGAGGTTATTAGAGCCTTCGTGTCAGTATTTTTTGTCATGCTAAGCATTCCGATTGAGTCGTATGAACATGTACTAGGTCCCCCCTAGAGTTTCATCGGATTTCGAGAAAAATAATTTTTCCCGTTTTTTAAGCCATTTTTAATGGTTTAAATGGAAAAATTCAAAATGTAATAAAAGTGTGATCCGAAGTCCGTTTTCGGCATGGTTGGGCTCATTTTCAAGCCCGAAGCATCATCTTTACCCCAAGGGCCACTTTCACCATCAGTCGGGCAGTCGGAGCATCCCAAAAGTCATCATTCGGCTATAAATGCTTCGAAATGGCATTTTAATGCTAAAAAAGGCCAAATTGCATGAAATCCAAAATATTAAAAAAGTCAAAATTAAAGTCAAAATTGATTTTTAAGTGGTGAAGATGATTTGGCATGTGGGTCCAAGTGACTTATGACCCACTTCAAGTCACATGGGATTAAAACTTTGGTCTAAGTTTAAAGTTGGAGTTATTTCATGAAAGGAGAAGTTCACGTGAAGGAGAGCCCACGATTATGTGAAAGTTGGTTTGGGTGGGAGTGGGGTGGACCCCCTCAAAATTAAATTAAAAAATTATAAACCATGATTGATGTATCCACACCATGCGAATTGTTCAAACTTGAATTATTTCAAGAATGGGTGACGTGAAGGTGAATTGTGAAGTGAAGACCCACGCTTATGTGGTTTGAGGTGAGTAGGATTGGTGGGCTCCTCCACGTTAAATAGTAATGTTTTATACCATGCATCGTTTTTATGAAGAGATCACGTTTTAATTGAAGATGGAGGGTGACGTCAACATGGACTCACGCTCCCCCTTGCATGCATGCGATTGGGTTGTGGGTGGACCCATCCCATGTATTGATTTTAAATTAAACCATGGCATATAACCAATGAATGCAAGTGGTTTCGATTGGATGACATCACAAGCCTTCACGTCATTGAATCCATACGGCTCGCATGAGGAAAAAGCTCACGCATGTGAAGGAAGCCGATGAGGAGATTTGTGCCGAATTGATTGGGTGTGTTGGCAGCTTCAGCTCTTGTTCAGCCCAGTTCAGCATTCACTTCAGCTCAGTTCAAGCTTACTTAACTGAGCATGATCCTTGGTTCATTAAAGCCCCCTGGGGCTTGGTTTTCTGTATAAATAGAGGCTCTTTGAGCTCTATTAGGATGGAACTTTTGTGGTAGAGTTACTCTAAGAAAATTGTATCAAGCAATTGCTTTGAATTGTTAATAAAGATATTCGACTTTGGAGGTCTATGAGCTTTTGCATGTGGTAAATTTCTCATGGTTGAGGTGATATTGTCTCTAACCCCTATCTTTTAATACTTGCATGTGATTAATTGTTTTGCTAGCTCAAGAAGGCCATTGTTGGCACGGTAGAATAGCCATTTGTTGTTTCAATTTGGTTGTTTATGCAAAGTAGATTAGTATCTTGATGGACATGAGTAGTCAGTAATACGTAATGTTGATCTTGATTTAATTTTCTTAGCATACTAGCATATAATTTTAATCTTGCTTCTTGTATTGAGTTTTGGTGTTATCGGGCTTCACAGATTGTAGAAGGGTGTGAGCTCAGCTGCTTCTATCCCAAGCTTTAAGCAACCACATTTTTGAGTTTAACACTTTGTGATTGTAGGACCTACAGAGATAGTCTTCTTTTAATACAAAAAGAAAGTTGGGAGTAGCTCTCTCTCTCTTGTGTTCCATCCACAAGAAGTCTTTACTTCGGTTACCAGTTACTTTAGGAAGCCCCAGTCTCCTTTTTTCCATCCTTTGGCTTCCCCTCTCTTGCCTTGTTTGGCTTGCTCATCCTCTTCCCTCTTCGCTGCCCTATTTTCCCCTTTCTTCACTTAGTTTGCAGCCCTCTTTTACTTAGTTTGCAGCCCCTTTTTTGTTAGTTTGCAGCCCTCTCTTACCCTTTTGGACAGCCCTCTTTTACTTAATTTGCAGCCCCTTTTTTGTTAGTTTGCAGCCCTCTCTTACCCTTTTGGACAGCCCTCTTTTTGCCCTTTTTCTCTTCCGTTTCTAGCTTTTTCTCCTCTTTCTTTCCTCCTTTTTCACCGTAGAAGTTTACCCTTTATTAAAGGTTGGTTTGTAGTTTTGTTTCATTTTATTTTTTTGACTAACATATAACGTTTCAGTGTTTAAAGCTCTTACTTTCAGGAAAATCAAGAAAAGCCCAAAGGCTAAAGGCAAGCCAAGAAGCAAGCAAAAAGCAAAAAGACAAAAACATTCCCCTCTTCTCTCTTTCCCTTTCTCACCTTGCTCTTTCAGAAGAGGCAAAAAGCATCAAAAAGCATTGTAAAAAGTTAATAAAAAGCAAGTGGGATAAAGGCTCCCACACCCCTCTTCCCCCATTTGGGGGAAGCCTGTATCATCCTTTTCATTTTCATGTTTGCATGCTTGTAGAGTAATTTGTTAGAGTAGAATAGGAAAAAGTAGTTTCATTTTTGAAAAGTTTTTGTTTGCTTTCATAAAAGTTAGAAAAGAAAAGTTTCTTATTTCCTTACTTAGTTTTAATTTAGCTCTGTTTGCTTTTGTTTGATATAATATTGCAAAAAGTAAAAAGAACCAAAATCTCTTGAATCTCACCGTAAGGTGGATCAAGAGTGCTCTCTGTCGGAGAGTTTGTTTAATTTTTCTTTTATTTTATGTACTTTTGCTTTTGTAATTTTTTAACTTAATTTCTAAGCCTCTTGAACTTGCCAGAATCCAAGTCAAGAGCACTCTCTATCAGAGAGCATTCTCACTGCATTTCCTTGCATCAAGCATATAGTTTAGCTAAGACTCTTGAACTTTCGTCATAAGACAAAGTCAAGAGCGCTCTCTATCGGAGGGTTTTAATTAAATTTTCTAATAAAATTTTGCAACTCACATTCCCCTTTTAATTAAATTACTTCGTTGATATCCCTCACTTAGTATGCTCTGCCGACTTTCATAGTTGGGCTCGTACTTAGAATGGTGAACGGACTTGCTAAGATCGCAATAACAACATAATAAAAATTTCTACCCCATAGCCAACGCACCGACGTTGTAGGAAGCACTCAAAGTCAATTCTCAGTAAGGCTGCCGGAACTCCCCGTTGTCTTAGAGTCCCGGCTAGCTGGTCAATCCACCAGAAACCAACCTGGGATACTGGACAGGCCGACATGTCTCGAACGGAATTACTTCGAACGCTTCCCCAGTTGGTCTTTTGATACCTTTGACAAGCCATAATAAACAAGACCATTAAAAATCTTTAAAATAAACCAAGAGCAATCGCATAACACATCCACCAGCATCGTTTCGAGACTTGTACTTTCATTATTTTTTCAAGCATCTCAGAAGTTTGACTCCATAAGGCACTGGTTTGTCATTTTATGCATCATTATTAATCTGGACCATTTGTCCTTTGGTTTATAACATCTTTTTCTGTGAATGCAAGTTTATTTCACAAGTTCTCGTAATATTGTTCATCTTTTAATCTAGTATAGCAACGTGGATTGCTTTTGTCTTGTGTTCAAATTTTATTTATAATAATTATAATCGTCTTTCATCATAAACAAACTCCTAAACAACACCCATCAACATCACTTCCATAAAATTAACTTAAACACATTGAGCCTTAGAAACTCTTTATTAGGGACTACCCCCTTGGCTTCGTTAGGAGTTAGCCTAAACGAAGGAGCTAGGAGTAGGTGACAGTACCTGGCTCTATGCTTGCCCCCAAGGTCACACCTCTCCCACTTTCTCAAGTGAGGAGACAGCTTTCGGAAGATTTCTGCTGCTGGTGTGCAATCGACGGACAATAGGTTAGAACTTAGAATTTCAACCAAGCAATTGCATTTAAATGTTTAATGCAATTTATGAATCTATGATCCTCTAAGATGTTATAATTTATTAATTTATTACCCTGTAGACTCATAAAAAAAATTATTACCCTCTTATAGGTTGGAGTTCGCATGTCTTAATGACTTGGTGTACGTCCATTACAATCTTCGCTTGTGGATGAGACAAATAGAGAAAGAACAATCGACGGACAATAGGTTAGAACTTAGAATTTCAACAAAGCAATTGCATTTAAATGTTTAATGCAATTTATGAATCTATGATCCTCTAAGATGTTATAATTTATTAATTTATTACCCTGTAGACTCATAAAAAAATTTATTACCCTCTTATAGGTTGGAGTTCACATGTCTTAATGACTTGGTGTACGTCCATTACAATCTTCGCTTGTGGATGAGACAAATAGAGAAAGAATCAGATGCAAATGCCATCTCCTTGGACAATATTCATATATTGTCTAAGTGGAGGGTGGAGATTAAGACTCCTATCATGGAGGAGTCACCTACATGGCTAGATATAGAGGGGCAAAAGGAGGAGGAGGAGGTCAGAGGCACCATGGAGGGTGATGTGCTAGCATCGCCACCACCTTCTACACCGATGCCACCATCTTCTACACCCATTGATACATCTAGTCCTCCATCCATCACTCAGCGTTCGGTATTAGATGCAGGGCCAGGGCCTTCTGCTGCTGCTACTAGTGCCAGGGGCAATCCTAACAAATGACCCATGATATTTTCCCGAAAAAGGGGAAGAGGGCATTGATATTAGATAGCTAGCTAGTTTTACTCATATACATTTATATATGTGATGTCATTTTGTATTGATTATACACTTTTGAGTCCTTGATTGGACAACTATGGTGTTTCAAGATTCAGTATTGACTTTGATGTATCATTTTGTATTTGGCACGACTACATGATGATGATATATATCAGTGCTTTCTCCATATTTATGGTCCAATGTGTTTTTCTGATAACAAATGGCCCATGATATTTTCCCGAAAAAGGGGAAGAGGGCATTGATATTAGATAGCTAGCTAGTTTTACTCATATACATTTATATGATGTCATTTTGTATTGATTATACACTTTTGAGTCCTTGATTGGACAACTATGGTGTTTCAAGATTCAGTATTGACTTTGATGTATCATTTTGTATTTGGCACGACTACATGATGATGATATATATCAGTGCTTTCTCCATATTTATGGTCCAATGTGTTTTTCTGATGTTATTGCTGCTTTATGTGTTTAAAAATCTAAAAAAATGAATGTATTTTGTATTTTTTAATGTTTGCCAACTTTTGTCGATTTCTCTCGATTTTTTTGCCGATGTTGCCGAGGAGTTGTATTCGGGACCCTTACAGACTTTTTCCTGATGTAGACTTTTTCAACATTGAAAAAAACAGATTATGATTTTGAAGTGGTTGCCTCTAGTTATGTGATGAACTTGATCATATGTTCAAGTTCAAGACGAAAACTCCTTGACATGAAAAGAATTTATTGCTACGGTAGCCAATGCCAATAGCAACACCATGTTATGGCATCAACATTTGAGACATACAAGCTTAGCTTGTCGCAACATATGAATCATTTGCAAATGGTTGATGATCTTCCACATCTATGGTGTACATTGGGGGAACCCCATCAACAATCCTTTCCTAAGGGCAAAGCGAAGGAGCCTCTCAACTTCTTGGTTCATAGTGGCATTCATGGGCCTATGACCCTATGTTGCATGGAAGCGTTGCCCCCTCCCCCTTCGCTCCCACTCACGAAGCTCGCTTCCATTTGGGAGCGTTTTCAGGAAGCACGCTTCCTTGCAAAAAAAAAATGCTTCCTCCTTTTTTTTCAATTTTTCTTAAAAAAATAAAAGCATTAAGTGATGGGTGGGGGGTTGCTAACCCTAGGTCCATACTAATGCTATGTAAAGAAGGAAAAGCCTACTCTAATAGCAAAAAACCTAAACTTAGTAATTATCAGTAGCATTAAATGGTAATATTAAATTCTTAAAGTAAAAGGATAAAAAATGAAAGATAAGGAGAATGTCATTAACATTACCATTAATTGTTTCAGGATGATTGAGAGTGGTTCCAACCTCATCGGACTTCAAATGCAAAAAGTAGAATTTTGTATCCCATTCAAAATTCAACAAGTTTAACAATTTTTAAGATTTCAGGATTACAATGTTTCCACTGGGTTCTAACATGTATGAGGGTATGGGATTGGCATTCCCCTCTATGTACCTTAATGTTGGTGGTGTTGATTATTCATATTAATGTTGGTGGCCTTAAAACTTGTTTTTGAAGAATCCCTAGTTTATAGCTTAGTTTATTTGCCTATTTATTGGTGGCCTCAAAACTAGTTTTTGAAGAATTGCTAGTTTATAGCCTATTTATTGAAGAATCCCTAGTTTATAGCCTATTTTTATATTGAAAATTTGAAGCTTTAAGGTTGATGTTATGGATACTAAACTATGGTTAACGAATTCACTATTAGATGATTGATGATTGATGAATGATGTTATATGATATTATGGTTTATTTCATGTTTTTATGATTTTCATAACTAATTCTACATTCTACATGCATTTGTTGACATATATGTATCAAAATCTATAAAATATATATACATATATAACGCTTTCAAACCAGAAGATTTTGAAAATTTTGCTTTTCGCTCCCGCTTCCGCTTCCGCTCCCAAATAACCTAGCTATGACCACTCGTTCTCTTGGAAAAGCTAAGTAATTCGTCACCTTCATTGATGATTTCTCTTGCTTCCTTTGAATATACACCATTTAATTCAAGAATAAAATTTTGGGAAACTCAAAGATTTCAAATCATTAGTGGAAAATCAAAGCCAAAAGAGGATTAATTAAAGGAGGATTGATCACAAAGGAAAATATACCAACAATGATTCCAAACATTTCTGAAATCTCATGGCATCTCTTAGCAAAGGACTAATCCCTATACTCCACAGCAAAATGGAGCAAGTGGCAAAATGGAGCAAGTGAACGACAGAATAGAAATATTGTGGAGATGACTCAATGTATGCTTCACTCCAAGCAAATAGAGCTTAAATTCTACGCCAAATGCAATTGTCTGTGCATCCACATCATCAATCAGATGCCTACTCGTGTTCTTCAAGGTATGACCCCCCCTATGAGAAATGATATGGAACAAACCTTCAACTCCGTATTTTAGAATTTTTGGACCAAGTACATGGCCCCATATTCCTAGAGAAAAGCAAAACAAATTCGCACCTAAAAGTCAACACTACATTTTGGTGGGTTATAAGGAAGTTTCCAAAGCATGTTGTTAGTTTTTACAAGATTATAGTAGTATAACTTTATTGCAAATAAACAATAGAATCTCTAGAAGAAAGACAAAGCACAGACACAAAGAACACAAGAGTTTATCCTGGGAAACCTAATTGGGAAAAACCCAGCAACCTTCAAATAGAGATGAAAACTTCTGAGAACATAATACAAGAATAAGAGAGAAGAAAATCTCTCTAAGAGAAAACCCTAGAAAACATTGCTTCTCCCTGTGAAAGTTTTCAAGAACCCCAGCCCGGTTTCAGTTTTAGTTCAACATGATTTAATGCCCAAACCCCAACACATTTGCATGTGCATTAAAATTTAAAAATTTTAACTAAAAACATAAAACACATGAGATTTATTTTCTTCTTTTTGAATATTGAAAATTATGGAAGCCCTAAATTCTTACTCTTAAATTTAAATTCAGCCACACATGAAAATTAAATGCTCAGATTTTTGGTCAAATTGACCCAGGAAAAACCCCGAAGGGAAAACCTGTATGAGAGAAATTTTATTAAATCTTCAAGCATAAAATCAAATCTAAACAGCAGTACTTATCTCCTTGAAACGCCTCGAAAAATGTGCATGTTGCCTCGAAATCTGTGATGTACAGACAGCACTAAATGTTGTACTTCACCTCGAAAATCGTGCCTATACAAAACCTTACGGACTGCTCGGTATAGTCTCGAAATTCGTGTCTATTGCAATTTTTTCTTGGGAATTGTGCTCAGAAATTTTCTCTCCCTGACTTTGGAATATTTGCAGAAATTTCTCTCTCTCTCAAGTTTTAAGAATGAAATCTCTCCAAACCCTTGTTTCTTCTCATACTCCTCTCTCAAAATTCTCTCTTGTGAAAGTGAACAATGATCCCTCTTTGCCTTTCCCAAGCCCTTTTTGTTTGAGTAACTTCCACATCTAGATCAATGTCTTAGATTAAAAGCCAACTACATGAGATCTAGGGCCCATCTCATTTCCTCATTAAAAAATCACTTTTTAAAAAATAATGAGAATTTAATGCGCACCCTCAATAATGCTCATAAAGTCACTTTTAAACTATAAACTCAAACTCACATTAAAAATGTCACTTTATAAAAAGTCATTCTCACATTTTTAATTAGGCTAGGGACCACATTTTTTTAAAGTGTCCTTGTCCACCCCAAGGCATGAGTGAACAAACACTTCCTAGGTAAGAAAAATCAACACTCCCTCTTACCAAGGAAGGTGTTTTACACTATTCCCATCTTGTCTCTGAAATGTATGTGCTTTCCTCTTCCCAAAAACTTCGTGAGAATATCTGCCACCTGCTCATCTGTAGAAATGTACTGTAACTCAACGGCTCCTCTTTGGACATAATCTCTGATGAAGTTATTTGATCTCAATGTGTTTTGACCTGTAATATAACATTGGATTCTCAGAGAGCCTGATGCAACTCTGATTGTCACAGTGGATAATAGTAGGCCTCAACTCCTGACCAAATAAATCAACCATGAACTTGTGAAGCCAAAATGCCTCTCAACTAGCCTGACTGGTTGCCATGTACTCAGCCTCAGCAGAACTCAAAGCAACAGACTTTTGTTTCCTAGTGAACCACAACACAACTGCCGATCCCAACTTGAAACAACAACCGGAAGTGCTCTTCCGGTCTGAAGCACTGCAGGCCCATTCTAAATCCGTGAATCCAACCAAGTTCACTCCACTTGACCTCCTGTAATCTAGACCATAATCTACAGTCCCAACAAGGTATCTCAAAATATGTTTTGTGGCTATCTAGTGCACTCTCTTGGGTCTCACCATGAACTGACTGAGAGTGTTTACCGCAAAACTCGTATCTGGCCTAGTGTTGACCAAATACATCGACAAACCAATGAGATGACGAAACAAAGTAGGATCCACCAACTCTCCCTCGGAAGCATGAAGCTTCTTCCAGTTGGTGATCATGGGTGTAGACATGGGTCTCCAATCCTCCATCTGAAATCTCCTCGAAACATCTGCATCATATTTTCCTTACCCCAGGAAAACATGTCCATCCTCCTGCCATACCTCCATGCCTAGATAGTAGTGCATCAACCCAACGTCATTCATCTCAAACTCTAAAGCAAGATCCTTCTTGCAAGCCTCAATCAGATGCTCCCCTCCTGTAATGAATAAGTTATCAACATACAGCAGAAGAATGAGCGGAACACCTCCAACCACAATGTAGAAAAGGTTGGGATCTGCCTCACTCTTCTGAAACCCAATCGAAAGCAAATAAGAATCAATCCTCAGGTACCAAGCTCGAGGGGCTTGCTTCAGACCATACAAGGCCTTTTTCATCCTGCAAACATGAGAATCTCTCTCATAAATCTCAAATCCCTGTGGCTGCTTTAGATATACCTCCTTCTATAGAAGACCGTTTAGAAAAGCGGTCTTCACATCCATCTGCCACAACGAAGATCACTGCTCTGATCGAAGAGAATCTAGCAACTTGCGCAAAGGTCTCATCATAATCCTCTACCTATGAGAACCCACGCGCTACAAATTGAGCTTGTACTTCTCGATGCTACCATCTGCAGCATGCTTCATTTTGTAGAGCCACTTGGATGTCACAACTGACTTCCCCTCTGGTCTTGGAACCACTTCCCACACCCCATTCTTCATGATGGAATTGTACTCTTCCATCATGGCATCTCTCCAAACCTGGTGTATGGAAGCCTCCTCATAAGTAGTAGGCTCGCTCACGCAAGCTAGTCACCTGTGCTATGTAGCTAGAAAATATCTCAGGTGCCTTACTCTCTCTGACCTCTCGCTTGGGTGGCCCCACAAACTCCTCTGCTTCCTTCACAAGCTCCCTAAGCCAACTTGGCTTTCTCTTCTTAGAAGTAGCATCCTATGGCAGACCCTCCTCTACATCCTCATCAGACAAATGTCTCCATGAAGAAGTACCAACGGTCTGAGATCCTATCCCTGGTAAACCTGAACCTGAACCATGTGCATATGAATCACCTAAAAGTGTTACCTGTCAACCTGTGATCCGAGAATTTGTCCCTGTAGACTAAGTCCCTGAAACTGATGTACATGTAACCTGTGACCCAGTCACCCCTGAGACCTGTGACCCTGTGCCCTGACTCGCTAATCTCTGAGATGCGGTCACTTGTGGAGTAATTTGCTGCTCCTCTATCTCAGAATCTCGAGATCTCCTGAAGGCTCGCTCCTCCTCAAATCTCACCTCCCTCCTCACCACAACTTTCCTCTGTGCGGGAGGGTAAATGATGAAATCCTTCGAAGTCTCATCATATCCAACAAATATACCCCTCTCTAGTAGCCTCCAACTTTGTCCTCTTCTTAGAAGGGACATGTGAGTATGTAAGGCATCTGAAGATGCAGAAGTGGCCTATCTCAAGCATCTTCCCGGTGAACATCTTCTCAGGAGTTTTGCACCCCAAGGCACAGTGCGAACTCCTGTTCTGCACATAAACAGTTGTACTACATGCCTCTGCCCATAGAAAGAAAGGAAGACTATGATCATGCAGCATGGCTCTAGCTGCACCCACTATCAAACAGTTCTTCCTTTCAACCACTCCAATATGTTGTGGAGTGTAAGGAACTGTCAACTGCCTCCTGATACCCTTTTGTCTACAAAACTCATTGAATGCATGGGAAGTATACTCAACCCCGTTATCTAATTTGAGTACCTTGATCTTCTTTCCTGTTTGGTTCTCCACAAGAGCTTTGAACTCTTGGAACCGAAGCAAGACCTTCGTTGATCTCTTGCTTCTAAGGAAATAGATCCAAGTCTTCCTAGAAAAGTCATCGATGAAAGTAATGTAATACTCAAAACCTGTCAACGAGGCAGAAGACATGGGACCACACAACTCTGAATGAATCAACTCCAACACTCCCTCTAATCTGTTGTCAATGCTCGGAAAAGCAATCATGGTGTACTTTCCCAAAGCACACCCTCTACATACACCACTGCTCTGTACTAAAATATGGCAAACCTGTGGCCATGTCTCTCAACATCCTCAAAGTTGAATGATGAAGGTGGGCCATCCTCCTATGCCATAACTCACACAACTTACTGCTGCTCTCAGTGTGTGACAGTGCATGATGTGGCTGGAAGAGAAGCTTGTACAGTTTCCTACATCTGAATCAAATCGCATATGAAGCAGATGAACCCTCTACTTTGGGAAAGATGTAAACTTTCCCACCTAGGACATATACCTTAAGGCCTATGTCCTCAATCGTGGAAACTGACACAAGGTTCTTCTTCAACCCAGGAATGTACAAAGCATCCCTCAATATCATAGGCTCCATGGACTCCCTGTCAAAGCGTACTATCCCACACCCAACTGCTCTCACCACTGTATCATCACCCAATACAACCTCCAACTCCAAGCATGTCTCTAAAATCTCGGTGAACATGTCTTGATCACCTGTCATGTGACTCGAAGCTCCACTATCAATGTACCAAGTGGAGGAAGTAGGGAAGCACTCAGTGAATACCCAACAATCATGGAATGCTCCATGTGATCCTCAAAGTCCCTGCTGGTGATGGATGATGCTCTCTCTACACAACTAACAGCAAAGAGAGAAAACTCTCTCACAAATCTAGCAACATACTCATCAATCTCTGCCGAAGTTGTCGTCTAATGTTTCTTTTCCTTCTTGTTTGGGCATTGTCCAGCATAATGCCCAAACTTCTGACAAGCAAAGCATTTCACTTTGCTCATGTCCTTCTTCTCTCCATCCTGCTGCTTGGTTCCACCCTTGGAACCAATGTTTTAAAACTCGGACTCGGACTCGGAATCGGCCGAGGGTCAACTCGGACTCGGACTCGGACTCGGCAATGACTCGACAATGACTCAGGCAGTTTGATTTTAATGACTCGGTTTTTTAAAAAACATATAAAATATTTAAATTTTAAAGAAAAAATATATTTTAAAGATTATAATCCATCATTCCAAAGCATTAGAGACAAAACATCCAAAGTATGATCATATATATACCATATAAGGGTGAACATATCAAAATTGCACGAATGGTACTGTGCCAATGTGCAAGGCTGCAAGCAGCAAATACATAAATGATAATGCATATATGAAAATCTGAAAACTTTATTTCTGCAATTTATTTCTTAATAAATCAGCCCTAAAAACTTTATATTTCTCACATATTTCCTAATGTTTCATGCTAGATTTGATTTCTGAACAGTGAAAATTATGGGCACTAAATTTTGACTTGTTTTCCATTTTTATTATTTTCTCTTGGTCAAAACTTGCTAATTCTGATTTCTACAAATTACAACAGCAATAACACTAATTCTGGAAATTATTTTAGGCCATGTCTAGCATGGAGTTTAGATTCCTGGGCCAAAATATATGCATAAAACTTCTGGGTTAAAAATCTGAAATTTGTTTAGTTTTCTTGTTGTTTATTTGGATGAAAATGCACCTAGGACAACAATCTAATAATTCTGAAAAGTACATTCTGGTAAATGATTAATTTTAACCTCTCAAACACATTAAAATTGTTGGCCACAGTGAAATTTACAAGTGCTGAAAATTTCTGAATTTTTTGTCATAATGAATTATCTATGAAGTTATGAACAACAATATAAAGTTCAGAGTGCAGGGCCTCTAGTTTGCTTTGATTCTAACATTTACATTCAAGAATCAAGCCTCCTTAATATTGATTGCAATGTCTATGCACTTGAGACTCGATAATAATTCCAACATTTACATGCTTGTCACCTTGACAGTATGAATTTTGAAAGCCTGTGGGATTTATGTGACATGACTATACTTTCTATTTGTGTAACGGTAACCTCCCCAAAAGCATGCAACACAATTTTCATCCTCTAATGTATACACAGTTTTTATTACCTCACCATCATCTCGTTGAACTATCAACTATGAATGGTTTCAATTCATCATATAGAGTCTAGACATTCCAATTAGCATTGTCAATGCCCAAAAGAAAGGAAGAGTATCTTACTTTAAAGAGAATAAAAACACTCTAACCGTGCACAGTCACACTATCCAGATTCCAGATTTGAGTTCCAAGTTCCACGGCCACCGTGGTCTGTGTAGTGTGAGTGAGCTTCAACTTTGAAGTTTGAAGCCTTCAACCCGGGCTCCAGTGAACAATAGATTAAAGGCCAGCGTGAGCAGTGCAGGCAGCAGCAGTAGTAGAGGTCCCGAACCGTGAGCAATTGATCTCATCCAACGTCCACGTGATAATGAAGTTGAAACTTGACGGTAGCAAGTAAATACTAAATAGTGTTAGCCTTTAGGTTAGGTTAGGAGTTAGGTTAGGGGTAGGAGTTAGGTTAGGTATTATTAATTTTTAATTTAAAAAAAAAATTGAAATCTGAGAAAAATTGGCGAGTTGGCCTTTGACTCGGCTGAGCTGACCGGTTCGGTACCGAACCGGCCACCCGAGCCGGTTTAAAGGCCGGTTTGACTCGACCAACGGTTGACTCAGTTGACTCGGGCCGAGTCCGAGCTGACTCGGCCGAGTTTAAAAACACTGCTTGGAACCCTTCTTGAACTTCTTCTTCTTCCCCTTTGCTGCTAAAGCAACATTCTCCTCGTCATCCTTGTTGTCAGATGTACTTCCCTGTACATATCCCCTGTGGGTCTCCTCCTGTATGAAATCATCCCAAAGACAAACCCATGAAGGCATGTGCTCACAAGCAACCACTGACTCCACAAATACAGCCCATGGCTTCACCACACCATTCAAGGTTGTACGCACCAACTCAACACTCTCAATCACCTCCCCAATAGCTCCAAGCTCATCACGAACCTGTGTAATCCTGGTGAGGTAAGTGGTCATATTCTCACCTTTGTTCATGCGAATGCTCTTTAACTTCTCCCTTAATACCATTTTCCGATTTTCATTGGAACTTTGGTAAAGGTTAGTTAAAACAGTCCACATCTGATAGGCATGATCTTTACTTGATATGTGCAGAATCACATGATCTTTTATTGCATCAAGAAGGATTGCTTTGGCCTTTATATCCCTCTTGTCAAAAGCGGCTTTAGGTGTCGCATCTGCGGGAACAATCACTGGATTTGCAGTAGTGTTGTTCACTATGTCCCATAGTTCACTATCCTGTAAAATCGGCCCTATTCTAGCCTTCCATGGACTGAAATTTACAGCCCCATCCAACATGTTTTCTATCCTAAGACCGGTAGCCATGACTGCAAGAAAGTTCAATTACCTGTTTTACTCAACAACCATGTTTTCCCTTATTTCTCTAAGTCTGAAATTTATTTCTATGTGTAATTTTCAGCCTTCAACATTGCTTTGATACCATGAAAGTTTTCAAGAACCCAAACCTGGTTTCAGTTTCAATTCAACATGGTTTTATGCCCAAACCCCATCATTTGCATGTGCATTAAAATTTAAAAAATTTAACTGAAAACATAAAACACGAGATTTCTTTTCTTCTTTTTGAATACTGGAAATTATGACAGCCCTAAATTCTTACTCAAAAATTTAAATTCAGCCACACATGAAAATTAAATGCTCAGATTTTTGGTCAAATTGACCCAAGAAAAACCCCGAAGGGAAAACCTGTATGAGAGAGAAATTTTATTAAATCTTCAAGCAGAAAATCAAATCTAAACAACAATACTTATCCCCTTGAAATGCCTTGAAAAATGTGTACGTTGCCTCGAAATATGAGTTGTTCAGACAGCATTTAATGTTATACTTCACCTCGAAAAATCGTGCCTATACAGATTGTTATACGGACTATATGGTATAGTCTCTAAATCCGTGCCTATTGGAATTTTTTCTTGGGAATTGTGCCCAGAAATTTTCTCTTCCTGTCTTTGGAATATTTGCAGAACTTTTTCTCTCTCTCAAGTTTCAGGAATGAAATCTCTCCAAACCCTTGTTTCTTCTGATGCTCCTCTCTCAAAATTCTCTCTTGTGAAAGTGAACAATGATCCCTCTTTGCCTTTCCCAAGCCCTTTCTGTTTGAGTAACTTCCACATCTAGATCAATGGCTTAAGATTAAAAGCCAACTGCATGAGATCTAGAGCCCATCTCGTTTCCTCATTAAAAAATCACTTTTTAAATAAATGAGAATTTAATGCTTACCCTCATTAATGCTCATAAAGTCACTTTTAAAATATAAACTCAAACTCACATGTAAAATGTCACATTATAAAAAGTCATTCTCACATTTTTAATTAGGCTAGGGACCACATTTTTTTAAAGTGTTCTTGTCCACCCCAAGGCATGCATGAACAAACACTTCCTAGGTAAAAAAAATCAACACCCTAATGCTGCGAACTTCTCCTTGAGCAGGAAAACTTGCTTGTGCTCAGTGAGTGAGTAAATGAGGCGCCTGGCCTCTCTATTTATACACTTTACAAAAGTGACTTTTTCCCTAACTGGGCCAACTTGTCAAACTGACTGGGCTGACTTGCCTTGGGGTAAAATAAAAATAGTAAAAATAATTTTATTCTAATTCTAAACATCCCCAAGGTTTACATTGATTCTTTCAAGGGTTTAAATGAATGATTACATCAGTATGAACTCCCGTAGGAGGTACAAAACAATATAATAAAATTACAATAAGAATAACTTCCGAAGTTGCACAAAATCCAACACTCCCTCTCAACAAGGAAGGTATTCTTTGGTCATAGTCATCAGCAGCATCACGAACATTTGGGTCTCATCTGTACATCTCATATGTCTCAATCATCTCTTTACATCTAAAGGTTGTCAACACAGTCTCAGTCCATTGAGAGGTGTCATCATGTTTCTGATCCACTCAGTCCATCGATGGATCCATCAGCTCTGCAACTCTACATAGTCCATCGAAGAGTATAGCAATCAACATCTCATCTACTATAAGTCCATCTCTAACCGAGAACCAAGACATGCTTCACATGGCCATCTACTACCTATTCGTCTCAAATGCCGATGGGATTTCTCCCATATCAAGATGAGAACCAGGGCAAGCAGAGGTACCAGCGTACACGACCATCTACTACATGTTCGTCTCTACTGCCGATGGGATTTCTCCCATACCAGGCTGAGAACCAGAACGAGCAAAGGCACCAGTGTACACAACCATCTACTACCTTCCCTTCTCAAATGCCAATGGGATTTCTCCCATACCAGGTTGAGAACCAGAATGAGTAGAGGAACCAGTGTAGAAGCAAGGTAGATGTCTGAATCATCTTTCCCTCTCAAGGAGAGATACATTTTCTTCTACTCTAAGTCTTCCACGAAAGTATTCAAACTTTGTCCTAGGAAGAGGCTTGGTAAGAATATCTGCAATCTAGTCATCTGTTGACACGTACTGTAGCTCGACCACACCCTTCTACACCATATCACGAATGAAGTGATATCGAATCTCTTTATGCTTCGACTTATCATGAAACACGAGATTCACTGACATCTATATACAGCTCTGGTTATCACAATGAATCATAGTTGGCCCTGGAATTCTAACGAAACAATCCTGCAAGGAGTTTTCAAAGCCATATTGCTTCTCGAACTGTTGTGCTAGTAGCCATATACTCGTCCTCTGTTGCACTGAGTGCTAATGAGGTTTGCTTCCTACTGCACCAGAAAATAACTGCAAAACCCAAACTGAAGCAACATCCGGAAGTACTCTTTCTATCTGCAGCACATCCATCCCAATCTGAATCTAAAAAACCTAGCAATCTCAAGTCACATTTTGAAGCATATCTCAATCCATATCCCATGGTGTTACGCAAATACTTGAGTACATGTTTTGCAGTAGTCCAATGAATCTGCCTTGGCTCACTCATGAACTGGCTGAGAGTATTTGAAGCAAAACATATATCTGGTCTGGTGTTCGTTACATACATCAGCGCTCCAATCAATTGGCAATAAATTGTGGGATCAATCAAGTCGGAATCTGAAGCTAAGTCCCTCAACTTCTTCAGGTTTGCGTCCATCGGAGTAGCCATGGACTTGCAGTCCAACATTCCGAATCTCTTCAGTATATCGATGGTGTATTTTCCTTGACTTAGGAAAATTCCTTTCTGTCTTTGCCATACTTCCAATCCCAAGAAGTAATGCATCAATAGAAGATCTTTCATTTCAAACTCAGTGGCAAGCTTCTTCCTTCATCATTCAATCAGCTTCTCATTTCCTATGAGAAACAAGTCATCGACATACAAAACTAGAATCAATGGCTCACCTTTCACAATCTTGTAGTAAAGATTGGGATCTGCATCACTCTTGGTGAATCCCAAGCTCACCAAGTATCCATCTATCTGTCCATACCAAGCACAGGGTGCTTGCTTGAGTCCATATAGAGCATTTTTCAGCTTGCAGACACAAGACTCCTTCCTATGGACATAAAACCCATCTGGTTGTTCAAGATAAACTTCCTCCTCGATTACACCATTGAGGAAGGAGATCTTGACATCCATCCGATGCAGCTTCCATCCCATAGCTGAAGAAATAGCAATGATGGTCCTGATGGAAGTATATCGAGCCACGGGAGCAATTGTCTCGTCTTAATCAACTCCCTCTTTTTGAGAGAATCCTCTAGCAACAAATCTAGCCTTGTGTTTTTCAACACTGCCATCTGCTCCATGCTTAATCTTGAAAAGCCACTTGGAAGTCACTACTGAATTCCCCTCAAATCTCGATACAATCTCCCATGCATCGTTTTTCATGATGGATTGATATTCTTCCATCATGGCATCCTTCCAAACTTGGTGTCTAGATGCTTCTTCGTATGTGGTCGGTTCTGAGTCAATGATGTGATCATCAATGCTAAGTAACTCAAGAACCTCTGAGGTCTTTTGCTTTCCCGAAAAAGTGGCATGTGGAGCTTCATGCCCTTCTGCATCCTGCATCGTTTATTGTGCCCATCTAGGCCTTTTTCGATCAACTGCAATGTCAATGGGAGCATCAACTAACTCAACTGGATCAATGGAGTCAATCGCCTCTTCCTTTGGCAACTCCCTCTAAACTGTTGGAGGGGAAAATGATCTCATCTCTTCATTATCATCAATCTCCATGTCTGATCCTCGTCCTTTCCGGATAGCCATTTGTTCTTCAAAGGACACATCCCTGATGACTTCGATTTGCTTTGATCCTAGAATGTAAAATATGTAGGTCTTTGAACACTCATTGTATCCCACGAAAGTCCCCTTCTTTCCCGAAGGCTCTAGTTTTTTCCTTTTCTCCTTGGGCACATGTATGTAGACTAGACAGCCAAAGATACGAAGGTGGCCCACTTCTAGCTTCAGTCTTGTGAAGGCTTCTTCCGAAGTCATGTTCTTCAAGATTCTATGAGGGCATATGTTTTGTACATAGACGGTTGTTCTAGAAGCTTCTACCCACAAGAACATCAGTAGACTCTGGTCATGTATCATGGCTTTGGTTTCCTCCACAATTGTTAGATTCTTTCTTTCAGCAACCCCATTTTGTTGAGGGTTGTAGGGAACTGTAAGCTCCCTCTTAATTCCTACTTCTTTGCAGAAATCATTAAACTTTGTGGATGTGTATTCTCCACCATTGTTTGATCTCAAAGTTTTGATCCTCTTTCCTGACAAATTCTTGACTTGTGCTTTGAATTCTTTGAACTTGCTCAACACTTCCTCGGATTCCTTGGTCTTGAGAAAGTAAATCCATGTCCTCCGTGAGTGGTCGTCAATAAATGCTACATAGTAGTTGTAACCTCCCGACGAAGCAACAATCATAGGTCCGCATAAGTCAGAGTGCACTAGATCCAATATGTCCTTGGACTTGCTCTCACTATTCAGAAAGGATCCCTTGGTATTCTTTCCAAGTGTTGATAGACCCATCACAATATTTCTTAATGTTGGGAGAGCTCTATAGTTGATGTGAGCTAATATTTTGTGCCATATCTGACCCATGCTGGTGGAGTCATGAACTAGTGCTTGAGCTGGTGGAGTGCTCAATCGATACAGACTCTCCTTTCATACTCCAATTTCTTATGCTGCTTCCATGCTTGAGTTATTGTGCCAAGCAAGCACTTTCCCATCTGAAAATGCAACTATATATCCCTTGTCCTCCAAGGCAAAGATGGAGACAAGATCTCTTTTCATACTAGGCACATAGAGCACATCACTTAAATGTAACATGTCTTTAGATTCTAGATGAAGTGAGGTAGCCCCAAATCCTCTCACAATATAGTTGGCGTCATCTCCAAGTACAACACGGAGATGAGATTCTTTCACAACTATTTCAGAAAGGTTTTCTTTATATCTAGTCATATGCCTGGAAGCGCCACTATCTACAAGCCAAGTGTCACCAGTGGTGGGAACAATACCTGATAGCGCTGATATGAAGAAGAATTATGTACGATCTTCATTTCTTTGCTTCTTGTGATGATGACCTTCTTCTACATCAGTTGTTGAAGCTTCATGCTTCCTCCTGTTTGAGCTTGAACACTTGTTTAAATAGTGACCATATTTCTTGCACCTAAAGCATTGTACTTGCGATAGATCCTTCTTCTTTTCTTGTTGATCTAAAGAAGGGCTTGGTCTTCTACCTTGATGCTTATGGTGGTGAATTTTTCTTCCCTTTCCCTTCCCTTTCTTGGCATGATCCATGAATGCTTAATTATCCTCATGTTGAGTGCCACGAAGTCTTTGTCTTGCTACAATCCTCGCCTCCTCCTGAGTGCAATCTTCCCATAATCTGTCAAATTTGGGCAACTTGGTGTGTCCACTGATAGTTTGGATGAAAAATTCCCAAGATGGTGGGAGCCCATTTAGTGTAGCCATAACAAGCTCCTTATCTTCAATAGGTTGTGATGATGACCTTCTTCTACGTCAGCTGTTGAAGCTTCATGCTTCCTCTTGTTTGAGCTTGAACACTTGTTTCCATAGTGAACATATTTCTTGCACCTGAAGCATTGTACTTGCGATAGATCCTTCTTCTTTTCTTGTTGATCTGAAGAAGGGCTTGGTCTTCTACCTTAATGCTTATGGTGGTGAATTTTTCTTCCCTTTCCCTTGCCTTTCTTGGCATGATCCATGAATGCTTAATTCTCCTCAGGTTGAGTGCCATGAAGTCTTTGTCTTGCTGCAATCCTTGCCTCCTCCTAAGTGCAATCTTCCCATAATCTGTTAAATTTGGGAAACTTGGTGTGTCCACTAATAGTTTGGATGAAAGATTCCCAAGATGGTGGGAGCCCATTTAGCGTAGTCATGACAAGCTCCTTAACTTTAATACGTTCTCCACTGGATCTCAACTTGTCCCTAAGTTCTGTGATCCTCATGAAGTATGAGGAAATTGATTCAGACTTGGTCATCTTCATGTTCGATAGTTGGTTCCTCAATGTGAGAGTCACATTGATGCTACTATGCTCAAATAGTGTAATATCCCAAACTGATATTTTCCTGTTTATGTGTATACTGTAGATGGCTAATAGACTTATTCCTTAATCAAATAGGAAGGCAAACCCCAAACTTTGCATGCATGCAGTTGCATGCAAATATGTGCCCTAGAAAAAATACTGAGATGCTATAAAATAAGAGAAAGCAATGCATGTACATACCAATATATAGATCAGTTGATGGTGAAGAGACTGGTCCCAGCATGCAAGGATTGTGCCGGAGGAATAAGGAGATACACCAAATCGTCCTCCACAGGTGAATGCGCCCTCCTCTCAAACTGTATAAGCTCCAGAATAATAAATAAGTTGTTGTTGGAAGCCCGGATGATGTGCATTAGGGTTATAATACCCCTCTAATGATGATGGAAGCAGCATGCGAAAGAAACAGAGGCACAAACAGAGGCACACTAGCCCAAAACGTGAATGCCTCCTCAAATCAATTCGCCCATGCAGATTAGCCCTCTAGAAAAGGGGAGCACTGACGATATCTTGCTTGATACTCAAGTTGATCGGCCCTTCTTCCAGCGGAAGGGTAATGGAGGTGCTCCGGAATGAATGGAAGTAACATGCAAAAGTTTTGAACCCTGTAGGTAGGAAAATGAATTGCTTTGTCTCTGATCACGGTGTGACAGTGAAACCCTCTGGTTGGATGAATAATCAACCTCCCGGAATAACTGTTGAATGTAACCTGATGATGAACTAGTGTTGAACCTGGATGATCCAACCTAATGATGAACTAGGGCAGATAGATTTCGCTGCCAAAATACACCAGTTAGCTGAGCATGCGCTCAACCCCAACTTAGCTCGTCGAGCTCTCCAATTCGACTCCACAAATCAATAATCACATAAGTGTCTTCTCCATTCACTTTATATTTCTTTTATAACTTTCAACTGCGAAAACCCTAACTTCTAACCTAATTAGGTCACTTTATCTTCTAATTTGCAATTGACTTGCATGCATGCGCATGGAGACTTAATTGGGTGCATGCATCATTAAATAATGCTTAGATGTCATGCATGTCACTTTTAGCGTTTGCATGCATCTCACTTTTAGGGTTTGCATGCATCTCACTTTTGGGAACATTACAGTCCTCCCTCGCCAAGATTGCTTGTCCTCAAGCAATGCCAACGCAAATCCACAATCAATCAACTGAAGCAACTGAATCCGGGGATGATCCCAGGGTCCCAAATTATCCGAGGAGATCTATAGCACCCTCTGCTCAAAACATTGCACTGTACGGTAACATCATCAGAGACCTCCTGAAAGAATCCTCTAGCAATCACTAAATTGTCAGTCACTGTAATCCCAAGGTCCTAAATCAATATGAGAATTGCAGAGGTCAAAATGCATCCACCGCTACCCTGCATAGTATCGACACAAGGAACATCATGTAGACTCCCAAGTAACGCCATCAGTAAACACTGTATCCATCCCTCATAAGGTCTTCCACCTGGATTCCAATGCAAACTTGTGCATATTTCATCCCAAATATCTGAAGGCTCTTGTGGGACTATACCCTTGGCTAGGAATGTCTTCCCAAGAATCGCCCACTCAATAGGACACCAACTCTTAATCTCTCTCCAATCCAACCCCCGAAAAGTACCTTGTCCATAAGCACCATCACAAGGAATAATCCTACCAAGCTGACATTCTGCCCTTCTGATTTCAACTGGAATGCTCATATATTGTTGGTCAAATTCTCGATCTTAGCCAACCTGTAAAAACCATCCGCCATTATGCAAATGTGGACTCAAGCTACTGCAAGCCCTGTCTATGTACTCCTTAAGAGGACTGCTTTGATATGCAATAGTATGTTTCTCCTGTTGCCCTATCAAGGAATCTAATTGTTGTTCAATACTAGAAATCCTGACCACTGACTCGGTACATACAACTCGAAGAACTATAAGCTCAACATCTCGTTGTACTATGGTGTCTCGGAGTATCTTGGTCCTCTCTTTCATCGCTAGAATGATTTCTTTAACACGTTCAATCTTCTTTCGGTGACTATCATCTAGAAGCTCTATCTCATACATGTATAAACTCTCCCTAACCTCCATGTGTAACTGCTCACTGTCTCGACTGCTGTGCTCATTGCCTTGCACCTCATGTATTTCGCCTGTCATAATTGTTTGGACTCCTATTGTAGGTGATGAAGAGTGTACCAACTCCAACTCATCACATGGCTTGTCCACAATCTGACTAGTGAATGTGTCGCTAGATTCATAGGATGGCTCTAATGCTATCTCCTCATGCACATCCTCATCATGTACTGTTATCCTCTGAAACTCTGAAATAAATGCATATGCACTACGTGTCTACTTGAGCTGTGCCAGCTCTCTAAAGTGTACCTCAAGGTCCTTTCGATCAAACCGCTCAATGAGCCTCTGTGTAAAATCTGGGTACGATGTGATGGTATTGTGACCCAGTGTCACTAACCCTTGGTACCACCACTCATGGGCTTCTCCATCCAAATGCAAAGTAGCCAATTTAATGGCATCTGTCTCAATCACGGGGTTGAGCTGGAAGTATGTATCCAACTTCTGCACCCAATTCCGGGCTGGGCCACCCTGGGTACCCTCAAAAGTAGGGATAGTCAGTTTCCCTACGGTGCGTTGTACCTCATAGTTTTGGGTGAATGGCCTATTGTAAGCTCTGGGTTTGTTCTTACTTTTAAAGTGGCAGAAGTCAGTGAAGGTCATGGCTGAATGGAAGTCATCTCCTAAAGCTCTATACTCTCTCAGATAGGCACTCATGGATTCTTTTGGTTCTACTTGTGCTAAAGGCACTGCAGCTGGACTATCTAAGAATTGAGGCATGGTAGGTCGAAAAGGCTTGTTGTATATATGTGGATGGTTCTGCATATGGGTATGTAAGTGCTCCCCACTACTACTGGTGGATACCCTATCACTATTGGGAAACAAGGAACTGTGTAGGGTGGGCCCATTTTTCTCTATCATTTGCCTGAAGGTACTCATCATTTCTTTTTGCCCAGTAGTGATTTCTTTTATGGCTGATATGAGACTATTGAAAGTTGTTTTCTCATCATCGGGCATTGTTTCTTTGCCCTTTTCGAACTGCTACTCTCTGTCCCCCAACTCTATGTCCTCTAACTCCTCTTCTCCTCTATCACTGTTTCTAAACCTCTGTCTCCAGTAAGTAATGTTGTATGGGTCTTCTGAATTCATTTACACTTTTGCATGCCCACAGCTGGCCAGGGACATGCTCTGATACCACTGTAATATCCCAAACTGATATTTTCTTGTTTATGTGTATACTGTAGATGGCTAATAGACTTATTCCTTAATCAAATAGGAAGGCAAACCCCGAACTTTGCATGCATGCAGTTGCATGCAAATATGTGCCCTAGAAAAAATACTGAGATGCTATAAAATAGGAAAAAGCAATGCATGTACATACTAGTATATAGATCAGTTGATGGTGAAGAGACTAGTCCCAGCATGCAAGGATCCTGCCGGAGGAATAAGGAGATACACCAAATCGTCCTCCACAGGTGAATGTGCCCTCCTCTCAAACTGTATAAGCTCCAGAATAATAAATAAGCTGCTGTTGGAAGCCTGGATGATGTGCACTAGGGTTATAATACCCCTCTAATGATGATGGAAGTAGCATGCGAAAGAAACAGAGGCACACTAGCCCAAAACGTGAATGCCTCCTCAAATCAACGCCCATGCAGATTAGCGCCTCCAGAAAAGGGGAGCACTGACGATATCTTGCTTGATACTCAAGTTGATCGACCCTTCTTCCAGGGAAGGGTAATGGAGGTGCTCCGGAATGAATGGAAGTAACATGCAGAAGTTCTGAACCCTGTAGGTAGGAAAACGAATTGCTTTGTCTCTGATCACGGTGACACGGTGTGACGGTGAAACCCTCTAGTTGGATGAATAATCAACCTCCCGAAATAACTGTTGAATGTAACCTGATGATGAACTAGTGCTAAACCTGGATGATCCAACCTGATGATGAACTAGAGCAGATAGATTTCGTTGCCGAAATACACCAGTTAGCTGAGCATGCGCTCAACCCCAACTTAGCTCGTCGAGCTCTCCAATTCGACTCCACAAATCAATAATCACATAAGTGACTTCTTCATTCACTTTATCTTTCTTTTATAACTTTCAACTGCAAAAACCCTAACTTTTGACCCAATTAGGTCACTTTATCTTCTAATTTGCAATTGACTTGCATGCATGCGCATGGAGACTTAATTGGGTGCATGCATCATTAAATAATGCTTAGATGCCATGCATGTCACTTTTAGGGTTTGCATGCATCTCACTTTTAGGGTTTGCATGTATGTCACTTTTGGGAACATTACAAATAGCCTCCTAAGAGTTTTGAACATCTTCCTAGTTGTCTTCTTTTGTGAAATTTGAGGAACCAAGTGGTCTTTGATTCAGTGCACTAGTAATCTCCTAGTTCGGGCATCATTCTTCCTCCACTGGGATTTGTCTTCTTCAGCTTCTGGTTCTTGAACCTTCTCAATGACAAACTTCAAGAGATCATTCTCTTCCAGGATGAGAAGAACTTTAGACTTCCAAGAGATGAAGTTTGTGGCCCCATCAAGACGATCTTCAACCTTCATTCCAATCATCTTGTCTACATATCTAAACCATAAACCCTAGTAGGAGTTAGGTCAAAAATGAATTTTGGAAATTAGTGAAACTGACCTCGCAGATAGATGCGCCCTATCAAGGCGAGTTGAGAGAAGGTGAGGACGAGCAAATCTGTGGACTAATCAGCACAAAACTTGAAACCCTAATTTTGCAGCAACGGCAAAATCAGGTCAAAAAATGAAACTTCTTAGAATTTGATTTTTCCTTCACCAAAAAATGCGCCTTCCCTAGAGCAAAGTTTCCACAACTCTTTTCCTGCTGAATTTTTCCTTCATTTTTACAAGATTATAGCAGTGTAACTTTATTGCAAATAAACAATAGGATCTCTAGAAGAAAGACAAAGCACAGAAACAAAGAACACAAGAGTTTATCCTGGGAAAAACCCAGCAACCTTCATATAGAGATGAGAACTTCTAAGAACAGAATACAAGAATGAGAGAGAGAATATCTCTCTAAGAGAAAACCTCAAAAAACACTGCTTCTCTCTGGTGCTGCGAACTTCTCCTTGAGTAGGCGAACTTGCTTGTGATGAGTGAGTGAGTAAATGAGGTGCCTGGCCTCTCTATTTATACACTTTACAAAAGTGATTTTTTCCCTAACTGGGTCGACTTGCCTTGGGGTAAAATAAAAATAGTAAAAATAACTTTAATTTAATTCTAAACTTCCCAAGGTTTACATTGATTCTTTCAAGGATTTACATGAATGATTACATTAGTATGAACTCCCATAGGAGCTACAAAATAATATAATAAAATTACAATAAGAATAACTTCCAAAGTTGCACAAAATCCAACAATTGTCTATATGATCCTTCCACTCACAAGGTGATTGAACATAGAGATGTTAACTTTGATGAAGACCCTACTCCCAATCTATCAATATTTTTTCCACTATTTCCTAAATATGATTCGTCTATACATGCTTCTTAGCATGTTTCATTGGATCTCTCTCCTTCACATTATAATGTTGATCCTCCTCTTAATCTTACTATCCTTGGGCACTCCTCCTTTAGTGAATGGGCAGATAGATAATGTTGACGAGGACCTCATTAATGACTCATTTGGATCCCATCTTGCAAAGTCTCTTCTTCTATAAGGACTGCTCCCTTCAACACTCCTCTTCCAATTAATGATCAATACAATAATTTTGAAGACCTCTTGAGCTGTTCCTTTGCTTCAACTCCTCTTTCTCCAACTAGGTCAAGGCCTATACCCAAGTGGGCCATATCCACTCTTTTGGATTTTGTCAATCTTCTTCCAACATAAAGTGAACCAAAAGATCATTGAAAGCCATTCACACCATGAGCCTTCTCACCGAGGTAGATGCAAACCAAGATCATACTACTTATAACCGGGCCAAAGATTGACTAGATAGGAGGTAACTATGTCTATTGAGTATGATGTCCTAATCAGGAACCAAACCTAGGAATTGATCCCCATACCCAAAGGTAAGAATATTGTTGGTTGTAAAATGGTCTAGAAGACCAAGTTTGGTGTTGACGGACAAACTGAAAAGCATAAATCTTGGCTCCTTGTTAAGGGGGTTTTCACAAAAGGAAGACATTGACTACACTGAAAATTCTGCCCTAGTTCCAAGGATGGACTCAATTTGTGTAATACTACCTATTGTTTCTTCACTGGATTGGGAGGTTCATCAGATGGATATCAAAAGTGCATTTTTTCATGGAGACTTTCATGAGGAAATTTATGTCACAACAACTAGGATTTGTTCAATATGTGTCTACACCATTGGTTTAAAAACTCAAGTCTTTGTATGGGCTTGAGCAAGCACCTTGAGCTTCGTATGAGAAAATCCACACCTTTCTCGACTGTGGTTTCTACCACTATAAGGTTGAGTATGATCTCTATATTCGATATCATCGCAAAGAAACCCTCATTATTGTGCATTATGTTAACAACCTCATCATTATTAGTAATTCAACATCCATGTTAAAGGAGTTGAAACTATGGCTCAATGACTCCTTTGTGATCACTAATTTAGGCATGCTTCACTATTTTCTAGGACTTCCGATCACTCATTCTTCCTTCATATTTCACTCTCGGCCTCAATATACATTGGACCTTCTATATCCCTTCAAGGTAGAGGATTGTAAAAATGTCTATGTTGCCGCCTCTTACGCACCTGGGTTAACGCAGCAAAAATCTTCAAGTTGCTTGGTGCGTCCTTGGGGGCAAGTCTCGAGTCAGGTACGGTCACCTGATCCTAACTCCTCCATTTAGGCTTAACTCCTAACAAAGCCAAGGGGGGTAGTCCCTACCAAAAGAGTTTCTAAGGCTCTTAAGTGTTTTAATTGTTTCAATTGATTGGGTTGTTTAAGGAGTTAGAAATGAATAAATTGTTGACACGACACTATGCAAAATTAAATAACTAAATTCAACAGCATTGCAAAATATATCAATAATCACAATATGACTATAAGCAAATAGAGAGTACAAGAATTGAACCAGTGCCAATATGGAGTCACAAAACAATGAATGTTGTTGAAAACAAGGAAAATATTTTGCTCGTGTATTTGGTCAATTTTAATTATTAGAATGATGAGTGATTAAAGGAAGGGGATTCTCGATATACCAAGTGGTACTGGGAATATGTCTAGAATTTGGGAAGAGTGGCTCCGCACAGGAAAATGTGGGCTAGATGGAGTCGTGGGGGGGGTGTTCAACACTACACCACAAGGGTGCAGCCTAACGGGACCCCACGGTCACTTTCTAGTTGTTCCCACTTTCCCTGAAGAATTTGCCCACTACTTCTCCAAAATCGTTTATGCCGGATTTTCGTAATGTTTTGGGTAGTTCCGTTTATTAAAATGAGTTATTTAATTAGATGTGAGAAAATTAATAAGTGCACAATTCTGCTTTTGATATCCCCAAGATTCAGACTAAGCTGCGAGGAGTAGAGCATACACGGAATAGGCAACTGTTCTTTCCAATTTATGAAAGTAAAGTAAAATTGAGATACAGCACTTCAGGACGGATTGTGTGCTTGTGTGAACAAAATATTGTGAGACTAATTACTACGGCAAATAAATGCCAGGTTAGTATTTGATTACTTTGAATAAAATTTGTAAATCTTGAAATAAACTTGATTGATTTAAAAGTTGAAGTAATCAAATCTAATCTAAACGAACAAGAAAATCCAACCCACTTCAAGGACAGATACAATCTTCCCCCAAATAGGGGACGAGGGGTGTGGGAGCCGTAATCCCGCTTGCTCTTTTATTAAATTGTTACACTGCTGATAATTAAATAAAGGGCTGCATTTTGACCTTATACTTTGGCCAAAAGGCTTACAATAAATTGTCGGAAGAAAGGGATTCAAGAGGGGGGATTTGAAGATGCTTTGACAAACTAAAAATTTGAAAATTTCGTCAGTATTTCCTCGTGACCTGTCAACAAAATACAAAAACCAGCGAGCTAATCTTTTATAAATTAGTGGATTGGCATAGAAATACAATCAAAATTTTACACCTTAGTATTTGTGAAAGTTGAAGGAATTTAAACCACTTCAAATACTACGAGATTCACTAGATCTAAGCTTATGATGGTTAAAAAGAAATGCTTCTAGATCTAGTTAAATAATCAAGCTAAGAAAAAATCTAAGCTTGCTTTTAAAGGTAACAAGAAAAAGATTTAATTTTTTGAGGATGAAGAAATAGCCCTCAAGCTTGGCTAGAATCTTTGTGAAAACATAGAAGTGCCTGAAATGTAAGACATGTTAGATCTTTAAGATAAAGAATGAAGGAAAGAAGGGATGCAACCGAGCTCCCAGTTCTCCTTCACTTGAGATAATCTGCACGCTACACACAAACTTTGAACAAGTGAGATCCAATCTAGTGCATTGAATCAAATGAAATGAGAAGAACACAAGTATTACCAACTACAAAATGTTGCTTCTTAATCTCAGATAACCAAATACAAGTAGACAAATTAATACTTTAAATGTTTACTCAATAAACCATAAAGGATTTTCAAGCTAGAAATCAGATCTGCAAAACTTGTAAGAAATGAACAATAGCTTAGCCAAATATCACCTCGATTAATTGCAGCATTCACATCAACAAGATCTTACACCATTCAAACCTCCAAAGCCTTGACTTTTATTCAAAATCAGAAAAAATACTGATCATTACAATGGCAAAGGTTACTTGCTTCATGGAAATTGAAGAGCAAGAGCCTTGCTTATATAGAAAAATAGAGAAGAAGAGGGTGGTGCATTCACCAACTTGACATGAGCTTGTAAAATGGAAACAATTTAATAGAAAAATTACTCATTCCAAAACCAAACCCAACCCATTCCACTTTACTCCTGCTCTTTCCATAAATTTCCTGGGAAATGCGCCCTCTCCAATTGGCAATGTCATGTTGCCTCTTTCACATGAGAGAAATGCTCCAACATGTTTCAGGAAGGTTAGGAATATTTCCAAATAGCTTTGCCAACTCAGAAATTTCATTTTTGGCATGTTTTTTTCCTTTTTGGAAATTGCCGAATTCTTTTATTTCCTCATTTTTTTGGTCTTTTTTTGGTTTTTTGACTAAAAGTTAATTAAGTGAAAAATGAATCACTTAAAAACTTAGGAAAGTGGGTCTAGGGGTAAAATATATGCTCTGAGTTAGAAAATGAGCACCCCCATGCCCCAATCAGAGTCTAGACCACACTTTTATGCCTTTTTTAGTTTTTTTTAATAACTTATAAAAAAATAAGCCTTAAAAATGAAGAAAAAAAAATTTCCAAAAATTAAAAAAAACCTATGGGGGACTTAATACGTGTTCATATGACTCAAAAACAATGATTAGCATGGTAATATACATTGACAGCTAGGTTTTAATAACCTCCTAAAGCATTTTTACCAAGACATTTACTCTAGCTTTGGAGGAGTGGGTGAAAAACTCAAAAATTATAAGTCATGAAAAAACGACATGTAATTCCCAAGGAAAAAACACCCTAGAGTAAAGTATTGATAACTAAGTCCTAGGCAAGCCAAACCTTTTACATAATTTTCATCATGCTAAGTCATTTATTACAAAATCCCGGCAAGGTATGAACATGTAAAAATTACAAAGGGACCAACATTTGGTCCTGATGAATCCTTGGAAATTTTGAGCATCGAGTAGGAACAATTTACTTGTTCTGGTCCTTGGTGGCTCACTGGAAATCCCCTAAGTACAACTTAGTGGATAAAAGTCTACACCACTCTTACTTCTAGGATGAAAGTTCAAGCCAATTGTCCTTCTCCCTTGTTTGATGCTACACCCTAACAACCGTCGATAGGTACTATCCTTTACCTTACTCATAATTGACCAAACATAGCCTTTTGTGGTGTTTCTTATTAGTTGAAATATTATTGATATTTAGACCTTAGAGTAATGTTCACTTGTCTTTTCAAGAGGGCAACCTCCAACTGAGCAAGGCTCCGAATACAATAATATTCTCTTGGCAATCAGTTACATAGCTTTTACTACTATACAGAATTTCTAATTGGCCAAAACCCTAACCACCTAATGGACCTCCATTAATGGGGCCTCAACCACTAAAACTAGTGGAACTTCTTTAATGCGGCCACTTACATTTATTGATTTCACATTTTACTACCTCGTGGGCCTTATTTAATAAGCATGGCCCCAATACATTAAGTAATAACCTATTCTCCTAACTAGAGGAGTTTGGGTGGGACCCTAAACATGCCCTCCCCCTTACAAAGCGATTTTCTCCTCAAGACTAGAAATGACAAAATTGGTGGAGAATCTCTATTGGATACCATATAGCATCCTAAAATTATGTATTATTCCATTGGATGAAAACTTCGTGGATAGTGTGCTAGTGAATACAGCAGTCACATTTGTCAAAAATGGCCTGAAAATGCAACGAAATGGAACCATCTGCATCAAAATAGGAAGGCTAGTTTGAACTCTACAATTGAACCAAAGCACTTTCTTCAAGCAAGACACATGATAGACTGGGTGGAACTTAGAAGTTAGATTGGTTGGGAAAAGAAAATTTGTAAGCACACTGACCTCTACATTTGAGTATAGTATAGGGTCGATAAAACTTAGGGGCCAACTTTTGGTGGCTCTTCTCTTTGAGTGGTGTTTGATTAGGCTTGGAGACACAAGAACGCTTAATCCCCTTCTTCAAAGTGGCAATCAAAGCGATGTTGATTTGCCTATTGTTTCATGTGATTCTGAGCCAACACCAAATTATCCTTGAGTGTCTAAAGAATGTCAGCATGGGCTATCAAGATTCTATCCACCTCCTAAACCTTAGAGAGGTCCTGTAATTATGAGATCTAACGAGGGAAACTATCCATAGACTACCCCAAAGAAAGACAATTTAGTAGCAACAAGATAGGTGGTACTCTACCACCATTCTGCCAAGGGTAACCACTAGATCCATTGGGCTTGTTGATACGAAGCAAAACAAAGTAAATAAGCTTCCAAACATTTGTTGGTTGTTTCCATTTGCCCATTTGTTTGGGAGTGATATGTTGTGTTGAGAATCAATTGGGTATCTTGAATCCAAGACAACCCCTACAAGAAATCGATAATGAAGGTTGGGTCACAATCAGTTGCAATTAATTTAGGCATGCCATGGAGTTTAAAATTATTCTCCATGAATACTTGTTCTTTTGTGGAGGCCTTGAATGGGTATTATAAGGCACGGAAGTGGGTATATTTAGAAAAGCAATTAACAACTACCATGATCATTGATTTGTTGCCTGATTACAGAAACCCCACAATGAAATCCATAGAAATGTTAGTCTACAGGGTAGATGGAATGGGAAGAGTTGTAATGCTTTTGGAGGCTTTATTATTCCCCCCTTGTGTCATTAGCAAATTTCACATTTACTCACAAAGGTGTGGATGTCCTTCTTCATGCCTTCCCAAAAGAATGATTGCTTAATACTTTTATATGGATTTTGAAACCCAAAACGACCGATTGTGGGAGAGATGTGTAGTTCAGATAATATTTTCTACTTCAATGCAGAATGTCGAACTAAAAAAATACGCCCTTTATAGTGGGGCTCATCACTCTACCAAGTGTAGACTAGATGTGCAAATCAATTAGCCTAGAGTTGATGAATCAAGTCCACAATCTTGACATCCATTGACCATTCCTAACATATCGCCTACAGCCAGTTGAACATTGGGAAGATAAGGCAAATAGGGAACCTTCCTCATCATACTTCCTAGATAGAGCATCAACCACCAAAGTCTACTTTCCCTTCTTGTAGATAATCTCATAGTCGTTGCCTAACATTTTAGTGACCCACTTTTGTTGCTATGGGGAGGATACCCTATGTTCCAGTAGATAATTCAAGCTACAATGGTCTGTTTTAATCTGGAAATGACGCCCCATCAAGTAAGGACACCACATATCAACTGCATAAAGAATAGCCAGCATTTCTTTCTCATAGGTGTATTTTCCCAAGTTTCTATGACATAATTGCTCATCGATGAAGGTCAACAGGTGTCCCTCTTGCATTAACAGTGCCCTAATCCCTTTGGCAAAGGCCTCACATTCCAAGAAAAAATTCTTATTGAAGTCAGGGAGGGCAAGTATTGGGGTAGTACACATAACATCTTTTAAAGCCTGAAAAGCCTATTTGACCTCCGTATTCCAACTAAAGGCAATCCTTTTTAGCAAGATGATGAGGGGAGCTATTATTTTACCATAGTTCTATACAAACTTCATGTAGTAACCTGTGCAACTAAGAAAGCCATGCAAACTTTTAAAGGTTTCGTCCCTTCGGGCAAAGCCAAACTGTCATTGCCTCAATTTTCTTGGGATCAACACGCACAACCTCCCCATTAACATGTCCCAAATATTCTACTTTTGAAACACTAAAAGCAAATTTAGAATGAATGAGCAAATGGTGATTGCAGAGGAGTTGTAAGACATAGTCCGTATGTGCCACATGTGCCCCCAATTTTTGTTATAGACCAAGATGACATTAAGGAAGACCAAGACAAAATGGCATACAAGGGGTCTAAAGATGGGGTTTATGAGGCTCTGAAGAGTGGAAAGTGCATTACAAGACCCAAAGGCATCACCAAAAACTTGTAATGACCTTTGCGTCAACAGAAAGCAGTGTTTGAAATAAATGCTTCCTTATGTGAATACGGTGATAATTGGAGCAAAGATCAAGTTTGGTGAAGAACTAAACACCATGTAGCTCATTTAAGAGATCATCAATCATCAGAATGGGTAATTTATCTTTGATGGTCAAGTTGTTAAGAACTCAAAATTAGGGACACATGGGCCAAATGCATTCTTTTTTAAGAACCATGACAATCGGAGAAGAGTAGGGGTTGGTAGTGGGACAAATGACACAAGCACCAACAGCTCATGGATGAACTTTTCAATTTCATTCTTTTGGGCAAAAGGATGATTATACGGGTGCACATTGGGTGATAGGCAACCTAGGAGCAATGGGATACTATGATCATGCTCACCATGTGAGGGTGGTAGTCCTTGGGGAAGTTCAAAGATCTACTGGTGTTTTCCAAAACTAACTACAACTCAAATGCACTGGGTGAGAAGCATCCCAAAAGGCTTGAATAGCATGGAATTGTGCAATAATGTCATAATGACCCTTGTTAGGAGCTTTTCCATGCGATGGGAGCTAAGTTGCTAACTATTTCTTGAGAGCCTTCTTTGAGACCTTCGAGGATGTAGAAATTCCCATCCTTCTAGAAACTCAAGTATTACTCCAGCAAACCTGTGGTGATGGGGTCTAAGGTTGTCAACCATTCAACACCCAAATCAATATCACAGCCACCAACTACAATGGAAAACATGTGAGTTTTCAAGGAATAATCACCCATTTGAAGTTTCACATTTTCACACCAACCACTACATTTCATAGATCCCTCATTAGCAATCATAAACTGAAAGTTTTCAATGGCATGGATATAACAATATGTTTCTTGGGCAATCTAGCAATGAATGAAACTATGGGTGTCGTTGTTGTCAATTAAGATAATGACCTTCAAATGCTTGATATAGTCGACCAACTTTAATGTCCAACGAGAGGAAATATTGGTCAAAGCATGAAGAGAGATTTGGGGTTCTTCACCTGAATGGTCAAGAAGGGAAGCTTCCTTAATGGAGGGGGTGACTTCCTCTCATGTCCCTCCATCCATCAAATTCATCATCAAAAAATTTACTTAGAAATGACCATAAATAATTATGTTCGTTACGTTGATGCCTTGGATAATATTTTTCATCGCAATTGTAGCAAAGACCCTTGAGTTAGTGTTCCCACATTTAGGCCTACATCAACTTGTGAACCTTGATGGATGGAGTAGGATGCTAAGGAGCCACCACATTTGGGCGTGGGCAACTTATGCATGACAAGCAAGCTTAGTGGCATGTTTTGTCTCCACTTGGGCTTTGATTTCCTCCTTAACACCACTAATTTGCATTCCATCATTCAAGTGATTCATTTCATTCTTAACAAAGTGATTTAAGGGCACCTATCAAGTAGTGTGCTCTCTCTTGTGCTTGGATTTCTTTAACTCTCTAGCACACTCATTTTTGGGTTGTTTTCTCTCTTTCAGGTTGCACTTCTCTTGTGTGATATCTCTCCAAACATTGTGTTGCCCTAGTGCTGGTTGTTTTCTAGCTTTATTGTAAATTAGGGTTTGTGTTGGTTTTGTTCGATTCTATTGCTATCTCTTATGAATCTCAACAACTACACTATTAAATTTATGCTATTAGATTTTAGATCTTAGATTAAATCTGCTTTTAGCTTTTATAGGAGTGGCCTTTGCACTCCCACAATGTATTGACACTATTGTACTTAGCAATCCCATTGACCTCTTTGTGGTAACTTGTTGGACATTAATACAATTATCTCATCTCATCTTATCTTATCTATGCCTGAACTTAGGCAAAAATCATAAAACACGGCCTCTACGCTATTTACATTTGCTAGTTGGATCTTGGCCTTGGGCCCACACATTTCATATATTGGCATATACACAATATTTACATTTATGGCAACCTTGACTTGGCACCAAGGAAAAATTACACATACACATGACCACATCTTCTAACTGTTTACATATTTTGACAACCCATAAAATAAGGGAATTCAAAGAAGGTGGTACACAACCCCACAAAAACACTTCCTTAGTGAAATAAATAAAGAAACTGAAAACTTGATAGCAATCATGAAAAAATGTCTTTTCATGAAAAAACTATCTTACATGAGTTACATGTATCACAATTGAATCAAATTTCCAGAAGGCTGCAACAAATCATCAATATTATAAAATGAAAATTTGATAATCTCAAGCCACTTATGGTGTTTGCACTACACTTTCCCAACTTTGTACAAGATCCACATTAACAAAAGGTTGTAACAACATATGACATGCTTGGCAACATAATTTTTTGTAAAAATGCTTCTTATATTCCAAATAGTATAACAATATTTACAACTAGCATTTTACAAAAAAGATGTAACCAAAGAAAACAACCACCACCAAGGGCTCATAAAGAGGAATTTTGAAGTTGTCCTCACAATGAGGGGGCATTAAACAAACAAATTCCCAACAAGATCTAACCAAGTGATAGGAAACCATAAAGATCATTACTATCTGCCCCATGGATGCACCAGCAATAGGCATAATTGTCATAAAAACAAGTAAAAGCCATTGATGGTACACAATCCAGGTCATCATCCCTGAGCTTGGACAATCCAATCATCTATAAAGGATAATCGAAAACCAACGGTCCCCATCTTTCATTCTCCTCCTCATGCAATTTTGCTACCTCTTGTTATCCATTAAGAGGCACTTAGGGGATTTCCAGTGAGCCACTAAGGATCAGAATAAGTCAATTGTTTTTTCTTAGTGCTCAGAATTTCCGAGGATTCATCAGGACCAAGTGTTGGTACCTTTTTGTATTTCTTACATGTTCATACCCTGCGGGGATATTGTAATAAATGACTTAGCATGATGAAAATTATGTAAAAGGTTTGGCTTTCATAGTTCTTAGTCATCAATACTTTACTCTAGGGTGTTTTTTCCTTGGGAATTATATGTCGTTTTTTAATGACTTATATTTTTTGAGTTTTTCACCCACTCCTCTAAAGCTAGAGTAAGTGTCTTGGTGGGTAAGCCTTAGGAGGTTACTAAAACCTAGGAGTCAATGTATATTACCATGTTAATCATTGTTTTTGAGTCATATGAACATGTACTCGGTCCCCCTAGGTTTTTTTTTAAGTTTTGAAAAAAATATTTTTTCCCATAAACTTAGGCTATTTTTTAATAGTTTAATTGGGAAAATTAAAAATGTAATAAAAGCGTGGTCTAGAGTCCGATTTGGGCATGGGGGTGCTCGTTTTCTAACTCAGAGCACCCATTTTACCCCTAAACCCACTTTCTTAAGTTTTTAAGTGATTTATTTTTCACTTAATTAACTTTTAGTCGAAAAACCCAAAAAATGAAGAAAATAAAGAATCCAACAATTTCTAAAAAACTCAAAAAACATGACGTAAGTGAGTATTCTATGTTGGCAAAGCAATTTGGATATATTCCTAACATTTCTAAAACACTTCAGAGTGTTTTTCTCGGGCATTTGACGCAAGGCAATTTTGCTAAAAAGAAGAGGGCACGTTTCCCAATGAAGTGGGTGCGACTCCCAAGTAAAGGATGGCAAGTGTGAAGAAAAGCAGTATGTTTGAGTTTGTTTCCAAAGGGATGAAGTTTCTTAGCCTTTACCAACTCATTGCCACTTAGTTCCAACTCATTCCAAGCTCATCAAGTGCGTAGCCTCTGGACAAGTGTGCCCTCCCCCCCCTCCTCTGGTTCTCTCATTTTCTATTCAAGCAAGGCACTAGCTCTTCATTTGCATGATGCAAGTACCCTCTGCTCCTGTATTGTATTGTTGTTATCATATTTTCAATAAAGTTGAGGCTTTAGAGGTCCAAACAATGCAAGATCTCATGAATGTGAATGTTGTGCTTAATCGAGGTGATATTTAGCGAGCTGTTGTTTATTTCTCATAAGTTTGCAAATCTAACATCTAGATTAGAAATCCATTTCTGGCTTATAGAGTAAACATTTAAAGGCTTAAATTGTTTACATGTGTTTGATTATCTGAGATTAAGAAGCAACAGATTGCAGTCGGTAATACTTATGTTCTTCTTGTTTCATTTAATTAACCACACTAGATTTGATCTCACTTGTTTAAAGTTTTGTGTAGCTTGCAGATCATCTTAGGTGAAGGAGAAGTGAAAGCTTGGTTCCATCCCTTTTCTCTTCATTCTTTATCTTTGAATCTAACACTTATTGCATTTCGGGCACCTCTACGTCCTCACAAATATTCAAGCTAGAGCTTGTGAGCCTTTCTTCGTCCCTTTAAAATCAATTGTTTTCTTGGTTACCTTTAAAAGCAAGCTTAGATTTCTTCTTAGCTTGTTCATTTTACTGGATCTAAAAGTACTTTTTAACTTGCTATCATAAGCTTAGATCTAGTTGATTTCTTAGTGCTTGAAGTGGCATAAATCTCTTTATTTTTCGGAAGTACTAAGTTGTAATATTTTTATTGTTTTTTTACACTAATCCACCAATTTACGAACAATTAGCTTGTTGTTTTTTGCAAATTGTTGACAGGACAAGAGGAAGTGTTGGCGAAATTTTGAAGTTTTTAGCCTCCCGAAGCACCTCCACATCCCCCCTCTTCAATCCCCTTCTTTCGACAAGCTATTGTAAGCCTTTTTGATCAATTTATAAGGTCAAAACACAGCCCCTGATTTAATTATCAGCATTGTAATAATTTAATAAAAGAGCAAGTGGGATTACAACTCCCACACCCTTCTTCCCCTATTTGGGAGAAGATTGTATCTGTCCTTGAAGTGGTTTGATTTTTTTTAGATTAGATTTGATTACTATAAATTTTAAATCGGTCAAGTTTATTTCAAGTTTACAAATTCAATCAAAGTAATCAAATACTAACCTGGCATTTTATTGTCGTAGTAATTAGTCTCACAAATTTCTTTGATTTTTTGTTTACACAAGGACACAATCCATCTTAAAAGGGTTGTATCTTTTTTGTACTTTGCTTTCATAAATTGAAATAAACATTTGCCTATTCCATGTATACTCGACCCCTCGCAGCTTTGTCGGAGTCTTGGGGATATCAAAAGCAGAATTGAGCATTTATTAATTTTTTCACATCTAATTAATTAACTCATTTTAATAAGAGTAACAACCCATAACATTACGAAAATCCAACGTAACGACTATGAGAAGTAGTGGGCAAATTCTTCAAGGAAAGCGGTAACAACTAAAAAGTAGTCATAGGGTCTCGTTAGGCTACATCCTTGTCGGTATAGTGTTGAACACCCCCCCACGACTTCATCTAGCCCACATTTTTCCGTGCGGAACCACTTTTCCCAAAATCCGGACATATTCCCAGTACCATTCATTACAACAGGAATCCCCTTCCTTTAATTACTCATCATTTTAATAATTAAAATTACCAAGTACACAACAAAATATTTTGTCTTTTTCAGCAGCATTCATTGTTTTGTGACTCCATATTGGCATTGGTTTAATTCTTGCATTCTCTAGTTGCTTACAGTCACGTTGTGATTATTGATATATCTTGTTATGCTGTTGAATTAAGTTCTATAACTTTGCAAAGTGTCTTGTCAATAATTTAAGTTCTATAACTTTGCAAAGTGTCTTGTCAATAATTTATTCATTTCTAACTCCTAAAACAACCCAATCCTTAAAACAATTAAAATACTTAAGAGCCTTAGAAACTCTTTCCATAGGGACTAAACCCCTTGGCTTCGCTAGGAGTTAAGCCTAAACAGAGGAGTCGGGATAAGGTGACCATACCTAAGTTGAGACTTGCCCCCAAGGACGCACCAAGCAACTTGAAGATTTCTGCTGCATTTTCCCCCCAAGCGCTTAAGAGGCGGCAACACCTCTAAAATGTCCAGTGTGACACATCATCCAATGTCAGCCAAGAAGCCTCAATGTGTTGCCCACATGGCCATATTTTCCTTTGCTTCCTATGCTCATGCACCTACTAGTTGCACACTGCAAGGCCTGAGTTGGCCCAACCCTTGACAAGACACCTGAAAGGGCATCAACAACCAGGATCTAGGATGTTCAAGCGAAACACAACTCATGCTGCAAGGGGCCCTGCCCTAGTACTCCAAGTGTTGATAAGTGTTTGACATCCAAAAAAACATTTCTCAATTTGGCCATGAATCTGCAAAGATGAACAGACCATAACCAAAAAATTGTCAAACCAAGTAAAAGAAATATATTATAGACCAAAACAAGTAGGTGAAAAGATTACAATGTACCATATTTCTATATTTCTATTTGCAAATGCTATGTTACAAAGACAAATTAGAATCAATTATTGCACTAATCACTCCATCAATCACCCAATCAATCACTCCACTAATTGCTCCACACACAAATTTTGGTTTGGTTATTGGATAGTGAAGATTGTAATCAGTGTGCCCGAAGCTACTCCTGTAATAGGATCTTCTTGTAATGAATCACTGCACTAATCACTCCATCAATCACACCACTAATAACTCCACCAATCACATCATAAATCACTCCACTAATTGCTCCATGTACCAATTTCAGTTCTATGTATTCTTATAAATATCTAACAGATTATATGGAGTGTGTACAATTGCAGCAATCTCTCTTCACTTGTTCATGTATATTCTCAAGGTTTCTCTCTTCATTAATGCATATCAGTAAATTGACATGGGTACCTTGCCAGACACCCCAATTTTGTGTTGTTATGGTTAAGAATCCATATCCATAAGTTAAAGGTTATGAGTTCCATTCTCTCGATGTTGTTGCATCTTTACATCTCCAATAACAAGAAATCAAAATAAATATTGATGATGTGGGTACTTTGCCAAACACCCCAGTTTGGTGTTGTTTTGGTTAAGGATCCATATCCACAAGTAAACTTTATGATATTCATTCTCACTCAGTTTTGTTGCATCATTACACTTCCATTTATAAGAAATCGAAATAAGTATGGTAACTTTCATGCCCTAGTTTGGTGTTGCTTTGGCCAATGTTTCTAATATTGTGTCAACAAATATATCATCGAGGGTCTGAAAAGAAACTTATCAGAAATACTAGGGAAAGTATAAGGGAATATTGGCAAACTTTAAAAAATACTAAATTATTCAATTTTTTCATTTTAAAAAAATTCTAAAGCAATCCCCTCCCATCTACCCCTTTTACGGGCAAACGTAATGGTGTGTTACTCCTTTGTTCTCAATGCCCTGTGTTTCCCCTTCAAAATGAGCAAAAAATCCCAAAAAATCAAATCATCTCCTGACCTAATCAATATTTTTCATCATATCCCGATATTTTCATAACCCTCGAACTATTCTGATTTTTCACTTTAAGGTATCAAGGAGTTGAAAACTTTGTAATATATCATCAATATTTGCAACTGTCGTTTTGGTTAAGGATCCATATCCAAGGGTAAAAGGTTATGAGCAGTGTTATCAGACTCGCCGAGTTTGGCGATTATGGCTGAGTCTTCTGTGAAACGAGTACTCGACCAAGACTCACCTAGCAAACTTGCCACTCGTCAGACTCAGCCAAACTCGTTTGAGACTCGCCAAACTTGACCAAACTCGCCAGAGATGGTAATATTAAATTCTTAAAGTAAACGGATAGAAAATAAAAGACAAGGAGAATACTAGAAAATAAAAGATAAGGAGAATACCACTTTTACTTAAATTTTTTATATTACCATTAATTGTTTCAGGATGTTTGAGAGTGGTTCCAACATCATCGGACTTCATATGCAAAAAGTAGAATTTTAGATCCCATTCAAAATTCGACAGACTTAACAGTGTTCAGGGTTTCAGGATTGCAACATTTCCACTAGATTCTATCTTGTACAACTGTAGGGAATTGGCATTTAATCAAGTGCATCAACCCCTCTATGTACCTTGATGTTGGTGGTGTTGATTGTTTAACTCCTTTGTCATGACCTTAGTAAAAATGTACCCTTCACTCAAGCAAAATTACTTATTAGGCATGCAAAGCTTTTTCTACGTATTTTTAATGCTTGGATTGGGAGGTTTCATCAAAGTTGTAGGGTGTCAACTAATGTCCTTGGAGGATCAACTTTGAGATTCGAGATAGAGGCAAGGGCTAGAGCCTAGAGGTGGGGGGCACAACGTGCTATTTAAAAATAGGATCCCAATATAGGCAATGATTTTTATAATATGTAGTTATTTGTTGTAGCATGAAGTTTTGAAGTATTTTGTACTCTAGAGGTGATTTAGAGCCTCTTTGTTTATGCATTTTGGGTTAGATACGGATTGCACTCGATGGGATTTTAGTTATATGCACCTGTATTTTCTGTATGAATCTCCTGCTAATGATTTGAGTTGGCTTTATGAGGAAACTGAGGATCCCTCTAGTGTTTCCATCTTCTGAAATGGAAACACCCAATACACCTGCATCACAATTGTTGCTTCGGTCACAGGCACCAGCTCCTCTAGTCCCTGTTTTAGGCATTCTACTTCTTGTAGTTGAGATTGGACTTGAAGACATTGTCTATTTTGATTTTCTACTTATGTTTTAAGTTATGAAGTTGAACTTGGTACTATTTGTGAATTTGTTCAGGGAATCATCTTTCGATTCACTATTTTGCAAATAAATATGGAGGGTCAAATGTTGTATTATCATTTTTTTTAGATTATGCAATGATTTTTTGCATAGAATGTGGTTTTATAACTTATATGGATTAGAAACTGTTGAAATATTGTAACTTCGAAGAATATTCTAAATGTATTTTACTGATGTAACCCAAGGGAGATGTCTTATTCCTCCGTCGGGATGTTACTATTGTATTTGGACACCATAGAGTCATGAGGTACAACCTCCATTGTAAGTCGGGTCAATAATACTCTCTTGAATATAATATAATATTGTTTTATGTCTCCCCAAGTGAAGTCGACCCAATAAGTTTGTTGGGGTCGACTTGTTAGGGTAAAAGTCAAGTGACAGAAAGTGTATAAATAGGGGAGTTGTGTTCCTCATTAGAACACACACTCATTTGTGTATAGCACATAGGAGAAAGAGAGAAAGAGAGAGAGAGAGAGAGAGAGAGAGAGACATATCTGTTGGGAGAAGGAGCACCTGTTTGGGGTCTTGTCTTTGTACTTTTGATACATCTATATAGAGGAAGTTTTGTTGGGTTTTCTTCCCCATGAGGGTTTTCAAGGATAAATCTATGTGTTCTTTTGTGTGGTTGTGCTTGTCTATCTTTTAGTGATCCTTTTGTATATGGTTATGATGTTATGATGCTAAATGTTATTAGATCTTGTATAACCATTAAAAACTTAACAGTCTTTGTGCAGCCGAAACACTACTACAGCTACAGCTACTGAAGATTAGGGTTTCATGCTTGGAAAACCCTAGAAGACAAAAACTAGTCATGTTGGGACTTTCGCTATAACTCAAGATTGGAGAAGGCTCAGGAGATGAGACTTTGACAAGCCGAAGATGAGGTCTTGTTGTACCCTGTGTACAAGTTTCAGCCTCAGATTCGCTATAATCGAGGAGATATGATTCCTCCAACTTAAGGTTCGAGCCTCTCCCAGAATTCAGCCTTAAACAGGTGACCTAGGGAGAATTGCTATATCTCGGGCTAGGAAAGTCCAAATGAAATTTCGCAAGATGTTTCAGATAGGGCACAGACTGTAGTTTCTGTGGTAAAAGTTTCTAAACAGTCCGTACAAGTTTACGGACTGTAGTCAATGTGGAAGTCCTTACAAGTTCGTTATTCTGAATAGTCCTAAAATAAGTCACCTTGGGAAACATCGCATAAGTCCCACTTGGTGAAACCAATTCTACTCTAACATGTGGGGTTGGAAAGAAGACAGACCAAGCTACCTCAGTACAAACTTTCAGACCTAGAAGAGCAGGAATTTCGAAGATACAGCAGAAACAAGGTCAGGCAATTCTGCAGAAGAAATTGAAGAAAACTAGGGCTTCTTGTTTCGGGCACTTCCCTCCACCAATCATTTGAAAAAGGAGGACTATCAAACTCACCCTAGGAGGGCACATCTTTCTATGGAAGAAGTTCCTCATTCTGTGGATTTTCAATTTTTGACCTAACACTACTACCGTGGGAAAACTAGGGCATTAGATATTTTGCAGTTTTGTTCACAGTTTTGGGAAAATGAGTATGTTGCTCAACTCGCCTTGAGGAGGCGCATCTTTCTATCTAATTAGATCTGAAAGATACCTAAGTTGAAAAATTAGGGTTTCTCTGTCAAACCCTAGGTCCACTAAAAGCAGTCTCCCATTAAAGCTTTCAAGCTAGCATCAAGTTGAAGCAATCTCATTGGTAAGTTCTATCCTCTCTATCTCCATTTGAGGTTCTCATTTTATCATGATGACAAACAGTACCAAGCTTGAAGAAGCCAAGAAACTCTGAGCATGAAAGTATAGAGTGCTTCTCATACCTGAAGAACTATGTCAAAGAAGAATCTGGAGATCCAGTGGGAGATGAAGACAGAGCACAAGAAGGATTTAGTCAAAGCCAAGAGGATTATTTTCGCCTCCATTGGATCTCACATGTATCATCCTTGTAGACTCCCAAGGATATGTTCGGTACAATGACCAACCTGTACGAAGGAAAGAATATCAACAGAAAGATGACATTGAGGAACCAACTGAAAAATGTAAAGATACAGAACTCAGAGACCATGCAATTCCACTTCACAAGGGTTTCTCAAATCAAAGAACAACTTGAAGAAGTCAAATAAAGACATCATGCTCACACCGCTGAAGATTCCTCAAGTGATGAGGAATGTGAATTCTACTGATGAGACAAAGATCATACTCTTGTCCATTTAAGTATTTGGATAAGAAAGAATGAAATTAGTGACACTCAGAACCAGTACACAGGTTCCCAGATCAATAGAAGGATCCAAGACATAAGGATCGAAAAGGAGTCTACCAAACAATAAAAGATAAGTATTTGAATTGTCATTATTTAGTTGTGATCAAGGAAATGTATTATGCATGATAGAATGGTTGCATTAATGACAGTATACTACTAATATGCATGTTATGGGTAAGTAGCCCACGGTTCTATACAACACTCCATTGCTACTTATCTAGAATGAAACCTCTTTGCTGACATATTGGGATTAGTGCACAATCTCAATGATGTTATGGTAGAGATGGAAGGCATCTAGAAAGTTTCCGTGTGTATACGGGATATGGATGAATGTTGTATTGGCTAAAATAGTTGCATGACTATATCTTTATGCATAAGAATCTGTCATTATGAATATGTCCTATGAAATAATGCAACTAGTGCATTTGACTTGTACGAAAGATCGCGTACAATCGCCTACAAGAAAATAAGGATGAGACTTGTTTCAAAGAACAAGTGATGACAGTTCAAGATTCACTCCAATAAACATACATAAAGATGAACATGAAAGCTCACAAGGTCAGAGACACCGTGACGAAAGAAAGAGCTTCAGAAGAATATAAGAGAGCGGTAGATCCACCTCGAGAGATGAAGACCACCTTGGGCACGAGAGATAATTCAAGATGAAGAAAAGTATGACGGGACTTCCAACTAAAGTAAGAGGACTCGGATACACTCTAGTTATGTGGCACAGTTGAGTGACATCATTGATGCAGACCCTTCCAGCTATGAAGAAGTAGCCAAGGAGAAATGGAAGAAGCTATGATCAAAGAGTACCAGTTGATCATGGGGAATGATGTTTAGATGTGGTTCCAAGACCTGAAGGGAAGTTCGTAGTGTCTTCCATGTGGATCTACAAGATCAAGTATACAAAGCAAGGTTCGTGGTTTGTCTCAGAAAAGAGGGAGTAGATTATGGCACGACATACTCCATTGACCAGACACACTTCTCCAGCGAATCAGAAGTATATATCGAGCAAAGAACCACATGTGCAAAAAAGACTTTGTACGAGCTCAGAAGGCACCCATAGATAAGCACATCCAGTTACATAAGGAGCTTGAAGATCACCTAGAGTGATGAATATCTTAACCTTTGCTACAAGGTTGAAGATGGAAACCTATAGAAGACAACAAGCTCACAGATGGGTGCAAGAGGAACTTTTCAACAAAGTTCAAGATAAAGGATCTTGGTATCCAGTAACCTGAGATGGATACATAGAAGATCAGTAGAAGAGGATGCTACCTGTCACTCCAGCACAAAATGTTTTGGGGGGATGATGCTCTGCTTCAAGGGGAGTGATTGCAGAAGATTTTCGAGTTCGACATGGTACGACAAGATGGACAGCTTCTTGATGGACTAAGGCTTTACCAAGAGTAAAGTGGGTTCCAACCTTCAAGGTTGAATGCGGAAGACTGGGATATGTCGATGACCTGACAGGATGAACTCATTGTAGATGCAAAGAGGAAGTGTCTAGGACAGAAAGAGCACCTCAGGATGTTTGGGATTGGGTATGATCTCATGAAGAGGCTGAGTACATTGCACCATGTTCAACCTGTAGTGAAGCAATGCGGCTTCGCAAAGTATGTTGTGGAAAGCTTAAGAAGATTTGATATGTTGGATTGTAAAGCCGTGGCCACACCCATTGATACCAACATGAAGTTGTTATCTGATGAATCATAAGAGTTAGAGGATGTGACTCAGTACAGACAGATTATTGGGTCGTTGATGTATCTAATGAATACTAGGCTAGATATATGCTTTGCTATGAACACCCTGAGTCAGTATCTAGTTAAGCCTAGATGTGTTCACCTAATAACTACAAAGCATGTGATAAGGTACCTGAAAGGTACGACAAACTTTGGACTATACTTTGATGGAGATCATAACTACAGATTGTATGGTTATACGGATTCAGATTGGGCAGGAAGTGCCTCAGACAAGAAGAGCACCTCAGGTGGACGTTATTGTCTGGGATCCGCCATGATCTCATGGTTTAGCAGGAAGCAATCCAGTATTGCTCTCAGTACGACTGAAGCAAAGTATATAGCAACTTGTTCCTCTAGTTGTGAAGCCACATGGCTTCGGGAGTTGATGTCAGGTCTATTTGATCTGAAGTTGGATACCACAGTGATTCTATGTGACAACCAGAGATGTATAAAGATGACAGAGAATCTTGTGTTCCATGATAAATCAAAGCACATAGAAATCCGATATTTTTACATGAGGGATATGGTAGAGAAGGGAGCTATAAAACTTCAGTATGTGAGTACCGATGGGCAAGTTGTTGATGTGTTGACCAAACCTCTATCTCGAGTAAAGTTCGAATACTTCCGTGACAAGCTTGGCGTAGTCCAAAAAGAATTTCCTCGCAAGGAGGAACAATGATGATGATATAGATCTTTCCTCGTAGGGAGGAATAGTGATGATGATGCTGAAGACTTTCCTCGCAAGGAGGAACAGTGATGATGATATAGATCTTTCCTCGTAGGGAGGAACAGTGATGATGATGTTACAGACTTTCCTTGCAAGGAGGAAAGATGATGATATGGACCCTCCTCGGAAAGGGGGAGCAGGTTAATGATATGGACCCTCCCTGGAAAGGGGGAGAGATGATGAGTCTATCACTACGAATGAGATGGCAATGATGCATAAGTACAAAAAAGGCCAAGTTCCCTTCAGATGCTGGTGAGGTCCGACATTTACTTGTGGACGAAAGTATCCTCTCTTAAGGATGGTCTTGCGGACAAGAACACTCTGCTCTTGAGAGTTGTCCTAGCCCTTACCAGCTGAGGATGGTCCTACAGACGATACTCTTTTCTGGAAAGTGATCCTACATTCACTTGTAGGATGGTGCCATAGACAAAAACACTCTGCTCTTGAGAGTGGTCCTAGCCCTTACCGACTGAGGATGGTCTACGATGAGTCATGCATTCATTTGCTGACAATGTGGTCCTGCATTCATTTGCAGATGAGATCTGCATTCATTTGCAGATGGTACTCTCTTCTGGAGAGTGATGCTACATTCACTTGTAGGATGGTGATGTAGACAAGAGCACTCTGCTCTTGAGAGTGGTCCTAGCCCTTACCAGTTGAGGATGGTCTACGATGAGTCCTGCATTCATTTGCAGACGATGTGGTCCTGCATTCAGTTGCAGACGATATCTGCATTCATTTGCAGACAATGTGGTTCTGCATTCAACTCCAGACGAGATCTACATTCATTTGTAGATGATGTGGTCTTGCATTCATTTGCGGACAAGATCTACATTCAGTTGCAGACGATGTGGTCCTACATTCATTTGCGAACGAGATCTGCATTCATTTGTAGACAATATAATCATACATTCATTTGCGGACAATCCAGCCGGTCGATGATATGGACCCTCCTTGTTAAGGGGGATTAGGCTGATGAGAATTGCATCATCCTGGGACTTATGTCCAAAAGTGATAGGGATTAATCATCTGGTCGATGATGTGGACCCTCCTCGTTAAGGGGGAGTAGGCTAATGAGAATTGCATCATCCAGGGACTTATGTCCAAAAGTGATAGGGATTGATCATCCCGCAAAGAGATCATGTGTGCTGCAGGTTATGATGCTTCTGACGATGTTATTGATCAACAGATCAAGCATGGATGCACACGATGGAAGTATTGATCGAAAAGATCAAGTAGTATGATTGCAGATAATGCAAATGATCGAATGATTGGGTGCTGCAAAGGATCGAGTGATCGAGTGCTGCAAAGGATCGAGTGATCGAGAGCGACAAAGGATCAAGTGATCGAGTGTTGCAAGAAGATGAAGATCAAAGTGTTGCTGCAAAGGATCAAGTGATCAACTACTGCAAGAAGATGAAGATCAAAGTGTTGCTACAAAGGATCAAGTGATTGAGGGCTGCAAGAAGATGAAGATCAAAGTGTTGTTGCAAAGGATCAAGTGATTGAGTGTTGCAAGAAGATGAAGATCAAAGTGTTGCTGCAAAGGATCAATAGATCGAAGTGCTGCAAGAAGAAAATCAAAGTGTTGTTGCAAAGGATCAAGTGATCGAATGTTGCAGAAGATAAAAGATGAAGACTCGGTACTGTACAAGATGATGTTCCAATACTGAATATGTTCCAATAACTAGAACAGTTATTGATGATTGTTGAAAACTTCCTATGACGTATAGATGTATCACCTTGATGATGTTGCAGATGCTCTCTCTCCGTGCTCCTATAGTTGATGATGTTGTTGTCAGTAGAATACCCTTCTCGTTAAGGGGGAGTGTTGAAATATTGTAACTTCGAAGAATATTATAAATGTATTTTACTAATGTAACCCAAGGGAGATGTCTTATTCCTCCGTCGGGATGTTACTATTGTATTTGGACATCATAGAGTCATGAGGTACAACCTCCATTGTAAGTCCGGTCAATAGTACCCTCTTGAATATAATATAATATTGTTTTGTATCTTCCTAAGTGAAGTCGGCCCAGTAAGTTTGTTGGGGCCGACTTGTTAGGGTAAAAGTCAAGTGACAGAAAGAGTATATATAGAGGAGTTGTGTTCCTCATTAGAACACACACTCATTTGTGTATAACGCATAGAAGAGAGAGAGGGACATATCTGCTGGGAGAAGGAGCACTTGTTTGGGGTCTTGTCTCTGTACTTTTGATACATTTAAATAGAGGAAGCTTTGCTGGGTTTTCTTCCCCATGAGGGTTTCCCAGGATAAATCTCTGTGTTCTTTTGTGTGCTTGTCTATCTTTCAGTGATCCTTTTGTATATGGTTATGATGTTACGATGCTAAATGTTATTAGATCTTGTATAACCATGAAAAACTTAACAGAAACGTCATTAGTATATTTTTTGTGCACAAACTTTACTAAATTTTGAGTGTTTTCTCTATTTGCCAAGTCTTATCCAAGTCGACCGAGTCCCAAGCCAGCCAAGTAATTGCCGAGTCTGAATCTGAATACATTGGTTATGAGTTCTAAAAGGTTGTGCACATATCATTTGGTATCAAAGCCTAACAATCAAAACTTATATCCACCTTGATTTCAGTTTAAAATTTGGCTTTTCTCGAAATCCAGCTTTGGAAGGAGTGCAGAACCCAACCTCCTTTGTTCAGCTTGAAATTTTCCAAGACGAGATCTGATTCCATTGATCATTTTATCCATCTAGAAAAGAACTTGAATCAGCCTTCATATGGTGTTTTTCTACAAAGTTGGGAAACAAGCCAGAATTAAAGTCATTAATTCCACTTTAAACTTCCTTGGATAGAAGATATCATTGTGTAGACAGTAGATCATTCTGTCCTTATGTTGCAAACCCTGAATCAACCTTTGTACATAGTTTTTCTATGACCCCAATGCCAGAATTAAATCCATCTGTTCGGCTTGCAATTTTACCAGCAAAAAGATCTCATGGTGAACAAAAAACATTTCCTTCTACAACAAACCTAAATTCTACTTTTGTACAGTACATTTGAGTCAGTTGACAACCTCATGGTACATGCAAAAAGAAATTCAAAATTCCTGGGTTGAGCTAAAATTTTGCAAGTAGATTTTACGCATCTAAATTTGTATTCCTATGTTATCAGATGAAAATCCTTGTTGATTTCAGTTATTAACTTATTTCCATCTTATTAACTAAAAATAAGATCCCTATCATCATTTCAGCAGAAAGGACATCCAATAACTTTCTTCCATGAACCTCTTACCTTTGACAAAGATTCTACCATTTGTTCAAGGATTCCATTTTTACTATTTAGCAGGGACATAGGTCTGTACCCCCAACTACACAAGGCCTGAGAATTATTTTGTACTTCACTGGAAGGTGTATAACCCAAACTACAGCAAAAAACGGGGAGGATTTCCTCTAAGCAGGGAGGAAATGGTCAGAATTAGTTGGTGAAAGTGGACAATGTACCATATTAGTAGTAAGTATACTTATATTTGCAACTCCTATGTTAAGGAGACACATTGTTCATTGCACTAATCACTCAATCAATCAATACCAGTTATCACTCCATCAATCACTCCACTAATTACTACACATATCAATTTCCACTCTCTGTATTCTTATAAATATCAAATGGATTATAGTGTATAGAGTGTGTATAGATGCAGCAATCTCTCTTCTCTTGTTCATGTGTGGATGCTTTCTCATAGGGTTTCCTCTCTTCATTCATGCATATTGTTGCCTTTTTCTAACCATACACATATCACCTGCACTTCATTTTCACTTGGAAAACATGCCAAGCCACAACAAAATCCACTAACCATACTTCTTTGTCTCCAAGAAGAGCAGCTATCCATGCTAGTTGACACTGATTGAATCACCTCCTTCATTTTCACTTGGAAAACATGCCAAGCCACAACAAAATCCACTAACCATACTTCTTTGTCTCCAAGAAGAGCAGCTATCCATGCTAGTTGACACTGATTGAATCACCTCCAGTCGTTCCCAAGTAGACTGGGCTTTTCAGCAGTACCAAAATATGTGCTTGAGAGTTTCAGAACAACAACAAAAGGCGCAGACAAGCTGGGCCATACCCACATGATCAAGGGCTCGACCAGTGGCCAAACCTCCATGCACTAGAGACCATGCAAAAATGGGCTTCTTATGCTCCCAAAAACTTCCATTTCAACCAAAGCCAAAAGAGCCATATGCTTATGAGCATAATGACTCTCAAAATCACTACATTGTGACCATCAGTTTGCAAATGACACACACCAAGAGATGAGAATATGAAATTCTTCCATAATTTTGCAAACTATAGGAAAAATAAAAATACAATTTGAGAAATTCAAAGGGATGATAAGACAAAAGCTTGTACTTTGAAAGACATAGCAGATCTGGGTGTGGATCATTTCCGGCAGATTACAAAAAGGATGACAGAGTAAATATTGCAGAGGTGGTGAAAATGACATCTTTCTTCCCAGTTTTGTTGATGTCCAAGGAAATGAGAGAATGACGAAGGGAATATCTAAAGATGAATTATAAAAAGTCCTTCAATGACATCCTTCTTCCCAGTTTTGTTGATGTCCAAGGCAATGAGAGATGATGGAGGGAATATCTAAAGATGAATTATAAGAAGTCTTTCAAAGTCTTCAGAAAACAAGAGTCCCGGGCTAGATGGTAGGACTATTGAGTTTTTTCTGGGATTCTATGAGCTAATAGAAGATGACCCAATCAGAGTGGTGGAGGAATCAAGAACTTCTGGAAAGATATTGCAAGCTTTCAAAATTTAAATCCACTTTTATTGCCCTAATCCCAAAAAAGGCAAGCAAGCCTGAATATTTTGATGATTTAGGCCTCTCTTCGTGTAACAGCATTTATAAGATCATGATTCATATCCAAGATCACTGCAATCAGGGTCAAAAGGTTACTATCAGAATCAATCTTTCAGGAACAGTTTGGGTTTTTAAATGGTAGCCAGATTCATGATGCCATTGGTGTGGCTCAGGAAGGAATGCACAACATAAAAACAAAAATTCTCTCAGCTATGGTCCTCACACCGGATTTGTCTAAAGCTTACGAAGTTACGATTAGGCCAATTGGTATACAGACTTATGTTGCTTCATCTTGTGCTTGTACTGCACTTTGCAAATTGGGTAATCAATTATCAGATGCTTGACATCAGTGTCCTTGGTTTAGCCTCTGAACTTTTTAGGCCATCTCGAGGGCTTCAACAGGGATGCCCTTTATCCTCACTCTTGTTTTTTATTATAGCAGAGGGTCTAAGCAGAGCTATTCTGGAGGCAACAAGACCTGGTGCAATAAAAGGTATAAATCTGGTAAGAAAGCTAAACTTAACTCATTTACTGTTTGTAGATGATGTTCTATTATTTTGTGATGAATAAAGAGATGCCAAAAAAATAAAGAAATTTTAAATTTGTATTGTTCAGAGACTAGTTGATGGTTAATTTGCAAAAATCTTCTATATCTTTTTATGGGGTGTCCAATAATTTAATTAGAGAATTTACCCATATTTGGGGTTAAAGTATTTGGGCTTTTCATTATACCTAATGACTATGGAATTAATGATTGGAGGTGGTTAATAGCCAAAGTCGAAAAAAGAATAAAACTGTGGTGTAATAGGTGGCTGTCTAGAGGTGGAAAACTAGTCCTGGCGAAATCAGTACTGGAGGCAATACCAGAGTTCTGGCACTCACCAGTACTGGAGGCAATTCCAGACTTCTGGCCCTCACTGTGTTTCATTCCAAAGGGGGTGTTGAAAAAAATGAGGACTGCTTTTAGGTTCATGTGGGAAGGAGGAAAGGAAAGTGAAGGCATCCCTCTAGTTAGATGGCAGGATATGACAAAACCCAAGAACTGGGGGATGGGGCCTAAAAAACATTCATCATTTTGGGAAGGCCCTTGCAGCTAAATGTATATGGGGATTGATTTCCAATAAGGGGATGTGGATTCAAGTTATAATTCAAAAATATATAGAACCTGATTCTCTTGTAGATATTATCAAGAAGCCTAATAAATCTGCTCACAATGCCTCCGTTGTATGGAAGGCAATGGTGCTGGCCTTTCCTCAGGGGAGGCAGGTGCGGGAGGGATCATCTTCGATCCAGGAGGAAATCTAGTCAATCCCTTTGCCTGGGATCTTGGTACAAAATCGAATAATGAAGCGGAATGGTTATCACTTTATCACGGCTTGGAATTAGCTTCTAGGAAGACCATTCCCAAGCTAATGGTCTTTGGCAACTTAAGACAAGTTATTCAAGAGATGAGAACTGGCTACAATAAGGGCTCAATCAGATGCAAAAGAATCTACGACAGAATCTGTCTCCTAAACTCTCCCCCTCAAGTCTTATTTTTCCATATTCTCAGAGAGAATAATGGCATAGTTGATAAGCTAGCCAACCAAGGAGCTAAGAGTCCCAAAGGTGATATAGTTTACAATGGTCAAAAAAAGCTGTGTAAATTCGTTCCCTAACCTCACCCCCATAGACTTTCACCCTCCCTCTTCATCGAACACTCACGAGTTCGAGGTTCATCAAGACGTGTAAGCATCAGCCTGCCAAGTGGGACCCTCCTCTGGTCGACATTAACTACTCTCCTCCGGCTTCTGTACCCCGGGGTCTCATCGAGGCAGTTCGCACAAGCGAAATGGCAGAGTGGGTAAATTGCGATGGAAACCAATATTCCAGTTCATTGTATGCTGGCTCGAAAGAAGAAGACGGAGTTGTGCATTTGCAGGGTTTGTTTGCAGGTTTCCCATCCTAGTCTGGAACAGCTCCAGCACTTTCAATGGCCAAGAAGGACATTGACGCAGGGTTCGCCAACCTCAAGTCAGGCCAGGAAGACATTGTTGAATTTTTAGCATTCGCATGAATACTTTAAAATTTGCACACTAACATATAACAAATGACAAGTGCAATAAACAACATCAACACACTGAACACAAAAAAATTTCACTAGGGAAACCTTTAAAGGACAAAAACCCCAAAAGCATTAGTAATTCATCTCGTAAATGAGACAATTGAGTTCTTCAATGAATTCTCAAACCCTAATGGGTTTGTACCACAGATCCACAATTACAGAAGATAAATTTACACAAGAAAAAACAAATTAGGTCTTTCAACAAATTAAGGTTTTTTGTCCTAATTTTCTCTCTCCTGCCCAGAAAAACTCAAACTGCCCAAAATCCTGTTTAGCCTGCCCGAATTTCTTTTATGCCTGCCCGTGACCTATTTGACCCTGCTCGGGTTGCTGCTGCTCACCTGCCCGAAGTTTGCCCGGTACCTGCTACTCTACCTGGATCTCCTATTGCTCTGCCCAAATCTCCTATTGCTCTACCCAAGCTTGCTCGGGTCTGCTCTAGCTCTGCCCGAGCCCTTTCGGGCTTGACTGTAGACTGCCCGAGGGTCTGGTGCAGACCAGTAGCCCTCAAGGGCTAGCCTGTTGGCTTCCCGAGGGTCTGTGCAGGCCCCGAACCTTCTCGAGCTGACCTGATGGGTGCCGAGGGTTCTGTGTAAACCCGGCAGCCCTTACGGGCTTGCCTGATGACTGCCTGAGGTGCCAGCAGAGGGGCCGAGCCCTAGAGGGGACTGCCCGAAAGACTGGAAGTTGCCCGGATGAAGAAAGGAGCTGCCCAAGGAAGGAGAAGAACCTGCTCAAGCTGATGTGGAGCTGCCCGTAATCAATCCGTGAAGGTGAGAAGGTCTAGGGTAAAACCCTAGCTCATGAAAAGAAGAAAAAGAAACTGTTGTTGTTCTTGTTGATGAAACCCTAGCTTAAGGTTTGACTTCAATAGGTGTGGTGCCCTAGCTAGACTCATCCATGCTAGGGCATAACCACAAGACAATTTTTCTTCTTCTTTGAACCAGCGAATACCTTCCTTGGAGCAGCTGCAAGTGTGAGAGCAAGTGTGTGTAATAATGAAATGGATTGTCTTCTTTTATAGCCTTTGAGTCACCTGTAAGTGGACCAAAACTCAAAAAGAACAAAATATTATTATTTTATTCTTTTATCACTTTGACTTTTGCCTTTAGTGGTACTAAAGGTCTTTTTGCGCTTTCACTTTGACACCTTAGTGGTACTAAGGGTCCTCATGTATTTTAGACTTTTGCTTTAGCCTTCTTCAAGTGCCATGTGGTCAAAACAAGTGGTCAAGGTGGTCCTTCATCCCCACTCAAAGTACATCATCATAAACAGAGAGAATTACTAATGCTTTTATCTCACACTCTGTGTGACACCAAGATCGGATACTAAGGTGTCTTAACCAAGGGTAGCTAAGCCTTGGAGAAGATCACAAAGCCCACTGATCGAGGGTCAGAGTGTCACACATGCCCAGACCCGGTCTAGGGCTTATAGTGTAATCCTGGTAACAGACCAAGTGCCTCAGCCATAGGCTGCATAATTTGACACAAGGTCAAATACTTGGTTACAGACCAAGCACCTCCATTCTCTCAGAGAATGGCCCTCAGCCCTAGGCTGACTCCCTAGTCCCAGACTAGGTAAATTCCTGATAACTGACCAAGTGCCTCCATTCAAAGAATGGCCACTCAACTCTAGGCTGAGTCCCCCAGTGCTAGACTAGTTCCACATCCTAGTCCTAGACCAGATGTCACCATTCAACAGAATGGTCACTCAACTCAAGGTTGAGTCCCCCAGTGCTGGACTGGTTCCATATCTTGGTCCCGGACCAGATATCCCCATTCAACAGAATGGTCACTCAACTCAAAGTTGAGTCTCCCAGTACTAGACTGGTTCCACATCCTGGTCCTGGACCAGATGTCCCCATTCTCCTAAGAGAATGGCTCTCGATGCTACTCAGAAAAATCAACACTATTTGGATTGCTAGGAATGGAGGTATTTTGGAAGGGAAAAATAATCCCTCCATTTCAAAGTGGCACTCAGAGTGAGGTAATATTTGGGAATTACAAGCTTATTTCTATCTCTCCAGAGTCCAAGTCTTAGACAAATTAACTCAGTACCTATTGATAAGTCGGGTACTTGGGGTTTTTTATGGAGCAAGCCAGGGCTCTTTATCAAGATGTGGTGCAGCAGGGATTTTATATTTGAATGATTCTCTTTTCGATAGATCCAAGGTAGGTCTGGGAGGGAGTTCAAATAAGTTTGCTAAGTCTTCTGCTTTATAATTGCTATTAAAGGTTGCTGTTGAAGAGGGGTCCCTCAGATTTATGTCTATGGTTATTCAATGGTGAATATCAAATGGCTAAGAGGGGGAAACAAGATATTAAATCTTTTTCTAAGGCTCATCTATGAGGAGATTATTTTGTACAAAACTGTATTAACTCCATCTCTTTTTCTCAGGTGTTCAGAGAAAACAATCAAAAGGCGGCTTCTCTTTCAAAAGCTGGTCTTCTGCTGTATGATGATAATTGACAATGCTGGAATCAAGAGAGGGCCAACTTCGGGAACCTATCAGGCAGTTTCATTCGTCATCTTATTTCAGGATTTATCTGCTGATTTTCTGTTGTTTATGTGGTCTTTCAAGGAGTGGGCTGAAGGTCACTGTAATTTTTTGAAGACTGTATATGAGTCATCAGTTAGGGCTCTATCTGCTGGACTTTATGTCACTGGTACATGAACTTTGTGTGACAGACCTTTTTGTATATGAATCTATGAACATCACCATCATGTTGGTATAATGGATCTGTTATGACTTGTAATTGGAGCCTTTTTTGTTGCTGTTGCTACTTTTTTAGGAGAGGTCCTTCAGGACTCTTTTGTAAGGCCCTTCAAGGCTGCTCAAAGTCCATATGCTGGACGATTGAGAATGCAGTTTGCATGTACAAAATACTTTCTTTTTGTATGAATAGAAATGCAATTTTCTTCCAATGACAAAAATGACACACACCAAAAATGCTAAGCCAAGCCCACTTTGTTGCATATGATAGATTATACTCTTGACTAAGGATCAAATATAGTAAGTTTGGAAGTTTTTAAAAGAATGGTTGCAGCTTTGGCTGCATTAAGCCAAGGCTAAAATAAAAGTGTGACCACTTTCAACACAGTTCTGAGGTCTTCCATTGTTGCTTAAAATACTTTATCACATATACAAGAAAATTCTATAAATTTAATTTCTGGGAAAGGGACATGGACATTTGGTCAGACAGAAACAGCAAGCGGGTAGAATCAATATAATGGAAAACATGTCTGAAGGTCCATATATGCTGGCCCCAAATTTGTGGGAAATGGTAGATGAAACCAGACCAATGCTGCTAGGATATAGAGTCTAGACTCCTAAATATTTATTCTTCTCTTACAGGTGAGTGTAACTTCAACAATGGTGCCACGTGGCATAGAAATTTAATTATAAGAAATGCTTCATTTTACTATTAATGTAATCAAATATGTACATAGTAGGCGTTTTGAGTCTTGACAAACAAAGAACACTGCATGGCAACCATCACAAGCTAATAAAGTTAAAATTGCCTGTCAAAATGCCACTGGGGTATACAACATTAAAGTTATTGACCCTAAAAGCAGCTTGGCATAAAAGCCTAACAACCGTAAAGACTTGCCATTATGGCACGAACAGCAGTGATCACAAAAAGCCGTGAGATCAATTAAGCTGCCCTTCGGATTAGAACCAAATATTGGAAGAGGATCATCCTTGTCATTCAGGGTGGGTTCCATCCATCTTAAGAGAGCTCAGCATCCGGGGCAGTTGTCCCACATCCATCATTCTCGGTCGGCTTTTCATTTCCCAAGATAGCAAGGGCAAGAATCGGGAACTTGTCATCCAAAGGCCGCGTGAGTATAAATGAATTGTAACTTTAGGGGAAGAAATCCAAGAACATAATTTAATCAATACATGTTAAGTGGATGCAGTTCAATTGGCTGAGAGAAAAAATTGTTTCCTACCCCATCTAGGTTCAAATTTCACCATGTGACATGTTGTTCTTTTTGAGCGGATTGTTGTTGAGATGTTGAGTTGGCCAATGTTATCAAAACCCAACTGGTTTTGAAAAAACCCGCCGGTTGGACCGGTTTACAAGCTTCGCTGAGTCATATCACGCACTCAAACCGTTTTTTACCAGTCCCATATGAAATTGGCCAGTTTCAAGGTTGAACCGGCCGGTTCCATACAAAACCGGCCAATTCAGTACAAAACTAGCCGGTTTTGTACAAAAAGGCCCAGGACCCCCAAAAATAGCTAATTTCAAATTCTTTCAATAAAATAAAAAATAGGGTCCATGTGTGAGCTGTTTAATTGACCCACGACCCTTCGAATGAAAAGGAGGATCCCACCCTCCATATCAATCACATTTAGTTGTGGATGGACTTGGGCCTCTTCCACAACAAGAGGATGTGAACATTGATGATGCAGTTAGACAAGTGCCTTCAAGCATAGGGGAGTTAAGCCATGCTCATTTTGAGGATGTAGATGATGACTCTGATTCTGAGCAAGAGGACTCAGATAATTCTGATATATGATTATAATCATTGGATTGTAGATTCTAGATCCTAGACTGCAGTCATATGCTTATATTTTGAGTTTAGAGGCCATTTATAACCTCTTTGTTGATTTACTTTTCTTTAGATATGTATTTGTAGTCGATGTTATTTTGGTTTTATACACTCTTACTTGCTATATACATGAGAAACTTTGCATATTTGTGTATAATGGTTTGAATTCACATGGATGCACATGGATATATATGTATTTTTTGAAAATATGAATGTTTTATGTATTTTTGCTCAATCGGTTTTTTTATCCGGTTTGTTTCCCGGTTTTTGTCCGGTTCTGGTTCCCGGGGTCGGCCGGTTCGACCACCGGTTCGGTTCTGATAACAATGATGTTGACTTGGTTCTGAAGAATCCAATTTACTCTGAATAGCATCCTTTGGAACGAGGGGAAGTGTCGAATGAATTTCTCTCAAAATTGCATTTCATAAAGCAAGCAAAAGGTCTCGGGGTGGCTATGCATGTAAAGGGCCTCACTCAATATCCACACCCACGCCAGATTAGGTTACTTAATCACTACAACCAAACAATTTACCTTGAATACCATCCTCGAAAGGAAGAAAAATGCCTAAAAGTTTCACATGATTACATTAAATATAAATATAAAAACTTTAAAATGTACACAAGATGATCACTGAAATCGTGACCAATCAACTAAGTGTGAGAATCTAATGCATTAGGATTCGATCCAACAGACTGTCGACTTGAGTGAATATTGATCGTAATCCTTTTATCATTCATTCACACAATACTAATCCATAGATGATAGAACTATATTATAATGATGTTGACAAGTTGCTCTGTGACCTAGGATATCTGTTATTAGATTCGTTCATTCAAGTGGCATTATCCGCAACTAGTAGTTGCTTAAGTTCATCTGATCGTCGGCAGCCATAGTGACCATGAAGATTAACATGTGCCCAGTGGATGATGTCTCCCGAGTGATCAATGTGCCATGCATACTCCTAACATAATTTACAATATACTGAGAATAGGCCTTTGCTCCCAGCCCTTCTAAATGTTTTGTTGAAGCGTTTAGAAACCTATTCAACTTTTATCAATAAAATACAAATATATATATATATATATATATATATATATATATATAGGCTTAGACGAGAGGAATGTTAAAGTGAAATGAAATCCCAAAATAGGGATATGTCACCGTAGTAACATGACCTATCACATACATAACGCCTCTCAAAAGAGAATGCAAACCCACTTTGTAGAAACAGTCAGAAGTGCATGTGATTCGCTAGAAATTCAAAATACTGAAACAACAAAAACAAAGGAACTAATCAAACGCCTGGCAAAACAGACACCCCACGAAGAAAACCTTATAATTTGAGGCATACCTTGAGAGAAAAATTGAGTGCCACGGATGGATAATAGCGGAGGACACTGCTGCCATTCCCCCTCCAAAGAGAACGCAGACCCTCATCTCTAACAGTCCTAAATATGCAGTCTAGCATTCCTGTAAATCGTCTGTGTTTGCCCCCAGTGATGGCCAGATTGCTCTCCTGGGTTTGTAACAGCAATTTGGCCCTCTCTATTGGAGCAACAATCGTGTGGGCTACCCCTCCCATTAGGGCACCTGCCATCAGGTCCCTCGGAAAATTTATCCATGCTTGTTCGCTGATCATAATCACTCCAATCCCTTCCTTCCCTGATCTTAATACTATAACAAGATATTCGATTCGTTTGTCGTCATCGTCATGATGATTATTGCGTGAATTTCCTCAGTTTAGTTTAGAAATCAGACCACCGCAGAAAACATAATGATTCACTGTATTTCATTATTCATATTCATATATTTATTCAGTCTTTGAATTCCAGCTTCGCTTGATCTCAAATGGGTTTGACTTCGAAACCATTCGAAGTGTTTCCTCGCATCAAAAGGAATCTTAGCGAGTGTTGATGTTAAAGAGAACTTTACACCCATTTTAATACATTTTAATAGTTGGATTGGTTATGTTTATTGTTAAACTTAGCGATCAGGACGATGATGTTATTATTTATTTAAATTTATATTATTTTTTATTATAATATTTATCAAAATTATTTAATTATTTTTATGTCTGAAAATTAATAAATAATTTTTTATTTAATTATATTATTTTAAAATTTTGATGATTTGTAAATAAAATTATTTTAGTTTAGTTTTGTGAATAATACGTTTTAATTTTTGAAATTGCAATAAATATATAGTTGTGTATTTTTGGAATAAGTATATAGTTGTGTAATTTTGGATATAGTTCATATGAAATATCAGTTGGATTATTTTTTTTCATTTTAAATATTAAAATAAGTTTTGATATTTAGTATAATTATAAAAAGGTTTTATGTTTTCTTTTAGTATTTTTAGTTGATGAAAACAAGTAATGTATTTTCAAAATGGATACTATATTTATGTTATAAAAGTGTAATCTATCTAAGTAGTTTTGGTTGAAGTATAAGCTACTTAAGTAGTTTTGGTTAAAGTATTAATTTTGTAACAAAAATTTTCTTTGATTATAGTATTATTGGAGCTTTTATGAATTCAAAACTTTGGTTGAGTTCTCAATTATCAAAGTCAATTCATAATCAAGCAAAACCTTTAGGGGAATCGTTTTGTCATGCATGGAACTTGGACCATGATGAAACTCTACTCATGCATGAAAAAAATATGTCGAATACTTATCATATTTTTGGCCAAAAAATGAATCATTTCATTATGAGATTTATTTACTCACTTACACATATCTTTTTGTTTCAAAAAAAAAAAACTTGTTATTTTGGTATGAAATCAAAGTTACAACAATGTTTAAACCATGAGACAAAATAGCCCCATCAATGGAGACCCAATATAAAACGAAGCCCATATACAACCAAGCCAAAATTATAACATCAACAAAGCACCGGATAACTGTGACAAAAATTCTGAAGAAGACATAATAAAAGAGCCAACTATAAGTGCTCATGCCCAAGATTGCAAAAATGCACGTCAACCTTAGCTCAACTGCTTGAGGGAGAGGAAAAAAGCTCTTTACAATATTACTTGTTTACAGATACCGCAAGGAAACATGGCATTGGCATACCAAATAAAAACACAACAAGAAAAAACCACTCAACTAGAAGATGTTTCGAGCACCTTCATCAATCTTAACAAAATCCATCGGCTTTTCAAAACACAGTAGGCCATTGGTAATCCCCATTGTTTTCTTTGATCATTGGTCGCCCAATTGGTTGTGTGATCTATAAATATGAGTGAAAGTGATAGAGGAGAACAAAGAAATCAAGTCCATAATCTTAGTGTACCAATGTTGCAGGATGGCCACCCTAAGAGTAGTCTTACTTGTTGCCCAAATCACCACCACCTTTGAATCACCAAAGATGTGAATCCTGATGATGTTTTTTCTTTTGGAAAACCAAAGAAGAGCATGTAAAGCAAGGACCTCAACCCGGGTGTTGTAGAGGAAAGTTTCCTATGGCTAGGGTTAAAGAGGCCATCAACGTACTGGGGTTGAAAGGTGGATGCATATAGTTCTGCAGGCATATATAAGCAAGATTTAGAGATAAGTAGGGTCCATACCTGATAAATCGAAGGCTGGTCCAAGATTTCTCTAGCCCTTAGCTTGTTCCTCTTCCCTAAGAGACCTGCAAAACAAGTTATACCTTCCTCAAACCAAATAGACTATATGAAAGGAAATGATAATCAGAGTAATATGAAATCCTAATCTAATATACATCATCATATAATCAAAACAAAGATTCAAATACACATTAAACAATGATTTGGGAAGAAGAAGGACATCACATCTTTATTAATCATGAAAAGAAGTACAAATATACCTTCTCTTCCAGTTGGGCACCTCACGAAACCTTGATTTGGTTTTGTTGCTTCTCTTCTCCAAGGAACTCAGCCTCCAAGCTCTGCAACAAAAGGAGATAGCTTCTAGGGCAAAGGTGGGGGAAATGAGAGTCCCAATTCCTCTAGCATAACAATGCAAAGATTCAAGTCTCTTCTCATGGACCTCTCTACCTCTATTTATACCTTTTTGAAGAGATAGGGTCAAAGACAAAGTAGTTACAATCGAAGGCATCAGTTGCACAACCACATAAACTACCCAAAATTGGAGAAACATCTTTTTTGACATCTACAGGAAAAATACGCGGGTTTCGATGACAACAATCGCGTAGACACGGGTTTCAGTGGCAATACTTGCATATGATCTGTGGGTTACAATGGAAATAGTTGCGAATACAGGGAATATGAGGGTACCATGTAGAACAAGTCGTGTGTACAAAGTGGAATCCGCGACAAAACATCTCATTTTTAGGGTACTTTTGGGCATTTTCAGACTTTGGTGTCTTCTGAAAAGTTTTAGCTGACTCAAATACCTTTCCAACAGTGCAAAGAAAAGTTCAAAAGGAGTTACTAGACTCCGGATATGGGTCCTCCAATATAGGTGTTGTTTTAGTGACTTTCTTGAAGTGTCGACATGCGACAGAATCATGGGAAAGTGGTAACATGCAAAGATGTGTCATTTTGGGCTATAACATATGCCCCCTAATGTGTGAGGTTAGAGGGGAAGACGATAGCTAAAATACATTATAAAGGAAACAATTGAGTATGGAGAGAGTAGAGATTCCAAGATCGAAAGGCTCGAACAGAGGTACCTGAAAGAGAGATAAATGTCAGACAAAACTAATCTCTGGGACATACAAGTCCATATACAAATCATCACCATAAAGATATAGGCATATCCAACATATGTATAACTGATGAAACTATCATGATCGCTCAATATGCAAAAAGGCGACATATCAAATCTAAAGGAGTCATGGCCACAAATGAACAAGGTGGATCCATGTTCAACAACCGATAATAGCCACAAGAATACAAGGAGGATATATGTCTCAGCAAAATGTCATATAAAGTGTGACAAGGTCTTGTGCAGCTCGAGAAATAGCAAAAAACGACGATGCTACTATCAGCCCAAGGTCTTTAATCCAAACCACCCAAAAGGTACAAATCCTAACCATGCGAATAAAGGAGATGAAGTCGAACATGGAGGAAACCATTTGATTATCGGTCATTGATGAGGACCGTTAACAAACGCGAGGGAAACCACCATTAATTAAAATGGTCCCCAAGGTACCTATTACATTCTAACAAGTGTGAATACAAGGACTTGAAGTCTAACACTTGAACAATCCATCGAGTAGGAGACAGCAAGGTATTCCCACTTCCCAATAGCGAGGGAAATTGCCACTGATGACTACAATCCCCAAGGTACTGTCATAAACTCTAAATCTCATTCCCAGAGAAAGAGGTGTTGTAGTCGATAGGAAGAGATCCGTTGGAAGGAAGGAATTAAGGCATCCTTCATCATCCAACATGAGGTAAGTCAAAGACTAATTGGATTTGGAATTGGTACACAATTTTACGACAAGGACCGCCAAAGACATTATGTAATGAACTGATACCAGGGAATGGCCAACACAAAAGGTCAAGGCAACTGCAGAATGGCTAACAAAGGTTTATCCTTGAACAGTGAGCACGACACAAAAGTGACTTAGGCAACTTTTGACACAAAGGGACCAACGACACAAGTATGCAATGTAGGAGACATTGAAAGATTCCCCATATAATTGGAAAATAGACCAACTGGAGGAGTAAAAACTTTGAATCAAGATAAAGTAAAAAACTAAGACCTAACTGTTGATAGACTCAAAACTGGTGTTTTGTTCAAGGAGACAAGACTTGCTGCCATGATGTAAAAAACATGTGAATGAACTTCCCTCCCCTCTTTCTTGTAAAGGTTTAACGAGTCCATGAAAGCAAACTTGGGACCTTCTTCATTTTTGACAAGCTCGAAGAAGAGACAAAAGAATGCTTGATAAAGCAGTGATTCATGGATTTTACGAGCCCAGATTAGTGATGCTCAACAATGTTTTCATAGTTTTGAGAGTCTGAAAACTCCAAAGAAGACTCTAAGGGGGTGCTTTTTCATAAAGTTAGTCTCCTAAGTCCGAAAAAGTGTAAAAGAATACAAAGGAGAACTCTCTTAGCCCAGGTGAACTAAGGTATGCCTTTTTCGTAGTTAGTCGGCAAGTTCCAAAAAAGGGGTAAACTATCACCAGGCCGATGCACCTTCAGAAGCAACATGTAGCTTGAGTTTAATGAGTGTGAAGGAAGGCAAGATTACTCAGAAAGATCCATTTGATTATGAGAAATGGGGCTTACAACAGTAAACTCAATGCTTTGTTATTTAGGTTTTAGCAAGCATGACAAAGACATAAAGTATGCTTGGAATCTTTTTCATTTTTAGGTCTAGAACACAAAAAAGAGAAAACTAAGCTTGAAAAAGGTTCATTTTCCGTAAGTTTAGTCCTCCAAGTCCAGAAAAGAGATAAACCTATGCCTGAAGATACTCTTCTAGATTCCAAAAAAAATAGAGTATTCCTTTTTCTGAAGTAATCCATGAGGCCGAAAAAGGGGTAAACTTATACCTATGCGGATGATTGTTCAATTTACCTTAATGAGTCTAAACAAACAAGTTTACTCGACAATCTAGTCAATTTTAAGATGTCAGACCGAGGCTTAAAGATAAATCTGTATCTTTCCCATGAAGTTTTAACGAGTATAGAAAAGTCAACTCGCGACCTCCTTACTATTTTTAACGAGCTCGACGGAGAGCAGAAAGAATGCTCTAAATGCAAGGAGACGAGTGTCAAAGGCAGGCGAAACTAGTTCCAAGCGCAAGGAACAAACATAAGAATAATGCAAGGAACATGAGCAAGATAAAGGCACTCAGGGAACGTCTCCTCAAGATAAAAGGTGTCAAGTTGCAAAGGCAAAATGATACAAGGTTGAGTGATGATGAGAGCAAAGATGAGGGCTTATACAACGAGCTAAAAGCGTGGAAGCCAACATCAGGCTCATAAGCATGAGCAAGGTACATGCAAATGCAGTTACAGCTTGAACAGCAAGGAGAGGCCAGTAAACAGTTGTGAATCCAACTTAAAATCCCGTCTCCAAGAAACAACAACATCATAATAATATTCAGAAGAACAGATTTGATGTAGGTCACTATGGCTGAAATACATGCGACTTTGCTATCTTCTAGAAAAGGAGTAATCGAGGCAAAATCAACGAAAGAGGACTCTATAGTGCCAAGGCCCGAAGGATTTATAATCATAAGATCAACCTCAGAAGAAAAGAAAAACTCAACAAGGGAGATAGAGTCTGCAGGAACAAACTCAGTATCACAGGAGTTGAAAAATTCAGAAGAAAAATCAAACTCATCAGGATCATCGACTTGTTGTTTGATGGGAGAGTCCAAAGACTCAACAAGACCAACATAAAAAGACCAATCCATGGGAAGATCAGGCTTACTAAGAAAATCAGGGTTAGACTTAGTCACAATTGAACAGACATCCAAAATAAGGTCAAGTTGTATCAAAGACTCTAAGAAAACTTCATCCAAAGGAAGGAGATCATCTGAGATAGGACACATGTCTAAACTTTCAAATGGATCGACAGAGTGGAGAGCAGGCTCCATAGTCTATATAGGATGACTCACATGGTCAACTATTGGGACCAAGTCGTGAGAAGGTAAACATGAAAACAGAGTCTGCTTCTCAGTAGAAACTGAATGCAAAGGACATAAGGCCACATAGCTCACCCGTGGTGGGGTAGTGTCTATAGAAACACTAGGAATCAGTAAAGGAAAGACCTGGTCTCTAGTTGCGTCAGGAGAGGGATCAAGAAAACCCAACTAATCAATAGTGACAATTTCTTCACCATGATTAAATTACATCACACGAAAGAACATTGACACCACAGCCTGCATGGCATAAACATAATCACACCCGAGGATCATATTGAAGTCCAAGGGGTCTTCTATCACCATGAAGTCAACTAGACAGTATTCCCACCCAAAGTAACAGGTGTTTGAGCAAGAATTCTCAAGGTTATACTAGTTCTTCTATCAAATGCCAATAACTGACTAGCTATCAACACAAGGATGGGAGATTCGATGCCTTGCCAAGCACGAGCAGACAAGATACTAACTAAGGCTCCTTCATCAACAATACAACGAGCAATCGTGTACTGTCCAACTTTGACCTTTATCTAGAAAGGTGCATCATAAGGAAGGTGTGCCTCAACTAGGTTATCCTAATCAAAGGAAGCCATCTGAGAGATTCGTGGGGCTTCATCCGAAATGAGTTTAGTGCCCCCTTGTTCAATAAGTTTTGAACTGGCAGTGAAGAAAATGTGACTAGTAGACACTTCACTCTTTGAAAGAAGAGTGGGATTGATCGACAATGGAATCGATTCAACCACTTCATGAAAGTCACTCTCTGAAGGGAGAGTGGGATTAACCAAAGATGGCATTGGTTCAATCACATAAGGATCACTCTCTGAAAGAAGAGTGGGGTGAACCAAATCCTGGTAAGGTTCGACCACTAGATCAACCAATGGTTGAGTAGGTTGTTGGGAAACTATAGGTTGTTCAGGAGAAGGAAATTCTTAAGTCTCGGACCACACTCTTCGCACCTCTGCTATAGCAGGGCATTGGTGAATAAGATGATCTCCCTCACATAGCTTACAAGGGAACTTAAGTTTGCACTTCGAACGACCAATTTTCTCAACGGTGTCAACATAACTAGAAGTGGTTAACTATTTGCTCTCAGCATGACCTTCAGTTTCTGAGAGTTTGCCCCCAGCAAGACCATCAGAGGCTGGGTGACTGGGTCCAACCTGACTAAGAGAGGTTGGTTGTTGGAAAACTTCAAATTGTTCAAAAACGAGATGGCCATGAAACCAAACTCTTCATACTTATGCGATGGCAAGGCATAGATAAGTAAGGTGGTCTCCCTCACAAAGCTTACAAGGAAACTTGGGCTTGTGTTTTGAATGATTAGTCTTTTCAACAGTGTCAACATGAATAGCAGTGGCTGACTATTTTCCCTCATCATGAACCACAAAGGTTGAGCGACTTCCCCCAGCATGACCTGCAAAGGCTGAGAGACTGGGTCCAACATGACTTATAGAGGTTGGACAGGCAGGATCAACATGCTTTGCAGTAGTTGAGTGTGTGCCCCCATCATGACCTTCAAAGGCTGGGTGGACGAGTCCAACATGACCTATAGAGGTTGGATGGGGAGGTTCAACTTGACCTACAAAGGTTGAACATGTGTCCTCAACATGAACCACATAAGCTGAGTGACTAGATCCAAAGTGACCTGGAAAGGTTGGAAGGATCCCACCAACATGATCAACAAAGGTTGGATGGTGAAGATCAACTTGACTTACATAGGTTGAGTGCTTAGATCCAACATGACCTGCAGAGGTTGGATGGGTGCCCCAGCATGAACTGCAGAGGTTGGGTGGTGAGGTTCAAATTGACCTACATAGGTTGAACGGGTGCCCCCTTGCTTATGTGTCTTCTTCCTATTCTTCCTTCTTTTACTCCTTTTAGACTGTTGGTTACTAGTATCAGTACTTTCATAGTATGAGGTAGAAGGAGGAGGAGAAGGAGCTACAAGTGAAAGGGAAGCAGTGTTTTGATTCCCTTGATATAAGGAGCTTACTTGAGAAGCATCAGGAGCATTCAGGACAGTTGGTGTGGAAAACAACCACACTGGTAGCCCTAGGGTGAATCCAGGTAGATTCAAGGTGGCTATCAAAGGAACACCAACATTCCCTGTGAGAGGAATAGTACAAGGAGTTCCCAGCAGGGGGATCTCTTGGTTGGTGTTCAAAGGGGTGTTAGCCATAGTTTCAAACAATAAGACAAAGTATGAGGTCAACAGGAAACCAACAGTACAAAGAACACACCACTAGAAAAATACCTAAGTATCAAGCCAGGAAAACAAAGATGCCTTCCAAAGGAAAGTATGGGATGATAAGGGCCCATAACTAACCAATGAAGGAAGGAGAGAAGTTACTTGGCATCTCGTGAAGAGCACTCTGGGTGCAAGCGCTGGAATCACCCAAGCGCCCTCCCAGATTGGATACCAAGGTTACCTTCCAAGTCTATCCTAGGTGCACTAGAAACAGCCTTCCAATGCCACCTGTGTAAGATCCTAGCAGACAAGATACTAAGGCTACCAAAATCACGGAGAAAGTTCAGCAAAACAGTCGTCAGTCCAGTCGATGCACATGGGAAGGGTAGCAAAGCTCGAAACTCAAGCAGTACCAGGCACCACACGGGGCTGGGAGGAGGTACTGGGTGAGTCCCCAAATGTGCAACAACTCTGTTGTATGCTTTACTGAGAAGTGGAGGGGTATCTCCAACAACTCAGTATCGCATGACCTCGTGCTTGACTCTTGTGTGAGAGGAGCTTTCTAGTTTCTTTCCCAACGAAGTTGGATTTCCTAATAGCTAGGCCACTATGTTTGAGTTTAAAGTTTTGGGCAGTTAAGATATCCCTAACCCAAAACACTAGCCTAGACTAGTGTGTGTCATCCCTATAAATAAACAGTTACTAATAAACTTTAAATATTAAGCGTTTATTTTAAAGGGTTGTTAATTACTCAAAGGGGGTGGTGAAGGTGAAACCAATGGTGTTTTGACTCAAAGTTGAAACAAGATGACTAAGCAAAGAGAAATGAAATGAAAAAAGCAAAAACTATTCTCTTTCTTTTTCAAATAGAAAAACTTGAAAGCCACAAAATAACAATTCTTTTTATTTTTTCAAGAATAAAGATATGCAATGCATTAAAGACAAAACCCTAATCTACATGCATATAAAGCAAACATTCTTTTTCTTTTTCTTTTATAAATTTAAAAGAAAACTACCTACAAACTAAAGTATGCAGATGACAAGAACAAAACAAAAGGCATTATGCTATACAACCACCAAACAGACTCTAGAATGCCCTAAAGTCAATATAAACCCTACTTGGAAGGGAGGCTTGCATAAGAGACAAGTAATCTACTTAGGCATGGTGAAGTTAACCAAAAAAAGAAGAAGGAAACACACACCAACAAGATTATGAACTTAGACAAAGATCACTAACAGAGGCTGGCGAGAAACATAATCCAAAAGTCAAACCAAGCAAAGTGGGGGGGGGGGGGGGGGNGGTCATGGAGATGCAGAGGACCCTAAAAAACCTACCGAACAGCCCTTAAATAGCAGAAAAAACCACAAAATGAGGAAAAAACATTGTTTTAGGGGCATACGCGAGTTTCCCTATTGACAGGTCACATGTCATACACAGGTTGAGAGTATAGCAAGTCATGTGTACATACTAGACACACGACTATGTAGTCTGCAACTTGTGGATGAGTGGGAAAAGGCCCAAAAAAACCCAAAAACTGCCTTAGGAAGGTAGGGGAGGTGTACTATCAGATTGAGAAGGTGTTCCTAAGTGGCAAGAAGGACTTGAAAACTTGCAAAAGACTAGAATAAATATAGAGAAACCCCAAACAGACAAGGCTCTCCCCAGCATAGTTTCCAGCTCTGTTGTAGATGAAAGTTTCATATGGCTAGGGTTTAAGAGGCCATCAATGTACTAGGGTTGAAAGGTGGATGCATATAGTTCTGCAAGCATATATAAGTAAGATTTAAAGATAAGCAGGGTCCATACCTGATAAACTGAAGGCTGGTCCAAGATTTCTCTAGCCCTTCTCCTATTCCACTTCCCCGTGAGACCTGCAAAACAAGTTATACCTTCCTCAACCCAAATAGGCTATATGAAAGGAAATGATAATCATAGTAATATGAAATCCTAATCTGATATACATCATCATATAATCAAAACAGAGATTCAAATACACATTGAACAATGGTTTGGGAAGAAGAAGGACATCACATCTTTATTAATCATGAAAATAAGCACAAATATACCTTTTATTCAAGTTGGGCACCTCACGAAACCTTGATTTGGTTCTGCTGCTTCTCTTCTCCAAGGAACTCAGCCTCCAAGCTCTGCAACACAAGGAGATAGCTTCTAGGGAAAAGGTGGGGGAAATGAGAGTCCCAATTCCTCCAGCATAACAATGCAAAGATTTAAGTCTCTTCTCATGGACCTCTCTACCTCTATTTATACCTTTTTGAAGAGATAGGGTCTAAGACAAAGTAGTTACAACTGAAGGAATCAGTTGCAGAACCACCCAAACTACCCAAAATTTGAGAAACATCTTTTTTTTTTAAATCTACAGAAAAAATACGCAGGTTTGAGTGACAACAGTCACGTATACGCGGGTTACAGTGACAATACTCGCGTATGATCCACAGGTTGCAATGGAAATTGTCATGAATATAGGGAATACACGAGTACCATGTAGAACAAGTCGTGTGTACAAAGTGGAATCCGCGAGTTTCCTTATGGAAACTTGTGTATACATAAAAAAATCTCATTTTTGGGCATTTTTAGACTTTGGTGTCTTCTAGAAAGTTTTTTCTGACTCAAATACCTTTCCAACGGTGCAAATAAAAGGTCAAACGAATTAACAAAACTCTAGATATGGGTCCTCCAATATAGGTGTTTTTTTAGCGACTTTCATGAAGTGTCGTCGTGGAAGTGTCGGCATGCAACGGAATCATGGGAAAGTGGTCACAGGTAGAGATGTGTTATTTTGGGCTATAACATCGGGTGCTTGTACTCTTACTGCATCCCGACCAAAGCAAGAAGAGGTGACTCTCTGAGATCCTTAAAACCATACCACATCCAACTTCCCCTGAATTTGATGCTCCATCAGAAAAACCACAAACCCCCTATGTAGGAAAACTGGGATCTTTGCTTATTCTAGGATTTTTCCCCAATTGAGCTATGTGACATTCTTTATACAGCTTGATTATCTTAGGACATGTCACTTGAGGACCAACCAAGCCCAGTCAGCCTTTAAATAGTGATTTGGATTTTTTTTTAAAGCCCAAGTATTTGAAACCATTGGCCAGATCCTTAGTTGTATAAGGCATGAAGCATTGGGTTTGTGGAATTACAAAATAATCTACTTCATACTGGATAAAAATGATTTTTGTGTGCTAATCTTCATTCCTGTGGCCTTACATAAAATATGTAAAAAACCTTTAAACCCTTCCCACTCCTCAATAGAACCTTCCCCAAACAATAGAACATCATTAACGAATGTGAGGTCTAATAGGGAGTGCATAGTAGTGACCTTAACACCATTCACAACATTTTCCAGAGAGGCCTACTGAATCAGTTTACTAAGACCTTCCATAACAATTAGAAACAATAATGGGGATAGAGGGTAGCCCTTCCTTGAGCCCCCTTGAGCTTCTGAAAAAATGAGAAGGGTTGTCAATGATAAGGACACAGAATTTGGTCGAGGAAACACATGCCATGATCCACTCAACCACAGTGAAATGAATACTTATATGCAATAGAACCAGCCTAAAAAAACCCCATTCAACCATGTCATAGGCCTGGGAAAGGTCAATCTTAAAGAGGAGAGATGGTTTCCTTTTTAATTTGATGGAATGGATAGATTCTTGAGCGACACCTATAACATCCAAAATATGTTTGTCCTCTAAAAATCCAAATTGTTCTCGAGAGAGGCATTCATAAAACTTTGGTTTAAGCCTTTTGGATATGATCTTGGCGATGGTTTTATAAACCAAGTTGTAGGGTGATATAGGCCTAAAGACATCAAAGGATGAGAGTTTAGATTTCTTGGGAATTAATGCAACAAAAGTGACATTTAGTGCCCTTAGATGTAACCCTTCACCCTAGACTCCTCCACCACCTATAGGAGCTCATGCCCCATTAGCCCGAAGAAAGAAGTAAACAACTCCATTGTCCAAACGTCGGGCCCATGACTCTTGTCCTTGGAAAACTTAGATTAAGTAGATTCAAGTTCCTCTAATGTCACTTCTTTGCCTAAGAGATAGCCTTCTTCATTTGAAAAGAAGCAGTGGAAAAGATTTATCACCTCTAGTTGAGATATATTGTCTGTGGTCTTATGGTATTTGAACAGAGAAGAAAAATGATACACATCAACTTTTTCCATATTCTTATGAGTGTAAATGACCTTGTCATCATGATCTTTAAGATCCCATATTGAGTCCAGGTTTTTTCTGAAGCTAGCAATCTTATGAAAGAATTTGGTATTTGCATCTCCCTTCTTGAGCCAGATGGCACAACTTTTGAACCTCCATGTCAATCTCCTGCTTTTGTTCACTTACACATATCCTTAGTTGCATTAAACTATTCACTTACATAAAGTCACCAACCTATGAAAAGCAAACTTATGTTTTGGAAATTTTAACCTTGGTAGGGAATAACAAAACTTCACCCTACCACCTAACAAAAAGATCACCTAATCTAGAAACAATTATTTACCAATCAAAAGATTTACACTAGATAGAAGAAGTTGGTATAGAAAAGCCTCCTCTAAAAGCATATTAACTCACAAAATATCACCAAATTATAAAAGGCAAAGTTATATTATGGAGATTTAAACATTGACCGAGAATAACAACACTTCACCCCCCAACTAACAAAAAGATCACCTAAGCTATAAAAATTATTTATCAATAAAAAGGTATGCACTAAATGGAAGAAGTGTGGTATATAATAAGCACATGCTAGAATGCCTCCTTTAAAAGCATGTTTACTCACCCCTATATTTGAGACAAGATGATAAGCTCCACTTACATGCAAAAATGTCGTCGCATTACATATTTTCCCAAGACTCTTGCTATATAAGTACCAACCAAACTTACATCGGATATGGGGGAGGTGTTGTAATGTTCTACCTAACAAAATAATAAAAAATAAAAAGTTCAATTATCCGCCAAAAAAAATGTCGACCGGAAAAACAACCCAATATGGGAGAGATGTTGTAATGTTCCTACCTAACAAAATAATAAAAAAAAATAAAAAAATTCAATTGTCCGCCCAAAAAGTGTCGGCCAAAAAACAACCCAATATGGTGGAGATGTTGCAATGTTCCTACCTACAAAAATGATAAAAATTATTATTTTTAACTATCCACCAAAAAAATGTCAACCAGAAAAACAACCCAATATGGGGGAGATGTTGTAATGTTCCGACCTAACAAAATAATAAAAAATTAGAAATTTAATTATCCGCCAAAAACAATGTTGGCGAGAAAAACAACCCAATATGGGGGAGACATTGTAATGTAGGTTTAAAGAATTTGTTATGTTGTGGTATTAAAATAGTTGAAGATAGAATTATTTTCTAATGTCACATTCTTAACAAAAAATTAATAGAAATAAAAAATTTAAATACATGTCGGCCATAAATAAAAAGTTGTCTTTTTGTTTGAAGGAAATCAAAGTCTATTGCATTAAGCACAGTACTTTACTTGCTTTCATTTCCTAGGGCTTATGGAAAGCTAGAAATAATATAATTTTTGAAGATAAGAAACTGAACATTGATTATATACACATGTAGATAATAGGCATGTATAAATATTATTTTGTTGCTAAGGTAAAAAGTTCCAAAGTGAGAAAGGTTGTGGATTATCCTATAACACATGAAGCTACAAGTTTTTTCGATAGTGTAGCGCAGGATGGTGTTTGTGTTACAGGGGTGTTTGTGTTTGTGTTAGCTATCTGGCGTCTTTGCAGTGTGGCATCATGTTAAATTTAATGAAGCATAGGATCATCAGGCCTGCAGAATTCAAATGGAGAATTGTAGAAGAGAGAGAGAAGCAATTCATTAACTCATATCAATAATTCATTGACAAATAAAACACTCATGAGACCAATAATTGGAATAGTATTAATCCACATATTCAGTAATTAATATGCAATACAATGGTTATACATGTAGGAGAATTTGAATGCCTAAGATATGATTCGAATCTACCAACTCAGACCGACTCCAAAGCTAACTTGGTATGGGAAAATCACCATTGGAGCTCACTAGTGCAACTCTGGATAAATAACTTAGTCTACAATCAGTTAACTGATGAGGGTAGGTGAACTAAGGCGCCCACACTCCCTTCAATCATGCAAATTGGCACTAGGCTAACTGATTGTGATCTAATTGATAGTAACTAGAGAATAACTGAACATAACTGATTACCTACCAAGGTCAACTGAGGGAGATTGCTGGTGGCACTCAGAGTGGGTTTCTAAATTATAGGGATTGGTCCTTGGGGCACCTAAACTTGTGCAATTGGGTGCAATAAATGGAATATGTCCCCTAGGTGTGTCCCCCATGCACTAGTGGAGTGACGTAGACCTCCTAAGCTAGGAAAATAGACAAATAGAATTATGTGGTTAAAGGGAGGATTATTAATCCCAACACCCCCCTCTAATCCTAACTTTGGACAACCTGGGCCCTGGAAACTAAGACTAAAGGTCACCCATACAATCTAAACGTAAAATAATAAATGCTAAAAATTGAGGAAATGGGGAAAACCTCATGAGACCCCCCTCAAAAAAAGCAAGAAAAAAACCAGGATCAAGCTTTCATATAAAAAAACTATGAAAAATGTTTCTACAATACTGCTCCATAGAGATGCAATTTACAAAGTGATGGTCCTTATGTGCACTAGTATCCTGGGACTGTGCATGCAAACCTCTCTAAATTAAATGATTATGTCTGGAGGAATCCTCCTCTTTGGAAGAACATGAATATGCTCAACTGAATAAGGAACATAGACAATTGCATAATAGATTATGGGACCATGTAGATCAATTGAGATATTTGACAAAAGAGCAAAAGTACTTGAGAATTCGAACCATGCGAGGTAAACCCATGCAACTGAGACACTGCAGCTTTGAACATTGAACCATGTGAGGTAAATTCAGCTCTAGGTGTGAGGAGTAAGTGTCCAAGTGAATGTAAGAGGTCTCCATCTTTGTTGCGAGGAGATGAGCATGTGATCATGTGAGGAGAAGACATGAGACCAAGGAGAGCGAATGTGTGAGCTCTATAATATGATCTAGCTTTCAAAATATCCATGAAATCACAATATTTCATATCAACAAACTCATAAGAAGAAATTGACATCGAACCCCCAACAACAGAATTTTTGAAAGAGACTTGAGGTGCTTGATTTTTCACAGCAAAATTGATGAGAACAACTACAAGCATGACTGTAGGCTCTTGAAACTTGAATTTCGAACCAATTAAGGTGATATTAGATCCAAGAATGAGGAACAAAGGTTCCAAGTGCACCATTGAGATGGCAGATGCACTATGTTCTCCTTCTTCAACAAAACTCTGAGTATTGGTGCAAGCAATCATGTAGGAATTTGCTGGAAGCACTTGTTGATAGCTGGCCAATATTGAGAGGGGGGGGGGGTGAATCAATATTGTTGACTTTTTACCACTTAAACCACTTATTAAACTTTAATCAAAATATTGAATCGACAAGATACATAGAACACATATTTTATCGTGGAACCCTAATAAGGTAAAACACCAACACGTTCCAGACTTTTTCCTTTCCGCCTTTTCACTCCCGCAATGGTCCTTCCGTCGTTATCTTTCTACACACTCCTTTTCGCACTGCGGAAGGTGAAAACCAGAAACTCAACTTTCTAGTTTTTTCGCCTTTCCGTTCCCGCAACGGTCCTTCTGCCTTTATCTTTCCGCACTTGCCTTTTTCATAGGGCAAAATGCAGAAGTCAAAAACTCAAAATTTCCACGACTTCGACCTTTTCATTTCCATGGTTTCGCACCCACACTGCGATGCTGAAGTCAAAAAATTAATGTTTCCAAAACTTTGACCTTTTAATTCCCATGGTTCTGCACCTGCATTGGCCTTTTCGGACTGCGGAATGCGGAAGTCAGAAACTAAATGTTTCCAAAACTTCGACCCTTTTTATTTCCATGGTTCCGCACCTGCACTGACCTTTCCTCACTTCCTTTTCCGTACTATGGAATGTGGACGTCGAAAAGTCAATGTTTCCAAAACTTTGACCTTTTGATTTCCGTGGTTCCACACTCGCACTAACCTTTCCGCACTGCGGAATGCGGAAGTTGGAAACTCAATGTTTCCAAAAATGAGCATATGTTCTTCTACTTTTCAGACTTTCCTTTTTGCACTTTCCTTTCCGCACTACGGAAGGCGGAAGTCGTAAATTAAACTTTTCCATGATTTCGACTCTCTTCTTTCCACAGTTCCGCATCCGCACTTCTTTTCTGAACCGTCAATCTGTTTTGCGGAACTACTCTTAACCGTCTGATTTCGATCCCTTGCGGTAGACTTCTCCTACCCATTTTTCCATTTCCGCAACGACTTTCCTGCAACGCTTTTTCCGAACCTTCGAACTGCTGCAATATAGATCCTGACCATTGATCTGTTTAGTCATCGATCATTTGTTTTTAACACTTAGCCATTTTTAATATGTCAACTGATGTTTTTCTCTTGTTTTCACAGATTGATATTTCACACGTGTAAGAACCAAATGAGAATCTAACTTCATGGCTAGATATCCATTTCACCAAGGAGCAATATCATGTCATTTTTAGATATTATTGACACACACACATATTCTAAAGGGCATTTGAAAATAGTCTTTCAACCTTTTGTTATGACACTTAGACAAATTTCTTAGTCTGATCCAATCTTCCTAAAACACTGTTTTGGCAGGTCCATAACTTCTTCCTCAGCTTCTTCCAAGACAAACTGAGGACATGGTCAGGTAGAGAAAACACCTATCTACAATACCCCTCTGTGCTATGAGCATTTACTCTAACTCACACTTTAGGGAGGTCATTCTCTTAAACCCTCTTAGACCAGTTTTGACTATTTCTCCATGGCATATTTCTCCAGAATGATGTCACATCATCTGCTTTGTCATCATAGGCAACGTCTCTTACCAATTTTCCATCAATTATGTTATTCAATGTCATCATATCTTCCATTTTATCATTCATGCCATGTCATCACTACCTTTGTCTTTCCTTTGACTTATACTGAGTTCACTCTACCATCATGTCCTTAGTTAATCCTTTGTGATCACTGAAATTCTTTTGACATCAATGACAACTATAATCCATATTTCCAACAATCTCCCCCTTTAGCATTGATAGAAACACCTAAACCTTCTCCCCCTTTGACAACAATGACAAAGGATAACCTATTATTCCCTTTGCTGTAACCAACTTGACATAGAATTTTCAATTGTTCCATGTACTTATATCATAGCTCGAAGTGCAAACATACACATGCACATAGAGAATTTCAAATTCATACTTCTGGTGATTAGAAGTGAAGGTATAAACACTCAATGACTTGCAGAGTAAACTCTGTTTTTCATTCTGTGGAACCAGAAGTACAATTGCTCACATAAGTTGTACTCTTCACTCCTCACTCATTCTTCTATCCTTTTTTTTGGGAAGTGTTTATCGCCAAGTTTTTATTTAATAGAATCTCTAAGACCAGGCTTTTTGTACACGACCATTTTCACTTGACTGTACATTATTTTTAGTCATGTTCTATAGTTTAGCAGAACAACTAAATCTAACAATCCGACTAAAGGTTTTTCTAGCTTCGGATTTCAAACTTTCGGTGAGCTGGTTTCCATAAAAATTATGCACCCACTCCTTCTTGTTAACTAACTCATAGTTTCAATCAATGGAATTGTTAACGATCGCTGGATCTAGACTAACCCACATCAATGGTGGAATTGAACTGGTATTGAACTGAACATCATAAAAATTCTACGCCCGAAGAATAGTTTTAACCATCATGCGATTTCACCTAGTGGAATGATTTAGGACCGTCCAATTTCCATTTACTCACATCAACGATGGACTTGAAAATGGAAAAAAACTAATTTAATAGAAATTCCCCATCCATTCATCTATTTCAACATCCTTGTTACTTCCATGAGCGAAATCGTTCTCTCTCATTGATCTCCTAGACGACCTCTCTCGTCCGTTGATCTAAGATCTCAACATGACGACTAGTTTCTAATTTCGTTAATTGACCTTGTCATAATTTCTTCATATATTTTCCTAGCGGAATTCTCCTCGATCGTTGATTTGATGTTGATCACGATCTGAACCATTCATGCTTGATCATTCTTTATCTTCTTGTAGATTGGTCTTTGAATAAGGACTTGGATGATGAGTTTATGGACTCCCCCTATCGCAGTGCTTCTCCTAAACACATTCCTTCTTCAAAACCGAGATCAAATCCAATTGTCGTAGCTGACACCAATTTTTTACCTCTACTCTTCTTGATTTGGTGGAAACTTCAGAACATTCTTCTCTTCTTACCAAAAGACGTTTTTCAAGTATCAATTGCAATTTTATGATATTAACTCCCCCTGACTTTTTGATCCCTTCTAATGCTCATGAGAGTTTTAGAATAGACATTCAACTTCAGCTCAACCACCATCACTAACTTCTTCTTCAATATCTTCATCATGCTTTCCATTACAATGGATGTTTATTCTTGTCTACAACACTATTATTCTTAACATCATCTTGGGAAACTTCTTTGATGTTTGAAATATTTGTTTCTTCTTCACCTTTGGAGTTTGCCTTTCTTCTCCACATCTTTCCATGAGGTACCCTGCTTACTGACCTTATTTGTTTCTCAGATTCCTTACTTAGATATTTTCTCTTGATTTTGCAACCGACAACCTTGTGACCAAATTTGTGACAATAGTGACAATAGCCATAGAAACTTCCTTCACTTTTGAGGGATCTTTGACTTTTTTGCTTCACAAGTTCTGTCCTCTTCCAACCCTTCCTTTGTTCTTGGAATTTTATTAAAGAATTCTTCCTTAGCTTGCATTCTCTAGCCATATGTCCAAAATTATGACATGTATAACAATGATCAAGAAATATTTGCTGGACCCTGCTTGTCCTTGGTATTTTAAGTATCATTCTAGTTTTGTCATTATAATGAGACGAGGGGGCATAATTTTGACTATTCTTAATTTGACTCTTTAGTACATTAGCACAACCTCTTCTATTATCTCTTTCTCGGTTAGTCAAGGAGGAACATTTTGAATTCCTTTAATTGGCATACCCTAAACTAGTTTTATCATTTGATGGTTTTTGGCTCCTCAAGATGTCATCTAAAATCATTGAACTGTTCTCAAACTTTGTTTTAATAACTTCCTCATCAAGATTCTTCTTCTTGGCCTCTTCCATGTGGTCTTCCAACATCTTTATTTCTTTCTTGAAGTTAACAACTTCCCTTTTTAGGCTCTCACCCTCCTCCATGCTAGCCATCATTTGTTGTCTTGTAATGTACATTTCTTCTCGGAGAGTGTTGACTTCCTCTTCATTTGACTTCTGCTCTTCTTGATACTTTGAAAATTTTTCTTCCAAAGACTTGTTCTCCCTCCTGATTTTTCTCAATTCTTCAAAGGCGCGTATGAGTTTTGTTTCTAAGTTCACCTCTCTTTCCACATCTGAATTATCTTATGAAGTTTGAGTTATTGTCCCGATGAATAGATTTTCTTCATCTTTAGTTATATCTTCACTATCATACTTGCAAATAGCAAGGTTTGTGTGTGCTATCTCTTCATTTGAATAAAGATTTTCTAATTTGACCCAGAGTTCCTTGGCTGAGACACATGGTCCAATCTTCCTTTTGATAGATTGAGATATTCCATTTAATATGGCCTCTATTGCATCTGCATTATTTTTCTTGGCTTTCTTTTGAGCTGGAGTCCTTATTCTTTTTGGTGGGTTGTAATCAGTGATCACTGCATTCCATACGTTAGGTTCCAATGCTTTCAGATAACTTTCCATTCTTGTTCTCCAAAATATGTATTCTTCTTTACCAAGTATTGAAGATCCTTTATCTATGTAAATCTCTTCTTGTTAATCCATAGAGGTTTTTAGTAGGATCTTCCTTCCAGTATTCTGTCTTGCTGCTACAAGAGTCTATATTGTAGATATACACTTTGCATTTTCTGACTTCTGGTCTTCTACTCAGATATTCATTATTCACCCATAGAGACCCCAGAGACGCATCTTCTTCCTCTTCAAGATTTTATTTATATATTCTTCTTAAACATTAATACAACAACATACCTTTTCAAACAGTCACATCCTTACAATACCCTAACTTTGTTTATGTACCTTTTAATAACAATCGTAACTTTGTTAACCATGCCCTTCATAATTCTATTTATGAACATTTAATTCTTTTCAAAATTAAACCTATATGATATTCTTCCAACAATGGCATACATTCTCTTCATACTTGCAGGCATCATATTTAAAGATTGCAGGCAATCTTCACTACGTGTAAACACCAGATGAGGTCATGACTAGATGGACAATTCATCATCTAACCTTCAGTCATCATAATCTTTCATCGTGCCTTTGCACCAGACACACCCTTTCATTCTTTTCGCATCCTAGAATCCATTTTCGTGACTCTGTTAACGTTTTTCTGGTGTTTTCAAACTTTCGATCTTGTAGATGGTCTTTCCTCACTTAGCTTTTCGCCTCAACCGTTCTGCACCATCGATCTACTGCAAGATTCTTTGTGACCGTCAATCTTCTAGATTGGGGGATGCAGGTTCTAAAAAAACTCAAGCGTTGTTTTTTCAATTCTCTGCCTTCCATTTTCTGAACTAATCTTTTCGCATGCTCCTTTCCGCACTATTGAAGGTGGAATCCAAAAACTCAACTTTCTAGTTTTTCAAATTTTTTCCTTTCCATCTTTACGCTCTCGCAATGGTCCTCCCGCCGTTATCTTTTCGCATGCTCCTTTCCACACTGCAGAAGGCAGAAACCAGAAACTCAACTTTCCAGTTTTTCAGACTTTTTATTTTCGCATTTCCGCTCCGCAACTGTCCTTCCACCGTTATCTTTCTGCACTTTCACTTTTCGTAAGGCAAAATTCGGAAGTCGAAAACTCAAATTTTCCATGACTTTGACCTTTAGATTTTTGTGGTTTCACACTCGCACTGACGTTCCCGCACTGCGGAATGTGGAAGTTAGAAACTCAATGTTTCCAAAACTTCCACCTTTTAATTTCTATGGTTCCACACTCGCACTAATCGTTCCACACTGGCCTTTCCGCACTGCGAAAGTCGGAAACTAAAAGTTTCCAAAACTTCGACCCTTTTTATTTTCGCAGTTCCGCACCCGCACTGACCTTTTCGCACTTCCTTTTCCTCACGGCGGAATGCGGAAGTCAGAAACTCAATATTTCCAAAACTTCGACCTTTTGATTTCCATGGTTCCGCACCCGCGCTGACCTTACCGCACTACGGAATACAAAAGTCGAAAACTCAATGTTTCCAAAAACGAGCATATGTTCTTCTGCTTTCCAGACTTTTCTTTCCGCATTGCGGAAGGCAGAAGTCGAAAATTCAACTTCTCCATGATTTCGACTGTCTGCAAGTTCCGTAGTTCTGCACCCACACTTCTTTTCTGAACCGTCGATCTGTTTTGTAGAATTATTCTCAGTCGTCCGATCTCGATCCTTTGGGGAACACTTCTCCTACCCGTTTTTTCATTTCTGCAATGAATTTCCCGTAACGCTTTTTTCGAACTGTCAATCTGCTGTAGGATAGATCCTAACCATTGATCTGTTTAGTCGTCGGTCATTTGTTTATAACACTTAGCCATTTTTAATATCTCAACTGATGTTTTTCTCTTGTTTTGGTAGATTGATATTTCACATGTGTAAGAACCAAATGAGAATCTAACTTCATGGCTGGATAGTCAGTTCACCAAGGAGCAAGATCATGTCATTTTAGATCTTACTGACACACACACATATTCTGAAGGGCATTTAAAAATAGTCTTTCAACCTTTTGTTATGACACTTAAACAAATTTCTTAGTCTGATCCAATCTACCTAAAACACTGTTTTGGGAGGTCCATAACTTCTTCCTTGGCTACTTCCAAGACAAACTGAGGACATGGTCAGGTAGAGAAAATACCTGTCTACAATACCCTATGTGTTGCGGGCATTTACTCTAACCCATGATTTAGGGAGGTCATTCTCCTAGACCCTGTTAGACCAGTTTTGACTATTTATCCATGCCATATATCTCCAAAATGATGTCACATCATCTACTTTGTCATCATAGGAAATGTCTCTTACCAATTTGCCATCAATTATGTTATTCTATGTCATCATATTTTCCATTTCATCATTCATGCCATGTCATCACTACCTTTGTCTTTCCTTTGCTTATACCGAGTTCACTCTGCCATCATGTCCTTGGTTATTCCTTTGTCATCACTGAAATTCTTTTGACATCAATGACAACTGTAATAATTTAAAATTTCTTGTGACAATTAATATTTAAAATCATCGATAAAGAGAGTAACTTAACTGTTAACAATTAACATCCTAAAGGGTCTAATGTAGAAACTAAAACAAATTCCTTTATTAATTTCTATAATTTGCATTCTTGACTATCTGAATTCAAAATTAAGTACTAAAAGATTGATTTAGTAAGTAAAGATCTGAAGTAGTATGAGCTAGAAACAACTGCTTATTTACTATGTACTAAAGTTTGTCTCCTGCTTAAATGAAGGAACTTCAGTTCATGCCCGAGTCTTACTTAGCTCTTGAAGCTAATGCAGTGAAATGATGATTCTTGTTACAGGTCTTTTTACAGGTAAATTTTATTTCCAGTTTTAGACTCAAGAATTTAAATTCGTCAACAGTAAAATCAAAGCTAGGGTAATCATTTAATTTTAAAGTTTTTGACTAGAGCAGGTACTACATGACTCATTTTTTTCGTATATTGTTATCATAAACTTTGTTTGTTTGCTACATTACTGTAGTTTGAACTTGTCATGTTCAACAGTGAAAGCTGGCTAAATCTAAAACCTCTTGTTTAGTCTTGTAGATAATATTATTGCTTTGATTTATGGGATGGAAAGTTCATTACCCTAAGAACAAAACAAAATAAAAACCCTTGCATAAACTAATACTCACTATATGATTTTTGTATTATAAGTATAAACCCTATCTATGCAAAAACTAAACTATAATACCTTTACAAAACTATGCTAAAGCATCTCTATATTTAAAATCTCGTGCTTATATGTTTTCAACCAAAATATTGACAAAGCCTTATGTATAACCTTTTTTTTTTGCAGGCTTCACCCAAGCTCTCGAAACTATAGAGAAACAACCACAAAATTAAAGTGGAAGTGGAAACCAAGTGGCTAACGTTTAGTGGATAGGGTTTATGTGTTGGAAAACCCTACTATAAATCGATCAAACCCTAAATTTTCGCATTTGTTAACCAAACATTTTGTTGCTGTGAGTTGCGCTGCCAAGCTCATGGCCTCTTGGGCCTTTGACGCCATCATTTAGCTCTGTGAGTGATGGCATTTGTTGCCAACATCTAGCTCTATGAGTGACTTAACCCACTTATCACCTAAGCTGAATCCTCTTATTTTTAGCAATGTGGTTACAGGATCTATAACACACGGCTTACTTTGTGGATTTTGTTGACAGTAGGGAGATTTGGTTTCATCATGGCTTTTACTCTTTTCTTTCTCATTCTCGTTGAGGTTCTTAGATTGTGTTTCTCCTGCCCAGCTACTAGGGTATGAAGTTTTCCTTGGCCAGGGTTGCTGTGCAAAACAAATTACTGCGCAACCAAGGATACAAATCTCCAGGTAAACTCATTTAAATCCTTTCTAAAGCCATAAAAATTCACTACTGTAACAAGGTTTTTTTTATAACAATGAACTTAATATTTCTCAAATTTCTTATGCAGACTTCTTCTACAGGTGAAATCTCGCTACTATGAGCTGGAAGACATAGGATACTTCAGGAAAAGGCTCCATGCTTATAAAACAACCCGGTAAGCCTCGGTTTCATGCATGAGGTTCCTTCTGTGGTGATGTGTGGGGTTTGGAAAGATATTGTCTCGCAGAGAGCTCCCTTGCCATAGCTGCATTTGAATAATGCTTCGTTGGTAAAGGTCATGTGGCCATAGAATTGTTCAATTCGATTGTTTATGTTTTTCTTAGGGTTTTGCAGTTTGTAAACATTTTGTTTTTAACTTGTAACGGGTTATTAGTAAAATGGGTGCATCGGCCTGTGTAAAATGGAGTCTTTGATAGACTTGGACATTGTGGCTTCCTGTGTTGTATATTTCAGTTTGTTTAAGCTTAGATTAATGAAATTTTAAAGAACTTTGTTGTTATTTACCTGTATATGGGGAATGATTTGATAAAAAAATGATGAAAGGATTTCGCTATTTGTAAATGTCCATAATTTTGATTTTTGTTAAAATGAGGTTATTATGTGAAATTTTAATGTGAAAACTAGTTTCTGGGTTTTCTTTTTAGTATAAAGATTTGTTTATGAAAATAATGAAAGGAAAATGGTTTGCCACTACAACCCGAGCACGACTGTGTAAATTTGATTTAGAATAATTTAATTTATCTTTTGTTATTTTACTTTAGCATATAAATGATAAACAGTCTAAACTCTGTTTTTGTGTAAAATTTATTTAATATAGGGCAATTATAATATAGATATTATAATTATATAATGAAGAATTTGATTATTGAGGATATGGATAAAACTGTAAATACCTTATTCTGGAAGGAGGACAGATGGAAAGACTTGGTTGACAGTTTTCCTTAATTAGGGTTTGTATTTTTATTTTAAATTAAAACTCTGCATTGTTGTTGTTTTTACTTTGATGTATTTGATATGTGATGTTTTACTTATAGTATTACTGAAATTACTTATTTGTTATTTGCAAAACCTAAGTTATTACTATAATTTCATTATAGTGTTTATATAATCTAAGTTGTTCCTATTTACGCTATTTTTCTGTTTCTATAATAGTTAATAATTATATGTATTTATATTATATTAAGCCTTAAAGGCACTTGTGCTTACTATGCTAAAAAGAACATAGTTACACAAACTGGTTTTTAATAAACATTCTTTTTAAGGTACTTTATAGTTATAAATTAAACAATTTTATTTAAGTAAAGCAACTTTGGAAATAGATGAATCTTTCTTGTAAACATTTCTATAAAGATGAATAGTAAAAAGTAAATACTCAGGTTCCTACACATCTTGATTTGATTTATTTATCAAACTTAATTTCACCTACTGTACTAGAGTACTACCTTCTCGAAGGTGTGGAAAAATACAATCAGGTAATTCATTCATCAGTAAATTTAAACTAACCCTGAATCATTTATTCTAATACATATTTAACCAGAATTTATCTATATTTAAACAACAAAAGATTTCACTAACTAATTTTAGTAAACAAATGAAGCAGTCATATAAATATATTAACTCCTAAATACATACATTAAAGTTCCTATGCTTGCATAGAGGAAATTAAAATAATATTTAGAACCTGGTAATATAGCAGAGGAGAAAACAACCTAAGGATCCTGTTCCCCCCAACCAACTCCTGAAGACAGATGAGATGCAAATATTAGGACCCCTGAGCTTGTCTACTGGTCCACCTGGTTGAAATCACTGGGTGAGAGAATAGGTTTAGAAACCCCTGCAACTCCACAGAGTAATCAACAGTAATACTTCTGCCTATAGCAGTAAGAAATCAACCCAAAACAACTGCACTAGTTCAGTCAATCAACACTTTCCACTCAAACACTTCTGCATGTCCCCTCCATCGAATTTCTTGTGCACCAATTTCACAAGTAAAGATTGAGCAGCGTCAATTGAATTCGATGGGTAGTTTTATCAGCATGCCTAGGTATTTTGGGTCAGTTTTTCACTTAATGAGCCACCTGCTCTTGTTCCACTTTCTTGGGGAACATGACCACAAAAATAGGGAAGTTGCCTCCTGCAACAACTAGAAGTAGTTTGAGGATGTTGCCAAGTGTCAATCTGCTCTCAACCCAACCTATTCCACCAAGTGGCCAGTACACACTCATTTAACAGCCTCCTTAAGCTGTTGTCTCATCTTTTATTTATTAATTAATAAAATATTCAACAATTAAATACAGTTATCGTTGACCCCACTTGGTCAATAATTACAAACTTTATAATAAAATTAAAACATAATGTCTCCTAAAACATAAAATGGTTTTGCAATTTGGGGTATGTGACAACAACTGTAATCCATATTTCCAACAACACTAGATCAATGAGGGTGAATGGATCACTCCTAAAATATGATATTTCTTCCAAAACATCCCAAGTATCACTTTTCGCACACCAACAACATGATTGGAGAGAGAGGAATCAAAATTCTCTTTAGCTCCTTGAGCTTTCACTAGCAAACTTTGAACATAATTTAGAATAGAAGAATCATTGGAGAATGACTGAGTAGGATGGAAGGAGAGTTGTTCTTCAACAATGGAGGTTCGAATGTATTCTTTTGGATCAGTTGCATGTGAATATGAGATATCAGAGATCTCATAAACTTCTAGAGCAATATGAGAAGGAGTCACTACAAGGAGACTTTCAACATTTCAAATTGTTTGAGTTAAAGGTTCTGCTTTTTCTTCATCTTGAACAAATTCATTAGAGAGAATTGAGCCTGAGACATTTGAAGGAAGAACACTTGAAGAGGTGTTATATTTGCTCTAAGTATTATCTACTTATTTCTGCACACCAAAGGCTATATCTAGATTTCGCTAGAGCTCGAATGGATACTCAACAAATTACATGAGATAACACATATCGACATACATTACCATACCCATACTTCCATGTGCTTTATCATAGTCATTTATCCACTCTTCTTCCTCTTCATAAGATTCTTTACTAGCTCCAAAAGATACATCAAGGAGATCATGGCTCTTGAGATATGCAACCATCTTCAATTTCCACTCAGCATAATTGAATGGTGATAGAAGGGGAATTGATCTTAAATCCATTTTGAAGTTGAACAATAGAGGTTTTTGTAAAAAATTTCTTCAAATTTAGGAACAAGTTTGAATCCAAGAAGTTGTACATGTAAATCAAATCATGTATGTAAGCTTAAATAAAAACTCAAAAACGTGATTGATGCCATGTTGCCAAATCAATCGCAACTTCTTCTACAGTCAACGTAATCAAATTTCGTCGAAGACCCATTTGAGATATGAAAGAGATATTTCAAATATTATAAGGAACTTGACCTATATCATCATGTGGTGTGAGAAATATCAAGTCTAAATAGAGGTCACAAATGGATGCGAGCTGTTGCAAACCTCCGATATTCAACTAAACATATCTCTCAAACCAAAACTCAAATTGAATTTCGCAAAAAACCCATTTTAGATCACATAAATACTTTCAAACAAGATATGGTAGGCCCTATAAGATGATCTGTAGAGATCGTGGTACCTCTTCAAAGTTGGCTACGATTTTCAAATTTTGTTGTTGAAATTGTACGTGCAAAAACAATTCAGTTTGAATCAAATTAGACCAAACACTCTCTGCTTCAACATGTGCACATTCTCTGGGTACTTAACACCTGGATAGAATTATATGGACATAATCCAAAGGGAGCAAGGCAATAATTCCTGGATTTATGTGGAACTTAGCTGCTTTTGGTGCATCAATGGAAGCTTCCAAGTTTTGGTGTTGGCATGGATACTAGCTCTGATACCATGTTGAATTTAATGAAGCATAAGATCATCAAGCCTGCAGAATTCAAAAGGAGAATTGTAGAAGAGAGAGAAGCAATTCATTAACTCAGATCAATAATTCATTGAGAAATAAAACACTCATGAGACCAATAATTGGAATAGTATTAATCCACATATTCAGTAATTAATATGTAATACAATGGTTATACATATAGGATAATTTGAATGCCTAAGATAGGATTCGAATCTACTAACTCGGACTGACTTCGGAGCTAACTCAGTGTGGGAAAATCACCACTGGAGCTCACTAATGCAACTCTGGATAACTAACTTAGTCTACAATCAATTAACTGATGAGGGTAGGTGAACAAAGGCACCCACACTCCCTTCAATCATGCAAACTGGTGCTAGGCTAATTGATTGTGATCTAATTGATAGTAACTGGAGCATAATCGAACATAACTAATTACCTACCAAAGTAAATTGAGGGAGAGTATTGGTGGCACTCAAAGTGGGTTCCTAAATTATAGAATTTGGTCCCTAGGGCACCTAAACTTATGCAATTAGATGTAGTTAGTGGCAGATGTCCCCTAGGTGTGTCCTCCATGCACTAGTGGAGTGATGTAGACCTCCTGAGCTAGGAAAATAGACAAATAGACTTATGTGGTCAAAGGGAGGATTATTAATCCCAACACATCAACTTTTGGGAGTTTTTGGGGACTCTTTAGTGATTTGTCAAGTGGGAAAATGGTATTTTCAATTTACTTGTGGTTGCTCTCCATAGCTGGCGCAGGAGGACCAAAGCACTTTTATCATTTTTTCACAACATTAACATTGAGCATATCTATTGAGAACAAAATGTGGAAGCTAATTCTTGATCAAAATTAGCGCTGAAAGGGGAAAATGGTTTTCTCTATTAGGAGGAGTTTATTGACAACTCTGTAGTCAATAGTGGTACTCTAAAAAATATTTTCATATGTAATTGGGTGTTATCTATCTTGGTATTGACATGTTCAACTGTTTTTTTTGTAAAAGATAGACATATGTCTAGCTTAATGGCTATTTAGATGTTGTAGCTATGTGATTTGAGTGATTAGTTAATAACTACTCGTGACTATCGATGTGCTTTTGATTCCCTATGAATAACAAGAAAACGTTTTCTTCTTTATTTCCTTTTTTTTTGTTTTGCTAAAAAGAGGTACTAGTTCTTTTGTTCTCTTAAGTTTGTTAAATATTTACACTTGTGAGTTATTTGTTTATTACTTCATTTTAATATTTACACTTGTGAGTTATTTGTTTATTACTTCATTTTAATTATGAGTTTTTTTTGTTTATGACATGTGAGCTTACTAAGCATTTTAACTATAAGTTATTATGTCCTCGATGGGGGATAATATGGTTTTCACGAATGTGGTATTAATCATGTCGGTGGAACTATTTTTTTTGTATTTCTAAAGTCAAAACTGAAGTCTATGATTTTTATATTATTTTATTAACTATTTTACTTAAATATGATTGGTTTGTACAGATGATCTCAGCCTCGTAAAACGGTGCCCAAGACGTGGCGGCAGGATGAGATCACCATACATTTATTAAGATCATGGCATTGTAGGAACTCATTAATTAAGACCACTTTCATGTATAGATGGAAAGAGAAATCAATTAGTTTGAAGGCTGGAAACTTGGTAAGTACGAGGACTTCTGAAAAAGTCAAATAAATAGAGAAGGATGACATCTGGTCTCTCTCTTTCAGCTACGCTTTTATTAGGGTATTGCAGTTTTTGGTATCCATCATAATCATTTTCCAAGCTGAGGATTAGCTTCTGTGCTTTAAATCGACCAACTCCACCATCTAGAAGGCCCTTTAACAACCTTCAACGAATGTAGAGGGTTTCAGTGTGTTCTTTTCTAATGTGCGCTGAATCTTGAAGAACCCATGAGACAAATAATTGTTATCGGATAAATCTACTCAACGGGACTCAAGCCAGATATCCCTAGTCCAAGTGGATCTAGAACAAATATAGTACATAATACAATCTACTTTCCTAGATCAAATAGAATTGAAATTTAATAGATAGATCACATACCTGCAATCTGTAAATCCTCTTCTCTCTTTGTTGATCCAAGCTCAAGTGCCTTCAGATTTTGAACTACAAAACCCTGTAGAGAAAATGGAAACAAGCAAACAGTACATGCATATCCAAACGTGAATTGATCTAAGCTAATAGTTAAGGAAGAAATCTCTAAACATTATCAACACAATAACATTTATGGAAAGAGATTTGTATTAATGTAATCAAGGAGATACATAGAATTACATAAAAGGTAGGAATATCACAACCTAGCCATAACACTGCAATCTTCCATCCAACAATCCAATCCAAATCCACCAAAGCAAGCTAGCAAGACTCCCAATGTATGATAGGGATCACCTAGAAATTCCACCAGCATAATAGTACCATAATCCTTCTTCCCTTCCAAATGGAGAGAGGGTTTAATTTATAAGGCTAAAGGGATAGAGTAGGTTGAGGATTAGGAGGAGGGTTCTAAGGGATCTTCCCCATACGTTAGGAACTGAATGCCACCTCACCTAGATGATAGGGATAGAAATCCACCTCATCCACATTCGAGAAGGGTCTCAAAGCTTCATTTTTCCCCTCAAAACACCACCGATGCACCTTCCATGAAGGGAAAGAGCACCGTCGATGCACCTAGCTGTGGGAGATAGAGCACCGACACCGATGCACCTAACATTAAGGGAAAGAGCACCATCGATGCACCTAGAATGAAGGGAAAGAGCGCCAACCTTCCTAAAGAGGGAAAAAAGGCAGAAACATGTTAAATTTTTATATGCTTAGCTAAAGCATCAGTATTTCATTTCATTTCCATAACAAAAGCATATAAACAAGATCATTGAAAGAAACAATATCACAAGAACAACACAAATTTATCCTGGGAAAAACCCAGCAAAAGCTTCCTCAATATAGATGCCCCAAAAAGGTAAAAAGGTAAAACCAACAAGGAGATAAAAAACCTGATCCTCCTCCTTCTCCAGCTACTTCTTTCCTCCACAAGTGAGCTACTCAAGTGAGAGTGTGTGTTACAAATGAGGAGCACTACACCTCTATTTATATTCATCCGTTCACTTAAGTTAACTCATTCTACATGTAGGCTCAATTTAAATCATGTAGGCTCGAGATACACATGTAGGCTCAAGTAACCACACTGGGGTGCTGATGACCCACCTTTACAATTAGAGGGGACTACCTTATGACTCTTATTAGTTCTTCCGATTAGGAGCATCGGGGTACAATGTAATACAAGTGGTTCTCCCAGTAGGACCATCGGGGACCACAAAAATATACATATAGAATATTCTTCGAACTTACAATATTTCAACACTCCCCCTTAACAAGAAGGGTATTCTACAACAACATAAACAACAAGAGTAGGAGAGAGATAGGGGACATCATCAACATCGTCAGGGTACCACATCTATAAATCATTGAAGGCTTGTGAAATCATGTAGTCTTCATCTTCAATCTTCAGTCTTCATCATCATTAATTCTTTGACTTCTTCGATCAGCAACATCTTCAGCGTTTTGATCTTTCAATCAGCAACGACATCTTCAGCACTTTGACCTTTTGATCAGCAACATCTTCAGCACTTTGACTATTCGATTAGCAACAACATCTTCAGCATTTTGATCTTTCAATCAGCAACGACATATTCAACATTTGGACCTTTCGATCGGCAACATCTTCAGTACTTTGACTGTCCGATCAGCAACAACATCTTCAGCATTTTGACCTTTCGATCAGCAACATCTTCAACACTTTGACTTTTCGATCAGCAGTGACATCATCATCATCATATTCTGATCTGTTGATCAGAATCATCATCACATTCTGATCTTTCGATCAGAAACATCATCATCATACTCTGATCTTTCGATCAGAAACATCATAATCATAGTGCGTCATCATCATATTCTGATCTTTCGATTAGTATGTCATCATCATCATACTCTGATCTTTCGATCAGTATGTCATCATCATCATACTCTGATCTTTCGATCAGTACGTCATCATCATACTCTGATCTTTCGATCAGTACGTCATCATCATACTCTGATCTTTCGATCAGTACGTCATCATACTCTGATCTTTCGATCAGTACGTCATCATACTCTGATCTTTCGATCAATACGTCATCATCATCATACTCTGATCTTTCGATCAATACAGCATCATCAGCTACAACCTGCAATCCACAACTCAAAGACAAAAAGTATTTGGATCATTTTTGGACTTAAAGTCCAGGGATGATACAATCCCACCACATTCTCGACAATCGAAGTTACCGGATTGATTACGGGGCAATCAGTCCCTATCACTTTAGGACTAAGTCCAAGGATGATGCAATCCTACCACATTCTTGAGGATCAAAGCCACCGGATTGATTACGGGAGAATCAGTCCCTATCACTTTAGGACTATGTCCAAGGATGATGCAATCCTACTACATTCTCGAGGACCGAAGCCACCGGATTGATTATAGGAGAATCAGTCCCTATCACTTTAGGACTATGTCCAAGGATGATGCAATCCTACGACATTCTCGAGGACCGAAGCCACCGGATTGATTACGAGAGAATCATTCCCTATCACTTTAGGACTGTGTCCAAGGATGATGCAATCCTACCACATTCTCGAGGACCGAAGCCACCGGATTGATTATGGGAGAATCAGTCCCTATCACTTTAGGACGATGTCCAAGGATGATGCAATCCTACCACATTCTCGAGGACCAAGGTCACCGGATCTATTATGGACAGATGTCCCGAGATGATACAATCGCTCTTCATTCTCGAAGACCGAGGTCTCCGGATCATTTTAGGGAAAGTTCCCAAGGATGATACAATCCCACTTCATTCTCGAAGACCGAGGTCTCTGGATCACTTTAAGGCAAGTGCCCAGGGATGATACAATCCCACCACGTTCTCGAGGACCGAGGTCACCAGATCTATTATGGACAGATGTCCCGAGATGATACAATCCCTCTTCATTCTCAAGGACCGAGGTCTCCGGATCACTTTAGGGTAAATGCCCAGGGATGATACAATCCCATTGCAACATCACTACTCCCCCTTTCGAGGAAGGTCTTTCCGAACAACACCAAGCTTGTCTCGAAAGTGTTCGAACTCTACTCGAGGCAGAGGCTTCATCAGTACATCATCATCCAAACCATCATCATCTACATATTCAGTATGTGAATACTGAACTATCACCATCTGTATCTCCAGTATGTGAATACTGAAAGCATCATCATCTATATCTTCAGTATATAAATACTGAAAGCATCATCATCTCTATATTCAGTATAGAAATACGGAATCACCATCATCTGTATCTATAGTATGTAAATACTGAAATATCATCTATATCTTCAGTATGGGAATACTGAAATCATCATCATCTATATCTTTAGTATGGGAATACTGAAACATCATCATCTCTATATTCAGTATAAAAATACAGAATCACCATCATCTGTATCTACAGTATGTAAATACTGAAACATCATCTATATCTTCAGTATGGGAATACTGAAATCATCATCATCTATATCTTCAGCATGGGAATACTAAAATCATCATCATCTATATCTTCAGTATGGGAATACTGAAACATCATCATATCTATATTCAGTATAGAAATACTGAATCACCATCATCTGCATCTATAGTATCATCATCTGCATCTTATCTTGTATGTAGAAATACCGGATTTCTATGTGTTACGTCGAAACATAGAGTTCTTTGTCATCACAACTATGGTTATCACATAGAATCATTGTAGTGTCCATCTTCATGTCAAAGAGACCTGATATCAGCTTCTGAAGCCATATGGCTTCACAACTTAGTAGAGCAATCTGCTATGTATTCTGCTTCAACCGTGCTAAGAGAAACACTAGACCGTTTCCTGCTAAACCATGAAATCATGGCAGACCTCAAACAAAAGCATCTACCTGATGTGCTTTTCCTATCTAAGATACTTCCAACCCAATCTACATCTGTGTAGCCATACAATCTATACTCATGTCTACCATCATAGTATAGACCAAAGTCTATAGTCCCTTTCAGATATCTCATCACATGTTTTGCAGCTACTAGGTGAACCCATCTTGGTTGAACAAGATATTGAATTAAGGTGTTCACAGCAAAACAAATGTCTAGTCTGGTATTTGTTAAGTACTTCAATGACCCAATGATCTGTCTGTAGTGAGTCACATCCACTAACTCTAATGAGTCATCAGCTAACAGCTTCAGGTTGGAGTCCATGTGTGTGGCCATGAATTTGCATTCCAACATATTGAATCTCTTCAATATCTCTTCCGCATACTTTCCCTGGTTGAGAAATATTCCTTCTAAACTTTGCCATACTTCCAGACCTAGGAAATAATGCATTAACCCAAGGTCTTTCATCTCAAATTCTTCTGCTAGTTTCTTCTTGCTTTCCATGATCTGTTTCTCATTCCCTGTCAAGAATAAGTCATCCACATATAGTAATAGAATGATAGGTTCATTTTATACAACCTTGTAGGAATGGTTAGGATATACTTTACTCTTGGCAAAGCCCATGCTCATCAGGAAACTATCTATTCTTCCATACCAAGCTCTGGGAGCTTGCTTCAGGCCATAGAGGGCCTTCTTCAACTTGCATACTTGATTCCATTTGTCTTCAACTTCAAATCCTCATGACTATTCGATGTAAAACTCTTCCTCAATCATACCATTAAGGAAGGCTTGTATTTACTTCATCATGGAAGAAACTACCATGATAATTTTGAAGGAAGTGTACCTTGCTTCCTAGAGTAAGTGTCTCTTTAGAATTAATTCCCTCTTTCTGATAGAAACTTCTAGCCACAAGTCTTACCTTACTTCTATCAGCAACATATCTTATCTTGCAAATCCATTTGGAAGATACCACATTCTAAAACATCATTCTAGTATCATAACATCTTCTATGAGTTCGTCTTCTCAGGTCATCAACATATCATAGTCTTCTGCATTCAACCTTGAAGGTTGGAACCCACTTTACTCTTGGTAAAGTCTCGATCCATCACGAAGCTATCCATCATGTCATACCATGTCGAACTTAGATATAATTTTCTGTAGTCACTCCCCCTAAAGTGGAATATCATCTTCCCTCTTCATTCTGTATAGATGGTTCTATGCTTGATATATACTGGTCAATAGAGTATGTCATGTCATAGTCTATTCTTTCTGAGGAAAATCATGAACCTTGCTTTGTACACTTGTTCTTGTAGATCCATGTGGAAGATACTATGTACTTCCCTTTATGTCTCAAAATCATATCATATACATCATTCCCCATGATCAACTGTTATTCTTTGATCATAGCTTATTTCATAGCATTCTTTTCTTCATCTTGAGTTATCTCTTGTACC